>CM059426.1:211982432-212532099 GCA_030390025.1 Squalus acanthias | reverse complement strand
CCCCGTCTGCTCTCTTAGGTGGGCGTAAAAGATCCCAGGGCCACTATTTCGAAGAAGAGCCAGGGAGTTCTCCCCGGTGTCCTGGGCCCAATATTTATCTCTCAACCAACATCAATAAAACAGATGATCTGGTCATTATCATGTTGCTGTTTGTGGGAGCTTGCTGTGTGCAAATTGGCTGCCACGTTTCCCACATTACAACAGTGACCACACTTCAAAAAGTTATTTCATTGGCTGTAAAGTACTTGGGGACGTCCTGAGGTGGTGAAATACTCTGTAGAAATACAAGCAATGTTCCCTTTAAGCTATGTGGCCATCCAACGCTCTCGAGGTCCGCACAGCCGGTGAGCCAGCTGTTAAATAGAAAAACCGCGCATGTGCGGAGTTTTGAATGGCCCGCTCAACCCGTTACAGGGGTCAAAGCAAAATTAGAAGGAGCATTGAATGCAAGCCTTTCTGTCTTCAAATGTTTACGGGCAACATGTGTCAATATGGAACCCCGCCCCAAACAAGGAGTGTGGGTAGTGGAGGGAAGGGACAAAGTATGTTTTATTCATGGTCTTCGTTCCTGTTGTGAGGATCGAACTCACATAAGAAGGAGTTCTCACTGAATGGACATTGAAATGTCTGGTGCTGCTCACTAGAAACCAATCCGTGATCCCTCCAGGACCCCGTTAGTCACATTAAATCAAAAAATCACCCAGATATCATAAAACAGACCAACAGCAACAACCTGTATTTACACAGCGCCTTTAACACAGTAAAACGTCCCAAGGCTCTTCACAGGAGCGAATAGCAAACAAAATTCGACACCGAGCCACATAAGGAGATATTAGGACAGGCGACCAAAAGCTTGGTCACAGAGGGAGGTTTTAAGGAGCGTCTTAAAGGAGGAGAGAGAGGCGGAGAGGTTTAGGGAGGGAATTCCTACGAAGCGCCTTGTGACGTTTTACTACGTTAAAGGCACCAAATAAATTCAAGTTGTTGTTGAATTGAAGGTTATACCAATAGGGTGCGATAAAGAGGGGTGGGGAGGAGGCTGGTGTGGAGCATAAACACCGGCACGGACCAGTTGGGCCGAATGGCCTGGTATGTCCTGTACATTCGATGAAAGAGCCTGGTTTTTGCTTTGGTTTTGGCCAATTTTCTCTCTTTTTCTTTTTCCTGAAGGAACTTTAACCAAGTGAGAGTTCTCCATGAGTGAGCCAGGGCAATGAGTGAGCCAGGGCAATGAGTGAGCCAGGGCAATGAGTGAGCCAGGGCAGTGAGTGAGCCAGGGCAGTGAGTGAGCCAGGGCAATGAGTGAGCCAGGGCAGTGAGTGAGCCAGGGCAGTGAGTGAGCCAGGGCAGTGAGTGAGCCAGGGCAGTGAGTGAGCCAGGGCAGTGAGTGAGCCAGGGCAATGAGTGAGCCAGGGCAATGAGTGAGCCAGGGCAATGAGTGAGCCAGGGCAATGAGTGAGCCAGGGCAATGAGTGAGCCAGGGCAATGAGTGAGCCAGGGCAATGAGTGAGCCAGGGCAATGAGTGAGCCAGGGCAATGAGTGTCAGTGGGCTATTCTGCCATGAAGGCTGAACCAATGTGTGTAAAGCAGAACGGCCACAGATTTTCAGCTCCCATATACACAAAAGGGGTCAATTTACCGAATCCCTGCTCCAGTCAATAAACATTCAGTCTGCTTACTTGAAGCTTAGTCCATCTATAATAGTAGGAAGAGAAGAAAGCGCTTGCATTGATACAGTGCTTTTAGAATACTCAGGACATCCCAAAGCGCTTTAGAGCAAAGGCATTGTTATTACGCAGGCAAACTGGCAGCCAAATTGTGCAGAGTAAGGTCCTGCAAACAGCAATGAGATAACTGACCAGATACCCTGTACTTAAAAGTAATGGTTGAGTGGCATTCAAAAGAGAGTTGGATAAGTACCTGAAGGAAAAAAATTTGCAGGGCTACGGGGAAAGGGCAGGGGGGAGTGGGACTAGCTGAGGTGATCTTGCAGAGAGCCGGCACGGGCTTGACGGGCCGAATGGCCTCCTTCTGTGCCGTAACCATTCTATGATTCTAGGATTCTAGGGTTTAACGTCACAGCCAAAAGACGGCCCCTCCGGCAGTGCAGCACTCCCTCAGCACTGCACTTTAGTGCCAGCCTGGATTTTGTGCTCAAGTCTCTGGAGTGGGGCTTAGCTGCCAGCTCAGTCCCAGGAAGCTCGTATTGTAACACAGCAGCCAGCCATCACACGCTGTCCTGCCACTGAGCTAGCAGTTGGTAGAAGTCCAAGGCTCGGGTTAAGAACACATTCTTCATAAACTGACATTAAAGGGAAGTACCACAGTACCGCAGCACACGCCCCACTATGATTTCATATTTAAAAATTACTCATTCCACTAAAGTTATTGAGCAAACAATGTCCTCGCAAAGGTGTGGAAGATGCTTTCTTGTACTGGCACGAAAGAGAGCTTGGTGAGTTGTTGAACACGCCTTTGTGGAATGAAGTATCTGCTGCTCGATTCCTAACTGGCACCGTGTCCCGTTCACCCATCACCCCCTGTGCTCGCTGGCCTACATTGCTTGCTGGCCCATCAACGCCTCGATTTTAAAATTCTCCCCCTCCCTATCTCTGTAACCTCCTCGAGTGCCACAACCCTCCGAGATCTCTGGGCTCCTCCAATTCTTGCCTCTTGCGCATCCCTGATTTTAATCGCTCCACCATTGGCGGCCGTGCCTTCAGTTGCCTGGGCCCCAAGCTCTGGAATTCCCTCCCTAAACCTCTCCGCCTCTCTCCCCTCTTTTAAGACGCTCCTTAAAATCTACCTCTTTGACCAAGCTTTTGGTCGCCTGTCCTAATATCTCCTTATGTGGCGCGGTGTCAAAGTTTTGTCTGATTAATGCTCCTGTGAAGCGCCCTGGGACGATTTACTACGCTAAAGGTGCTGTATAAATGCAAGTTGATGTTGTTATGGCTCCTTGCACCGTCAGGAATCCTATCACTCTGCTGCCAATGGGGGGACGGTGATGAAGTGCATCTGTCCACAGTTATCTGGCTAATATTAGTGCCGACCTGGAAAGACTTTGTAAGATCAGAGTTAAGGATGGTTCTGACCATAACAGCCCCCGGTAACAGAACACCTATGGTGGAGTTAAACTGTAGGTCAGGTTGCAACAAGTTGCATAACTTAGTAACAGCTTCCTTTGTGAAGCAAAGCTTGCACAGGCACTGTTCCTCCAACAGACGTGTGCATTACTGCTGTGATATTCTAGTGTGGGGTGCCATTATACCTCCTGACCTGCCAGGTGTCCCTCCATTGCTCTTCCATTTCTTCCGAAACCCAAAGATACGGGGGAAGTCCCGCTGGGAAACCCATTGCGCCCTGTCGGACGGGGTGACGGAGACAGTTCCACCTCACATCAAACAGCACAAAGCAGATATCAAAAACCTACCACAAATGAGTCTGAATCATGAAGGGTTTAGACAGAGTAAATAAAGAGAAACTGTTTCCAGTGGCTGAAGGGTCGATGACCAGAGGGCCCAGATTAAAGGTGATTGGCAACAGAACCAGAGGCGACATGAGGAAAAACATTTTTACGCAACGAGTGGTTAGGATTTGGAATGCGCTGCCTGATAGGGTGGTGGATACAGATTCAATAGCAGCCTTCAAAAGGGAATTGGATAAATACTTGAAGGAGAAAAAATTGCAGGGATATGGGGAAAGAGCGGGGGGGAGTGGGACTAACTGGATTGCTCTTCGAAAGAGCCGGCGCAGACTCGATGGGCCGAATGGCCTCCTTCTGTGCTGTACTATGATTCTATGATAAACAGAGACCAAGTTACCTCTTTGTAAGGTCTGTTGGTACGGATGTTCGGATGTTTATCAGAGTCGGGTCAAAATGTTGACTCTTCTATTGCAATCTGGGAATGTGAGTGTGTGGGTTTGCCTGACTCATCTGGCTTTGTGACGCAGTTTGGTCAATGTTACGATGCACTTCAGGATTTCTGCTAATAAAACGTCGGCTTCTCTGGTCTATAAGCGGAATAAACGGATGTTCCCTGTCTGACTAATTGAAGCTTCCAGTAAACATATTTTGATTCAAAAGACACGATTCTTTTTTCTCTAACATGGAGTAACATCTGTCAGCAGAGATCTACCACAGCTGACGACAAATTCAGCAGATAGAGTTGGTGGAGCGGGGCATCTCATTAAGCCAATAGTTAGACTTTCCCCCCTCCCCCGCACCCTTCAGCTCAAAATTGTTTTGCGCCGTTACTTGCTGGGAGTGCGCGCTGATAGCGGCGCAGCGCAGCACGGGCAAGGAGGCGTCTGGGACATCAGTGAACGACGGGACCAACAGTCTGTCTCCTCAACCAATTTAGTGCTGGACTTATATCGGCCGTTCCCTCATCGTCGCTGGGTCAAAATCCTGGAACTCCCTCCCTAACAGCACTGTAGGAGCACCTTCACCACACGGACTGCAGCGAATCACCACCTTCTCAAGGGGCAACTCGGGATGGGCAATAAATGCCCGCCTTGCCAGCGATGCCCACATCCCGAGAATGAATTTTTAAAAATATATTGGCCCAAAAATTAGTGCCGCTACGCGAGAGTACGCATTGCTGAAAACCGGCACTTGGTGAATGGAAAAGGGGTCGGGTCCTAGGTGAACGCTGTGCACTTAGTGGTTTCAACGCGCAGGTAAGTATGGAAGATTCTACACATAAAAAAAGGAGGAGTAAGACCCACTTTTAACAAGGTAAGTAGTGAATTAAGTATTATTTTGAATTTTTTTTAACAGGTATATCTTTTTTAGAGACTTTAAAGACAGGTAAGTTTATTTTTATAACTTTTTAAAAGATTTTAAATTTTTTCAAAAATTTAATTTTTTATTTAAAATGGTTAATTTATTTAACTATACTTATTTTATTAATGTGATGGTTTTTTTTAAAATTTAATTGAGGTTTAGCGGTTCTTTTGGGGGGCTATAGTATTCATAGCTTTCACAGCACTTATGTGAAAGTTATGAATGGAAGATGGTGTGCTGCCATTGGCTCTAACTGAGTCACGTGATCCCACAGCTCGCACGAATTAACTACGCCGGTGGGATACGCAAGCCCAGCACAGCAGCTGTCCAGAACATCAAGTTCGTGCGAGCTGGAACTGAAAAAGCCAACGCGGAGTGAGAGATCGCGGGGAGGCATTACCCTCGCACGAAGGCTTCCTCACGAATTTTTGGGCCAATGTTGCAGAAATGCCCTTCTTTCAAAACCGTACAGAGCCCAAAAACCTAGAACTAGATATAGGTTCCATGGATATAAACAATGTTCATTCAAACAGAATCAACTTTGTAAAAATGTTATTAGAAATATATTGAAATATAGTTTTTACAGCAGTAGGTTCAACCTGATGCATAGTGGATTATACATTAGGATAAAAATAATTTATTTGCATTAACGAATAAATATCGACAATGTATAATGGTTGTTGCACCGCTACCACGGTCTTCAATTTGATATAATTCTGGTCAGGCAGCTCGTCCCGAGACTGTAAGTGACAGAGGACGTGACTTCTCAGGAAGGGTGAGAAGGCTTCAGAGTAATCCGGTCATTGAGCTAGTAGCTTAAACTTCAGAGCAGACTCCAGTTCTCTCCCCTCTTCACCGGAAGGAGGTACAATCATCCAAGTGTGAGTTTAGGCAGGACGACCCTTGAAATCCCACAAGATGTTTGAGGGATCTAGGGCACGATAGCAGAGGTGGAAATTGATCAGGGCCCTCTCAATTTAGGTGGCCCACCCTTTAAATCGTCACTGGGATATTACTGTGGAGGGCAGTCAGTACTTGCAACTGACAGAACTCCCAGCTCCTGGTGCCCACCCACCCCCGCCAAACGCAATGTTATGCCTGTTTGCAGATGGTCCAAACAGGACCACCTGAATCTTAAAGGGTGCCGCACCAGATCTCAGCAACGATCAGCTGTTGTCAGTAAAGCAGCCTTTCTGGAAAAGCACCAATCTTTCATCATTTCCTCTGCCTCAATTTTAGAATTCTCATCCTTGTTTTCAAATCCCTCCATGGCCTCGCCCCCACTCCCTATCTCTGTAACCTCCTCCAGCCCCACAACCCCCCAAGATCTCTGCACTCCTCTAATTCTGCCCTCCACTTCCATCGCCCCACCATTGGTGGCCGTGCCTTCAGCTGTTGAGATCCTCATCTCTGGAATTCTCTGCCTAAACTTCTCCGCCTCTCTTTCCTCCTTTAAGACGTTCCTTAAAACCTCCCTCTTTGACCAAGCTTTTGGTCACCTGTCCTAATATCTCCTTATGTGGCTCGGTGTCAAATTGTGTTTGATAATCGCTCCTGTGAATCGCCTTGGGACGTTTTACTACGTTAAAGGCGCTGTATAAATACGAGTTGTTGTTGTTGCTGGACCTGCTCCCCAGGTTTGACAATATTGATATTTCCACCCTCCCCCAACAAGCGTCCCTGCTCTGTCGCTTCTATCGCCAGCGGCCCACCCGCTTTACTTAAAGATTCTGACCCCGGGAATTCTGACTGGCACGTAACTGTGTCGCACATAAGTCCAGCTCCACCTTTGTTACAGCAGCAGAGCAGAATTGCAAAGTTTCCACCCATGAGTGTCAGCGGGACTTTCGACCATGCGGAGAGACATGGCCGAGCTCCACATACCCACCAAGTATTGAAGATTGAGGGGTGATCTAATTGAGGTGTTTCAGGTGATTAAAGGAGTCGATAGGGTAGAGAGAGAGAAACTATTTCCTCTGGTGGGGGGAGTCCAGAACAAGGGGGCATAACCTTAAAATTAGAGCCAGGCCGTTCAGGGGTGATGTCAGGAAGCACTTCTTCACACAAAGGGGAGTGGAAATCTGGAACTCTCTCCCCCAAAAAGCTGTTGAGGCTGGGGGTCAATTGAAAATTTCAAAACTGAGATTGATTGATTTTTGTTGGGCAAGGGTATTAAGGGTTAGGGAACCAAGGCAGGTAGATGGAGTTAAGATACAGATCAGCCATGATCTAAATGAATGGCAGAACAGGCTCGAGGGGCTGAATGGCCTCCTCCTGTTCCTTATGTTCTAGCCTGTCCTCACTCAAGACCCTGAGTGCGCCTCGCTAATGTCAGGACAGTTGCATTACATACACCCTCTCCAGCTTTCTGTCGCAAGAACCATGGGGGTGTTATTTTTGTCCCCGCACTCTCCCTAAGTCCAGGAAAGAGGTGAATTGGAAACACCACTACCCCTGCCCTGTTCTGTAGGCCCGCTAACTCAGCGCCGACCCGGGAATCAAACCTTGGCCCTCACAGCTCAACCTCACCTGCCATGCGCCACGGGTGTAGTTTCTAGCAGAATCACCGGACAGTGATTGGGAATGGGTTCCAATCTGGTGTAGCTGAACTTCCCCCCCACAGGCCAGGAATCCCATGGCCCCTTCAGGCAACCCAGCTTAAATCAACTAACTCAGTACAGACCAGGGAAACAAACCTATAAGAGGTCTGATCTGGGTGGACAGATTTCTGTTTGGGTGGGGGGGGGAGATATGTAGAGTGTAATCCAGCCTATTATTATTTACATATTGGCTTATATTACCTCTGTAACATCGCCCGCCTCCGCCCTTGCCTCAGCTCCTCTGCTGCTGAAACCCTCATCCTGCCTTTGTTACCTCTAGACTTGACTATTCCAACACACTCCTGGCCGGCCTCCCACATTCCACCCTACGTAAACTTGAGGTCATCCAAAACTCGGCTGCCCGTGTCCTAACGTACACCAAGTCCCGTTCGCCCATCACCCCCTGTGCTCGCTGACCTACATTGGCTCCCAGTTAAGCAACGCCTCGATTTTTAAAATTCCCATCCTTTATGTTCAAATCCCTCCATGGCCTCTCCCTTCCCTATCTCTGTAACCTCCTCCAGCCCCACAACCCCCCGAGATATCTGCACTCCTCCAGTTCTGGCCTCTTGAGCATCCCCCGATTTTAATCGCTCCACCATTGGCGGCCGTGCCTTCAGCTGTCTGGGCCCTAAGCTCTGGAATTCCTTCCCTAAACCTCTCCACCTCGCTACCTCTCTCTCCTCCTTTAAGACGCTCCGTAAAACCAACCTCTTTGACCAAGCTACCTGTCCTGATATCTCCTGATGTGGCTCGGTGTCAAATTTTGTTTTATAAGCTCCTGTGAAGCACCTTGGGACATTTTACTACATTAAAGGCGCTGTATAAATACAAGTTGTTGTTGTTGTTAAACGTCGCTGCTTTGCATTCAAGAAACTCAAGGCCATGGGACCTTACAGGCGAGGCTTGGTAATGTGTTATATTCTTCCATAGTTATGAAAATACACTGCGTTTGTGTGGTGATGCGGATGCCCAGAGTTCACTTCCAGGTCAGTACTTGGTGCCAGTTGCGTTTCCCTAAAATGTAATGCTGCTCGGTAATAAGACCGCCAAGAATGAGTTTGCCGATTGTCATCGGCATCAGTCTCACAGAGGGTCAAACTCTGGCCTCGACGGAGCACTTGCTGTACGTTGTTTTTGATCGCTGGCACCTGAAAACAGATACAATCGCTGTCAGAATGATAAACGTTCAACAGTAGAAGTTTACCCCACACAAAAGAAACCGTTTGGCCCATGGTGCCAGTGCCAGCTCTTTGCTAGTGCAATCCCAAAAACGGATCCCCTGTCCGGCTCCCTCCCTGTAACCCTGTCAGTGTCAGCCATGGCTCAGAGGGCGGCACTCTCACCTTCTGAGTCATGAAGGTTGTGGGTTCAAGTCCCACTCTAGAGACTTGAGCACAAAAATCTAGGCTGATACTCCAGGTGCCAGTACTGAGGGTGCGCCGCACTGTCGGAGGGGCAGTACTGAGGGAGCGCCGCACTGTCGGAGGGGCAGTACTGAGGGAGCACTGCACTGTCGGAGGGGCAGTACTGAGGGAGCGCCGCACTGTCGGAGGGGCAGTACTGAGGGAGTGCTGCACTGTCGGAGGGGCAGTACTGAGGGAGCGCTGCACTGTCGGAGGGGCAGTACTGAGGGAGCGCTGCACTGTCCGAGGGGCAGTACTGAGGGAGCGCCGCACTGTCGGAGGGGCAGTACTGAGGGAGCACTGCACTGTCGGAGGGGAAGTACTGAGGGAGCGTCGCTCTGTCGGAGGGGCAGTACTGAGGGAGCGTCGCTCTGTCGGAGGGGCAGTACTGAGGGAGTGCTGCACTGTCGGAGGGGCAGTACTGAGGGAGCGCCGCACTGTCGGAGGGGCAGTACTGAGGGAGCGCTGCACTGTCAGAGGGGCAGTACTGAAGGAGTGCTGCACTGTCAGAGGGGCAGTACTGAGGGAGTGCGGCACTGTCGGAGGGGCAGTACTGAGGGAGTGCGGCACTGTCGGAGGGGCAGTACTGAGGGAGTGCTGTACTGTCGGAGGGGCAGTACTGAGGGAGTGCTGTACTGTCGGAGGAGCAATACTGAGGGAGTGCTGCACTGTCGGAGGGGCAATACTGAGGGAATGCTGTACTGTCGGAGGTTTCCTACATTACAACAGTGACTACACTTCAAAAAGTACTTCATCGGCTGTAAAGCACTTTGGGACATCCCGATGTCATGAAAGGTGCTGTAGAAAGGCAAGTCTTTCTTTTTGAAAATAGTCAGCTCTTTTAACAGGAGCTTTACTCTGTCACTTGGCTTACCTTTCTCGGACACAGTAATAGAGAATGACAGCGAACGCACTGAGCAGCAATCCGATCCCAATCCCCACTGCAATGTACAAGTATCGTTCCGACTCCTGTGTGGTGTGAGAGCTTAGTGTCATGTGCTGGCACCTTTCTCCCGTGTATCCTGGTTTACAACTGGAAAAGAAAACCCAAGAGGTTCACACACTTGAATTTAAAAACCAAAGTGTAGTTTGTGTAATTTTATTTCGCTTTGTCGCTATTGGTTGCTGCAAAACATGGGAACAGGAGAAGGCCATTCAGCCCCTCGAGCCTGTTCTGCCATTCAATGAGATCATGGCTGATCTGTATCTTAACTCCATCTACCTGCCTTGGTTCCGTAACCCTTAATACCCTTGCCTAGCAAAAATCTATCAATATCAGTTTTGAAATTTTCAATTGACCCCCAGCCTCAACAGCTTTTTGGGGAGAGAGTTCCAGATTTCCACTCCCCTTTGTGTGAAGAAGTGCTTCCCGACATCACCCTGAACGGCCTGGCTCTAATTTTAAGGTTCTGCCCCCTTGTTCTGGACTCCCCCCACCAGAGGAAATAGTTTCTCTCTGTCTACCCGAACAACTCCTTTGATCATCTTAAACACCTCAATTCGATCACCCCTTAATCTTCTATATATTCAAGGCAATACAAGCCCAGTCTGTGCAGCCTGTCCTCAGAATTTAACCCTTTTAGCCCCAGTATCATTCTGGTGAATCTGCGTTGCTCCCCCTCCAAGGCCAATATATCCTTCCTGAGGTGCGGGGCCCAGAACTGAACACAGTGATTCCAGACAGGGTCTGACCAGAGCTCTGTACAACAATATAAAAAGGGGTTCTGACGAACGGTTGTCGACCTGAGACATTGGCTCTGGACCTCTCTCCACAGACGCGGCCTGACCTGATGAGTATCTCCAGCATTTTCTGTTTCTATATAAAAAGGGGATTCAATTATTCCCCACACAGCAAGCTACCCCAGGTAACTTGCAACGTTAGACACGTGTCACATGGCACCTTTACAGACGTGAGATGGTGAAATGTGAGGAAAGGAGTATTGGAGTGGGGGCTGAAATTCCTCAGCGCTCTGTATTTTAGCACTTGCAACAAATTTCCATTTTCAGCATTTTAGCAAAGTTGACAATCTATCAACACAGGAATTTGACACGGACACGTTAACTAGTGCGCTACAAATAACAGGAACTTCAACCACGAAGAACCAAAAAAAAGTGCTTTGTTGAACAGTGGTGTTTGTAAATTCCCAAGCAGCGCGCAGAGGCAATTAAAGGTTTTCCCTCGCGATTCCTCCACGCCAGTAAGTTCCCAATCTCGGTCGTGCTGCTGCATGGAGCAGCCAATCACAGTAGACAATCATAGAATCATACAGCGCAGAAGGAGGCCATTCGGCCCATCGTGCCTGTGCCGGCTCTTTGAACGAGCCTCTCCAGTTAGCCCCACTCCCCCCTGCTCTTTCCCCCATAGCCCTGCACATTTTTCCTTTTCAAGTATTTATCCAATTCCCTTTTGAAAGTTACTATTGAATCTGTTTCCACCGCCCTTTCAGGCAGCGCATTCCAGATCACAACAACTCGCTGAGTAAAAAGAATTCTCCTCATCTCCCCCTCTGGTTCTTTTGCTACATCCGCACCCCACTGACTGTGCAGAATCACGCGTCCCTCTTCAGTCTGTTCGATCTGGGACCTGGTTTCAAATTCTGTCCAGAGAAAGAAAGACTTGCATTTCTCCGGCGCCTTTCACCACCTCAGGACGTCCCAAAGCACTTTACAGCCAATGAAGTACTTTTTGAAGTATAGTCACTGTTGTAATGTAGGAAACACGGCAGTGAATCTGCGCACAGCAAGATCTCACAAACAGCAATGTGATAATGACCAGATAATGCTTTTTTTAGTGATGCTGGTTGGGGGATAAATATTGGCCACAGGACACCGGGGAGAACTCCCCCTGCACTTTTTTCAATAATGCAGAGGGATCTTCTACATCCACCTGAGAGAGGAGACGCGGTCTCGGTTTAACGTCTCATCCGAAAGACGGCACCTCCGACAGAGAGGCATCAGGGGGTATGGGGAGAGAGTGGGAATATGGTATTGAGATCGAGGATCAGCCATGATCTCATTGAATGGCGGAGCAGACTCGAAGGGCCGAATGGCCGACTCCTGCTCCTATGTTTCTATGTTTCTATGAGAGAATGAAGGTGTCATTCCTATAACGAATATTGTCGGTCATTTACACTGCCGCTGTATCCAGATCTGAGTGTGCAGATAATCACAGCACCCAAATACCCCAACCAAACTCGAGATGAACAGTCTGACTGTGAGAATGTGTAGAAAGCATATTATTATAGTGGGAGGTGAGCACGACTCGTTGCTCTCCTGGGCGGCCTCCCACCTTGCACCCTCTGTCAATTTCAGCTCACCACAACTCCGCTGTCCTAACTCGCACCGAGTCCCATTCACCCATCACCCCCTGTGCTCGCTGACCTACACTGGCTCCCGGTCTGGCAACGCCTCGCTTTTAAAATTCTCATCCTTGTTTTCAAATACCTCCATGACCCTCGCCCCTCCCTATCTCTGTAATCTCCTCCAGCCCCACAACCCTCCGAGATCTCGCGCTCCTCCAATTCTGCCCTCTTGAGCATCCCTGATTTTAATCGCTCCACCATTGGCGGCCGTGCCTTCAGCTGCCTGGGCCCTAAGCTCTGGAATTCCCTCCCTAAACCTCTCCGCCTCTCTCTCCTCCTTTAAGACGCTCCTTAAAACCGACCTCTTTGACCAAGCTCTTGGTCACCTGTCCTAATATCTCCTTAAATGGCTCGGTGTCAAATTTTGTTCGCTAATCGCTCCTGTGAAGCACCTTGGAACGTCAAAGACGCTATATAAATGCAAGATGCCGTTGCTGTTGAGGTATGCTGTTGTGGAATCCATAGTGATGACCTGTACTGTGCTCCATCTACCCAACAGTTTTTAGCATTTTTATGACTCATGGCCCAACACTCTTACTTAAAGGATTTCCTGTCTAGCGGCACGAGACGAGGATGTGTTCATGACATCAAAGCATCCCAAATTAGAATTATCAATCAGTCAGCAGTGCACGTGTGTCTCTGAATCAGATTGTGGTTTCAAAACCCACTCATGATTATAACCTGGGCTAACACGCGAGTGCAGTGATGAACTGATTGCTGCTTTGACCTTCAGATAAGACATAGAATCTTGCAGCACAGAAGGAGGCTATTCGGCCCATCGTGCCTGTGCCGGCTCTTTGAAAGAGCTCTCCAATTTAGTCCCACTCCCCTGCTCTTTCCCCATAGCCCTGCAAATATTATTTATCCAATTCCCTTTTGAAAGTTACTATTGAATCTGCTTCCACCGCCCTTTCAGGCAGCGCGTTCCAGATCACAACAACTCGCTGTGTAAAAAAAGATTCTCCTCATCTCCCCCTCTGGTTCTTTTGCCAATGACCTTAAATCTGTGACCTCTGGTTACCGACCCTCCTGCCACTGGAAACAGTTTTCCCTTATATATTCCATCAAAATCCCTCATAAATTTGAACACCTCTATTAAATCTCTCCTTAACCTTCTCTGCTCTAAGGAGAACAATCCCAGCTTCTCCAGTCTATCCACATCACTGAAGTCCCTCATCCCTGGCACCATTCTGGTAAATCTCCTCTGCACCCTCTCCAAGGCCTTGACATCCTTCCTAAAGTGTGGTGCCCAGAATTGGACACAATACTCCAGCTGGGGCCTATTAAGGTTTTGTACTCTATGCCTCAATTTATAAAGCCAAAGGATCCCGTATGCTTTTTTAACAGCCTTATCGATGTTAATGGATGTTGAAGTTCCCACGGCACGGTTTGAAGAAGAGCTGGGTGTTCTCCCGGTTTCCCGGCCAATGTTCCTTCCTCACACCAAAAACACCAAAAACGAAGTTAACCGGCCATTCTGTGGGAACTTGTGCTGGGAATGTCCTCGGGCGTTTAACCAATTGGCCAATGTAACATCGGCGGAAGATCAGCGGAACCCTCGTTTACGCATCTCTCCGGGGTTTCCGCCAATCTTCCGCCGATCGACCGGGGGAACAGCCGAGGAATTTCTTGGCACTGGTGAGTGCAAAACGGTGGCTGTGTTTATAATTTTGAAAAGCTATTCACTGGAGTGTGAAGTGCTGTAAGCTGTTTCTGAGCAGAGGTTTGGGGAAAGGGCAGAGGTTTGGGATGACGTAGGTAGTTCTTGCGTAGAATTACATGGAATTTACAGCACTGAAACAGACTATTCGGCCCAACTGGTCCGTGCTGGTGTTTATGCTCCACAGCAGCCTCCTCCCACCCCTCTTCATCTAACCCCATCAACATATCCTTCTATTCCTTTCTCCCTCATGTGTTTATCCAGCTTCCCCTTAAACACATCTATACTATTCGCCTCAACCACTCCCTGTGGTAGCGAGTTCCACATTCTCACCACTCTCTGGGTAAAGAAGTTTCTCCTGAATTCCCGATTAGATTTATTAGTGACTCTCTTATATTGATGGCCCCTGGATCCGGCACAGACACGATGAGTTGAATGACCTCTTTCTGTGCCATAAATTTCTATGATTCTCGTTCCGGTTTCACCCACAAGCAGAAACATCTTCGCTACGTCTACCCTATTGAGCTGCTTCATAATGTTAAAGACCTCGATCCGGGATGAGGGAGCGCCGCACTGTCGGAGGGGCAGTACTGAGGGAGCGCTGCACTGTCGGAGGGGCAGTACTGAGGGAGCGCTGCACTGTCGGAGGGGCAGTACTGAGGGAGCGCCGCACTGTCGGAGGGGCAGTACTGAGGGAGCGCTGCACTGTCGGAGGGGCAGTACTGAGGGAGCGCTGCACTGTCGGAGGGGCAGTACTGAGGGAGTGCTGCACTGTCGGAGGGGCAGTACTGAGGGAGCGCCGCACTGTCGGAGGGGCAGTACTGAGGGAGCCCTGCACTGTCGGAGGGGCAGTACTGAGGGAGTGCCGCACTGTCGGAGGGGCAGTACTGAGGGAGCGCCGCACTGTCGGAGGGGCAGTGCTGAGGGAGCGCCGCACTGTCGGAGGGGCAGTACTGAGGGAGCGCTGCACTGTCGGAGGTGACGTTTCTCAGATGAGATGTTAAACCGAGGCCCTGTCTGCTCTCTCAGGTGGATGTAAAAGATCCCATGGCACTATTTTGAAAAAGAGCAGGGGAGTTCTCCCCGGTGTCCTGGGCCAATATTTATCCCTTAACCAACATCACTAAAACAGATTATCTGGTGATTATCACATTGCTGTTTGTGGGAGCTTGCTGTGTGCAAATTGGCTGCGGCGTTTCCTACATTACAACAGTGACCACACTTCAAAAAAGAAGTACTTCATTGGCTGTAAAGCGCTTTGGGATGTCCGGTGGTCGTGAAAGGAGCTATAGAAATGCAAGTGTTCAAAGACTTTTTTTTATTAAAAAATTATGCCCATATAATGTTTCTCACTGGGATTTTGCTCGCTGCAGTGTCCGGGAGATTAATCTTTAATTCCTGGATGTCCAGGAAATCCTGAAGGGAAACTGACCGACTTCCTCTTCCAGTAGGACTTCAGCTCTGAGCACTTAAGGTGGTTTAAAAGAAATTAAAATTCTCACAGACTTACACACAAATGCGATGCCTGTTGATCTGATCCTGCTCTTCATGGTACTTGCAGATCCCGTTCATACAATAACTTTGGTCAATTTCGTGACAAGTCTGTTTTATTTTTACAGCCATTGGTATATTGTGATCTCCTGTCAAATGGACAAAATTAAATTCAGGAATCAACAACAACAACAACAACTTGTATTTATATAACGCCTTTAACGTAGTAAAACGTCCCAAGGCGCTTCACAGGAGTGTTATAAGACAAAATTTGTCACCGAACCACATAAGAAGATATTCGGACAGGTGACCAAAAGCTTGGTCAAAGAGGTCGGTTTTAAGGAGTGTCTTAAAGGAGGAGAGAGAGGCGGAGAGGTTTAGGGAGGGAATTCCAGAGCTCAGGGCCCGGGCAGCTGAAGGCACGGCCGCCAATGGTGGAGCGATTAAAATCGGGGATGCTGAAGAGGCCAGGATTAGAGGAGTGCAGAGATCTCGGGGGGGATGTGGGGCTGGAGGAAGTTACAAAGATAGGGAGGGGCGAGGCCGTGGAAGGATTTGAAAACACGGATGAGAATTTAAAAAAATCGAGGTGTTGCCAGGCGGGGAGCCAATGTAGGTCAGCGAGCACAGGGGGTGATGGGTGCAAAGATCCCACGGGCACTATTTCGGAGAAGAGCAGGGGAGTTCTCCCCCGGTGTCCTGGGGCCAATATTTATCCCTCAACCAACATCACTAAAAAACAGATGATCTGGTCATTATCACATTGCTGTTTGTGGGAGCTTGCTGTGCGCAAATTGGCTGCCGCGTTTCCTCCAGTACAACAGCGACTACACTTCAAAAAGTACTTCACTGGCTGTAATTGAGGATGTCCCGAGGCCGTGAAAGGCGCTGTGTAAATTCAAATTCATTCTTTATTCCTTGATCGGGCGCTCCCAGCAACGAACAAACACTCAGAGTTGGTCAGCAAATCATAGGCGTATTGAATTAAATGGACAGAAAATCAGGGAGTGAGTGCCCAGAACTTCCTGCCCCGTGCTCCCTACAAACACCACCCCCTTGCTTTGAGCCCCCACTCTGGCAAACTTCTCTGTACTTGCTCTTTAAGAAACATCATGTGAGGCATGAAATATTTTTCTGGTGCCCAAGTGCTTCTCGCTGTTGCGTTGTGTCAGTGCTGGCATGTCATTAATATGACGGCGAGTTCCTAGAGCATGAGGTGTACAGCAAAGAGAATCCTTTAACGTTTGCTCAAATGTTACGCCACATGTTTAAAGCAGTACACAGCTGCAATTACACCTTACAGTCACCACTGGGTTCAGACGCAGGGCAAAATATTTCAACGTCCGTCAGGTTTACTGAACAACCAGCTTCCTTCAAGGAGGAGTTTGATCCTAATCCCAATAGACGGTCTACATTTTTAAAATTAGAAACATTTGGGAACAATCCTGGTCTCTCCGTCACTCCATTTCTTGGGTAGGTGCATGGCCTAAATTGCAATATAAATCATATCTCTGTCTACGCTCAACTTCCCGTTTTGATACAGGTCTTGAAATAGAAGCATAGAAACATAGAAGATAGGAGCAGGAGTAGGCCATTCGGCCCCTCGAGCCTGCTCTGCCATTTAATGAGATCGTGGCTGATCATCCAAATTCAGTACCCTGTCCCTGCTTTCTCCCCATATCCCTTGATCCTTTTAGCCTTAAGAAATATATCTATCTCCTTCTTGAATATATTTAATGAATTGGCCTCAACTGCCTTCTGTGGTAGAGAATTCCACAGGTTCACCACTCTCTGGGTGAAGAAATTCCTCCTCATCACCCAAGCCGAATACTTCCTGTGCTGCCAAAAATAAATACTCCCACTCACTTACTCAACAACAACAAAGACACATCATGCTCCAGGAACTCGCCGATGCCCAGTTTGGGTTCCGTCACCACCACTCGGCTCCTGACCTCATTACAGCCTTGGCCCAAACATGGACAAAACAGCTGAATTCCAGAGGTGAGGTGAGAGTGACTGCCCTTGACATCAAGGCAGCAATTGAGCGAGTGTGGCATCAAGGAGCCCGAGTAAAACTGAAGTAAATGGGGATCATACGGAAAACTCTACAGTGTCTGGAGACATACCCAGCACAAAGGAAGATGGTTGTGGTGGTTGGAGGCCTATCATCACAGCCCCAGGACATCGCTGCAGGAGTTCCTCAGGGAAGTGTCCTAGGCCCAACCATCTTCAGCTGCTTCATCGTCGCTGGGTCAAAATCCTGGAACTCCCGCCCTAACAGCATGGACTGCAGCGGTTCAAGAAGGCGGCTCACCACCACCTTCTCGAGGGCAATTAGGGATGGGCAATAAATGCCGGCCTTGCCAGCGACGCCGTCATCCCGTGAATGAATTAAAAAAAGGTGACCATAAGCTTGGTCAAAGCGGTAGGTTTTAAAGGAGGAGAGAGAGGCAGAGAGGTTTAGGGAGGGAATTGCAGATTTTAAAATTCTCACTCTTGTTTTCAAATCCCTCCATGGCCTCGCCCCTCCCTATTCTCTGTAACCTCCTCCAGCCCCACAACCCTCCGAGATCTCTGCGCTCTTCCAATTCTGGCGTCTTGAGTATCCCTGATTTTAATCGCTCCGCCATTGGCGGCCGTGCCTTCAGCTGCCTGGGTCCTAAGCTCTGGAATTCCCTCCCTAACCCTCTCTACCTTTCTCTCTCTCCTCCTTTAAGACACTCCTTAAAACTTATCTCTCACCTGTCCTGATATCGCCTTAGTGTCACATTCTGTTTGATAATAATTCCTGTGAAGCACCTTGGGACGTTTTACTGCATTACAGGCACTACAGAAATGCAAGTTGTTGTTGTTGGCGATGCTGATGTTTCTCATCATCATCATCCAAGAATGCAATTAGCATCTGAAGTTGCTATAAATATCTTTCGTCTCCCATCAGCCAATGGTGCTTTCCCACATCATGAGACTATTGACCTGAAAACGTTATCAACACAGAGAGACTTCTAAAACCTTCTCACGGTGGCATTATCATGCAAAGCATCTATCCCCATATCCCTTGATTCCCTTAATATTCAAATCCTTCTATTCCTTTCTCCCTCGTGTGTTTATCCAGCTTCCCCTGAAATGTATCTGCGCTATTCGCCTCAACCACTCCCTGTGGTAGCGAGCTCCACATTCTCACCACTCTCTGGGTAAAAATAAATCATGACGATCTTCAGAAGCATTTCTTGAGCATCCAGCACGGACTCGATGGGCCGAATGGGCTCCTTCTGTGCCGTTATGACTTTATGGGCTGGATTTTGATACTGGGGCGGGCTGGGGGCATGTCATCCACTTTTCGTGTTATCCACCCGACTGCAATTGGATGTGGGAGATTGATGCGATTTTCACCTAATTGGGCAATTGAGTTCCAGCATGTGGGAACCCATGAACCAATTAGTGTTTTCAGTCTGAAAGTCGCCTCTGATGATGTCATCATTGCTGCTGCATTGAAGGTCTGCAAAGACTGCCTGGCCTTTGCTGTGAGAGGACCTGGATGCAAAATGAGCAGCAGCAGCTTTACGTCTGCTCCCAGATATTTTTGCACCACCACTCCCAGATATGTCTCCTCCTCATCCATCCATCCATCCAGATAAGCCAGCCAGCCAAATGTGCTCCCGCCAGGTTTCACATTCGTGGTTCAGAACAGGCGTGCTTCACGTAGAAAAAGGGTTAAAATCACAAAGGCCTTTCAAAATGGCATTATAGAGGCAATTTAGTGTTTGTTAAGGACCTTAACAGCCTATCCTGCCTCTTAGAGGCGGGACGGAGTCGGGACCAGCAGACACGATTTAATGAAAATTGCGTGGAGGCGGGATGGAGGCGGACTTGTGCCCGCCCGCCAGTTTTCGCAATTTTAACCCCCCACACGCCTCCAAACCCGCCTCCACGGGTCAATGAAAATCCAGCCCTATGACTCTATTTTGCTACTCGTTTACTGTATAACATAATAATACGGTGCTGCTACTCTGCCAATCTTTACCTCCTCTTAAAAAAAAACACTTTCCTTTGAATCCGGCCCAGGTAGAACATTCCCTCCTCTGCCGCCATTTAAGAGTCCAAATTAAGATAAGTTTCTGGGTCCTAAACCCAATTCCTGTGCATGTGAGTTGACATTGCAAAAAACTATCCACAATTCCACACCGATCGTGCGAAGGTTGGACATCTTGGGCAGAATTTTCATTGGCCCGTGGAGGCGGGTTTGGAGGCGTGTGGGGGGTTAAAATTGCAGATTCGGGGGTCCCGAACCCATCCCGCCCCCAACCCGCCTCCATGCCAGTTTCGCTGGAAGCGGGTACCCGACCTGTGCTGGGACCCGCCTCCCCGAGGCGGGAAGGGGATTAGTGCCAATAAACTGCCTGTTAACAGGTAGTTAACAGGCAGTTTTTTGCCTAATCCCTATTTTTAGCCCTGAAGTGTGGGCTTCCCGACAGGTCCGAACCACGCCGATTTAGCGAGGCGGACCGTCGGTCTGGAGGGGTTGGAGGGGTTGATATGTCCGGTGGGCAGGTGAGTGATGGGTGCATGTGTGCAGAGGTAAGTGTGTAAGGTAAGTGTAAAGTGTGGAAAAAAGTTTTACTTACCTTAACTTCCTCCTGCAGATGTCAGCCCTTCAGGTCTCGGGAGTCAGAAATCTCACCGGCACAGAAAGCAGAATGGCCGTTGAGCTGTCAAAAGCTGCAGCCTCTGCTTTTTGTTCTGCAGAGATCTCTAAATCAGCCTGAGAGGAAGGAATTAACTTAGAGGACAGATTGTCAGTGTTTGACAGCTTCACAGAGCTGTCAAACGCTGATATTTCATCTGTCAAAAGCTCTTGACAGATGAAATGTCAATCTGTGACGTCACCTGTTGTCGGGTGGCCCTTAATTGGCCTGCTGAGCCCGCTGGGCGGGCTCAACAAGGTCAATCAAGGGAAAATCGAGTGGGTTGGCCACAAGTCGATGGAGGCGGGACTACAACCCAAAAAGTAGGAGTCCCGCCTCCATCACATCCCCATTGACAAAATCCAGCCCCTTGTATTGGGCACAAACACAAACTGGGATGGAATTGTTCATCTTTGCATCAAAGAAAGAAAGAACTTGCATTTCTGAAGCAGCTTTCACGACGTCCCAAAGTGCTTTACAACCAATGATGTTGGAAACGCAGCAGCCAATTTGCGCACAGCAAGATCCCACAAACAGCAATGTGATAATGAGCAGATAAACTGTTTTTAGTGATGTTGGTTGGGGGATAAATATTGGCCCAAGGACACCGGGGATAACTCCCCCCTGCTCTTCTTTGAATAGTGCCATGGGATCTTTTACGTCCACCTGAGAGGGCAGACAGGGCCTCTTATCTGAAAGACGGCACCTCCGACAGTGCAGTACTGGAGTTGTCAGCCTAGATGTCTGTGCTCAAGTCTCTGGAATGCGATTTGAACCCACAACCTTCTGACCCAAAGGGAACAGGTGCTACCCACTGAGCCACGGCTGTACCAATACACCAAACTCACATCTTGCCCTACTTGATAAGAATCAAATTGGTGAATCGCCTGTGGATGGTTACAGAGCCAATTTATGTTTTGAAAAGGGGATATTTTTGACTTAAATTGTAATGTTCTGAATTATGGTTTAACTATAACCGGCATTTATGCGGCTTTATACTTCATGCAGCTTTTCAAAGAAGTAAAACTGTTTCTGTGGCAGGCAAAAGTTACGAATTTTCACGCTGTTTACATCAGACATTGGCCTCAAAAGAAAGGTTGGTGCAACCCAGCGTAAAGCACGAAGGTTGTTTCTAGCCTACCTCTCTGTGCTGGCGAGATTGTTTCCACGGCGTCCGATTCATTTTGCAAGGCGTTGGAAGTGCGGAGTGAGTCAGTGACGGGTGTTTGAGTCAGTTCACTCACGGCTGCAGTTAGGGCGAGTATTGCTAGAAAAAACATAATGGGAGTATAAGCGACACAGTGGTATCAGGATTCTGTAGCACCAGCAGAGTGCCTGCACTGGTGAGAGGGCTAACTAACCCAATGCTTTCCTGGCCGGCCCCCCACCTTCGAACCCTCCCTGCATCTACCCTGTCGAGCCCTGTAAGAATTTTGTATGTTTCAATGAGATCACCTCTCATTCTTCTAAACTCTAGAGAATATAGGCCTAGTCTACTCAATCTCTCCTCATAGGACAATCCCCCCATCCCAGGAACCAGTCTGGTGAACCTTCGTTGCACTCCCTCTATGGCAAGTATATCCTTCCTTAGGTTCTTCTTCTTCTTCTTAGGCAGTCCCTCAGAGCCGAGGATGACTTGCTTCCACATTAAAAATGAGTTCGCAGGTGACTGATGAGTCCAATGCGGGACCTACAGTCTCTGTCACAGGTGGGGCAGATGGTGGTTGAAGGAGCAGGTGGGTGGGGTGCTTGGGTTGACGTGCGCTCCTTGCGCTTGGCTTCCGCTTGCTCCCGGCGAAGTAACTCGAGGTGTTCGGCGCCTTCCCGGATGCTTCTCCTCCACTTTGTGCGGACTTGGGCCAAGGATTCCCAGATGTCGGTGGGGATGTTGCACTTTTTCAAGGAGGCTTTGGGGGTGTCCTTGAAGCGTTTCCTCTGCCCACCTGGGGCTCTCTTGCCATGCCGGAGCTCCAAGTAGAGCGCTTGCTTTGGGAGTCTCGTATCGGGCATGCGGACAATGTGACCCGTCCATCGGAGCTGATCGAGCGTGGTCAAAGCTTCGATGCTGGGGATGTTGGCCTGAGCGAGAACACTGACGTTGGTGCGCCTATCCTGCCAATGGATTGGCAGGATCTTGCGGAGGCAGCGTTGGTGGTACCTCTCCAGTGCTTTGAGGTGCCTGCTGTACATGGTCCATGTCTCTGAGGCATACAGGAGGGGGGGTATCACTACTGCTCTGTAGACCATGAGCTTAGTGCCGGGTTTGAGGTCCTGGTCTTCAAACACTCTCTTCCTGTGGCGACCGAAGGCTGCACTGGCACACTGAAGGCGGTGTTGGACTTCGTCATCGACGTCTGCCCTTGTTGACAGTAGGCTCCCGAGGTATGGAAAGTGGTCCACGTTGTCCAAGGCCTTGTCGTGGATTTTCATAATCGGGGGGCAGTACTGTGTGGCGGGGGCAGGTTGGTAGAGGACCTTTGTCTTACGGATGTTTAGTGTAAGGCCCATGCTCTCGTACGCTTCAGTGAAGGTATTGACGATGGTTTGGAGTTCGACCTCCGAATGAGCGCAGACACAAGCGTCGTCTGCATACTGTAATTCGACGACAGAGGATGGGACGACCTTGGATCTGGACTGGAGGCGACGGAGGTTGAACAGTTTCCTGTTTGTTCTGTAAATTAGCTCCACTCCAGCGGGGAGCTTACTGAGGGTGAGATGGAGCATTGCAGCAAGGAAGATCGAGAAGAGCGTTGGTGCGATGACACAGCCTTGCTTGACCCCGGTCCGTACGTGAATTGGGTCTGTGGTGGAATCGTTGGTCAGGATCACGGCTTGCATGTCATCGTGAAGCAGGCGGATGATGGTGACAAACTTTTGAGGGCAACTGAATTTGAGGAGGACACTCCATAATCCCTCATGGTTGACAGTGTCGAAGTATATCCTTCCTTAGGTAAGGAGACCAAAACTGTACATAATACTCCAGGTGTGGTCTCACCAGGGCCCTATATAATTGCAGTAAGGCGTCTTTACTCTAATACTCAAATCCTCTTGTAATAAAGGCCAACATACCATTTGCTTTCCCAATTGCTTGCTGTACCTGCATGTTAACTTTCAGTGATTCGTGTACAAGGACACCCAGGTCCCTCTGAACACCAACATTTCCCAAACTCTCACCATTTAAAAAATACTCTGCTTTTCTATTTTTCCTACCAAAGTGGATACCTTCACATTTCTCCACATTATATTCCATTTGCCATATTCTTGCTCACTCACTTACTTAGCTTGTCGATATCTCCTTGAAGCCTCTTTGCATCCTCCACACAACTTACATTCCCACCCAGCTTTGTATCATCAGCAAATTTGGATATATTACTTTTGGTCCCCTGATCCAAATTATTGATGTAGATTGTGAATAGCTGAGGCCCAAGCACTGATCCTTGCGGTACCCCACTAGTTACAGCCTGCCAACCCAAAAATGACCCGTTTATTCCTACTCTCTGTTTTCTGTCCGTTAACCAATCCTCAATCCATGCTGGTATATTACCCCCAATCCCATGAGCCCTAATTTTGTTTAATAACCTCTTGTGTGGCACCTTACTGAATGCCTTCTGAAAATCCAAATACACCACATCCACTGGTTCCCCCTTATTTATTCTGCCAATTACAACCTCAAAAAACTCCAACAGATTTGTCAAACACGATTTCCCTTTCATAAATCCGTGTTGGCTCTGCCCAATCCTATTATTATTTTCTAAGTGTCCTGTTACCACGTCCTTAATAATAGATTCTAGTTTCTGTGCTGTAGACTCGATGTAATTCTATGCAACCCTCCGAGATTTCTGCACTCCTCCAATTCTGGCCTCTTGAACATCCTTGATTTCCATCGCAAGGTGTGGGCATCAGTCCTTGAGTCAGTTTCAGTGATATGGTGTCAGAACCCATCACCATCGGTGAGTTATGTTTCTGGCACAGAGCCATGATTCATAACTACCCCCCGTTACTATTTTGGATACACCGTACCTCGTATTATCTTATTAGTCATGTAGATATTGGCTTGCTTTTTACTCCGTAGAGAACTTTGTGTCTACACGTTTGAGAAGGTCACAATAAGCTAATGGTAGGAGCAAGGAACTTTATAGAGATTCTGGAAAGCAATACTAATGTATTAAACACAGGTAGGACCCGAGGCACAAAACTCACTCGAGGCAAAAAATGCCAAATCCAATCATTTATACTTACGATTAATATTATTACAGAACTATAAACAAATATTAAGAAAGAAAGAAAAAGAAAGAAAGAAAGAGAGAAAGAAAGAAAGAAAGAAAGAGAGAAAGAAAGAAAGAGAGAAAGAAAGAAAGAGAGAAAGAAAGAAAGAAAGAAAGAAAGAAAGAGAGAAAGAAAGAAAGAAAGAGAGAAAGAAAGAAAGAAAGAAAGAAAGAGAGAAAGAGAGAAAGAGAGAAAGAAAGAAAGAGAGAAAGAAAGAAAGAGAGAAAGAAAGAAAGAGAGAAAGAAAGAGAGAAAGAAAGAGAGAAAGAGAGAAAGAAAGAGAGAAAGAAAGAGAGAGAAGAAAGAAAGAGAGAGAAAGAAAGAAAGAAAGAAAGAGAGAAAGAAGAGAGAAGAGAGAAAGAAAGAGAGAAAGAGAGAAAGAAAGAGAGAAAGAGAGAAAGAAAGAAAGAAAGAGAGAAAGAAAGAAAGAGAGAAAGAAAGAAAGAGAGAAAGAAAGAGAGAAAGAAAGAAAGAAAGAGAGAAAGAAAGAAAGAGAGAAAGAGAGAAAGAAAGAAAGAGAGAAAGAAAGAAAGAGAGAAAGAGAGAAAGAAAGAAAGAAAGAGAGAAAGAAAGAAAGAAAGAGAGAAAGAAAGAGAGAAAGAAAGAAAGAAAGAAAGACTTGCATTTCCATAGCGTCTTTCACATCCTCAGGACGTCTCAAAGCGCTTCACAGCCAATGAAGTACTTTTTGAAGTGGAGTCACTGTTGTAATGTAGGAAATTTGCGCACAGCAAGATTCCACAAACAGCAATGTGATAATGACCAGATTATCTGTTTTTAGTGATGTTGATTGAGGGATAAATATTGGCCAGGACACTGGGGAGAACTCCCCCTGCTCTTCTTCAAAATAGTGCCGTGGGATCTTTTAAGTCCACCTGAGAGCAGACGGTGCCTCGATTTAATGGCTCATCTGAAAGACGGCACCTCCGACAGTGCGGCACTGGAGTGTCAGCCTGGATGTTGTATTCAAGTCCCTGGAGTGGGACTTGAACCCACAGCCTACTGACTCTATTCTATGATTTAACCTGAGGATACTCTGGCCTTCCCAGATTGTTGTATTTATTTATATTACTAATGAGTTCACTTATTCTGAACCACCTGATAACTGGAATGTACAGAATCTCCCCATGCTGAAGCTCCAAGAGTGGAATTGAAGAATCTTACAGCACAGAAGGAGGCTATTCAGCCCATTGTGCCTGTGCCGGCTCTTTGAAAGAGCTCTCCAATTAGTGCCACTCCCCTGCTCTTTCCCCACAGCCCTGCAAATGTTTCCTTTTCAAGTATTCATCCAATTCCCTTTTGAAGGTTGTGATTGAATCTGCTTCCACCGCCCTTTCAGGCAGCGCGTTCCAGATCACAACAACTCGCTGCGTAAAAAAATGTTTTCCTCCTGTCCCCTCTGGTTCTTTTGGCAATTATCTGCAATCTGGGTCCTCTGGTTACCGACCCTCCTACCACTAGAAACAGTTTCTCCTTATTTACTCTTATCAAAACCCTTCATGATTTTGATCACCTTTATTAAATCTCCCCTTCACCTCCTCTGCTCTAAGGAGAGCGACCCCAGCTTCATTTAATCTCTTCACGTAACTGAGGTCCCTCATCCCTGGTACCAGGAATTTATTCAGTCTGACACTGTGCTGAGAACTAGGTCTCGGATCACGCTTCCAGCGGGGCTACAATTAAATACACAAACCCAGCATCACATCTCATGCAGCCTCTCTGCCTTAAAATACAAACCTGGCATTAAAATCCCTTCATTTTTTTTTACCCTGAGAATATGGCAAAAATAAAAAAGGAGAAGGTTCCACAGCTCTGAACACTTTCCAATTCTCCCTCGCAGTACGGAGCATTGACGGTGAGCTGGGAATCCGATTCGCGCATTTCCTGCGACACCTGTAAAAAGTTGTGTTGCCTTTGAAAGTTACCGAGGAATTGGCGGGCCCTTGAGAAACAGGGAGCTCTGTGGAACTGCAAAAATAAAAGAGCCTTACCACTTATTATGAAAACACATCCCCCAGTGGCAGATTCCATTCTCGGGACCTACAACAGGTTGCCGACAACACTTTCACTTCAGTCTCTGGAATGTTGCTGTTCTCTCGATTGTGTCGATACTTGTGGCTCCGCTCGTATTTATACAGCTGTTGGGGCAGCGTGTCTACAACAGCAAGGGATACGTCAAGCTACTCGAAGCACCAATAGAATCGCAGCGTTAACACATGGCCCAAATCCAGAGCCAGCGGCGATAACCTGACATTCACTTCAAAGTAGGCTCAGCCTCTGCGATTATGCAACACCAGTAACCGTGATTCAAATTGACAAAGAGCTTCCTCTAGCCTGCGGCAGAGCCTATTAAGTGGGCTGTACTTCACTGCTCCGTGAAGTCCAGCAGTGTGTTTCATCAATGGAATTAATTCCTTGGGCAGATCCCCAACCAAAACACTAGAGGACCAAAGGGACCATCTCCTGTGGTTCAGGTTGAGCAAAGAGTTGTTCGACACATTTCCTCCAGGGAATGGCAGTGTAGGAATGAGACGGTGTCAGCCGTGGCTCAGTGGGCAGCACTCTCACCTCTGAGTCATGAAGGTTGTGGGTTCAAGTCCCACCCCAGGGACTTCAGCACAAAAATCACGGCTGACGCTCCCAGTGCAGTGTCGGAGGTGCCGTCTTTCGGATGAGACGTTAAACCTGCCCTCTCAGGTGGACGTAAAAGATCCCATGGCACTATTTCGAAGAAGAAGCAGGGGAGTTCTTCCTGGAGCCAATATTTATCCCTCAATCAACATCACTAAAAAACAGATTATCTGGTCATTATCACATTGCTGTTTGTGGGATCTTGCTGTGTGCATTACAACAGTGACTCCACTTCAAAAGTACTTCATCGGTCATGAAAGGCGCTATATAAATGTAAGTCTTTCTTTTTAACATTAAACAGATTAAGCTCACTGGGAGGGCTCTGTGCCCCACCCATCACCACTCAAACTGAAAGGGAGTCTCTGGCCAAATGCTCAACAGCTTAAAAAAATCCTAAATCGCCATTTCACTGTAAACATTTGACAGTTTATATTATATAAAAAACAAAGTACGTAGGAACAGGAAGGGGCCTGCTCTGCCATTCAATGAGATCGTGGCTGATCTGTATCTTAACTCCATCGACCGACCTTGGTTCTGTAACCCTTAATACCCTAACCCAAGGGGGAAAAATTGGGTGGCGTCCATTTAGGGGCGTTAACATCGCTGGGGCGGTAAATTCAGTAGTAGCGCCCCAAGCAGCAGGTGGGCGCCCCACCTCCTGCTCGGGGCGCTACTACAGAAGTTAGCGGTGCTACGTGCAACAGCGCCACACGCGTCGGCACGTAGCGCCGCGTCATTGCCGGTCTCCTCCGCTGATTAAAGGGGAGGGGCCTAGCGCTGCGTGCACCGGGGCCCTGCTGGACCACCGGGGAGCGGGGGGGCGCCGTGTAAACAGCCCGGCCCTCGAGGAGTGAGCGATCGCGGCCCGCACCCCGAAGAAAAAAAGGGGAAGGGGGCAGGTGCTGGCAGTCGGCCAAAATAAAAATGGCCGCCCGACACCTGCCCCTTTTACTAGCGCCACCGCCGCTGCCAAACCGCCCCCTGATCCTGTCGGACAATCGGTCCGCCGATAGGTCAGGGGGTGCGAGGGAAGTTTGTGGCCGGCGCTGCGCACAGCGATGATGTCATCGACGGAGGCGCTGCTCCGCAGGGCGCAACCAGCTACCGCCGCCACCAACCTCCCACAGAATTTCACGAGAGGCGTGAGCAGCGCCGTGCCTGGGCGCTTGGGGATTTGCGTCCCATTAGCACCCCCCGGGGGCGCTAACGAGAGGCGCAAACCAACCCAATCTTTCCCCCGAAGGATCTCAGTGTTGTAAAGTGTGTAACTAGATCCCGAAAGAGCGTAGTACACACAGCCTTTATATCTGTCACCTAACCTCAGCCTAAAAAATAGGTCCGTGATTAATAATTTTTTTTAATTCATTCACGGGATCTGGGCATCGCTGGCAAGACCAGCATTTATTGCCCCTAGTTGCCCTTGAGAAGGTGGTGGTGAGCCGCCTTCTTGAACCACTGCAGTCCGTGTGGTGAAGGTGCTCCACAGTGCTGTTAGGGAGGGAGTTCCAGGATTTTGACCCAGCGACGACGAAGGAACGGCCGATATATTTCCAAGTCAGGATGGTGTGTGACTTGGAGGGGAACTTGGAGGTGGTGGTGTTCCCATGCGCCTGCTGCCCTTGTCCTTCTAGATGGAAGAGGTCGCGGGTTTGGGAGGGGCTGCCGAATCTGCTGATACCAAAGGCCTCTTTAAGGGAAATTTACAGTCAGCAAGTTTTTAATGTTTTAAGCACATTTCAAACTGCATCAAAAGCAGTGTAAGATTTTATTGAACTGAATCTCTATTTGTTCAGACTGCAGGCACCAAGAGCAGAAACTGGTCTATGTGGACCTTTTAAAGAGACCTATGGAATCCACCAAACCAGTTTGCTCATTCTAGTTTTGCTTCATATCCATGAGTCCAAGGAGCAGAACCACTGAAGGGCTACATCCTTGAGGTTGCAGCTCCTGTGTAATGTAAACGTTATATTGATCTACATGGTGCCCTTTAAAAGATAGAAAGAACTTTCTCCAGCGCCTTTCATGACAACCGGACGTCCCAAGGCGCTTCACAGCCAATGAAGTTCTTTTTGAAGTGTAGTCACTGTTGTAATGTAGGGAGACGCGGCAGCCAACTTGCGAACAACAAGCTCCCACAAACAGCAATGACCAGATAATCTATTTTAGTGATGTTGGTTGAGGGACAAATATTGGTCAGGAAACTATAGACCAGTTAGCCTAACATCTGTCGTTGGGAAAATGCTGGAGTCCATTATTAAGGAAACGGTAGCAGGACATTTAGAAAATCATAATACAGTCAAACAGAGTCAGCATGGTTTTATGAAAAAGAAATCATGTTTGACAAATTTGCTGGAGTTCTTTGAGGATGTAACGAGCAGGGTGGATAAAGGGGAACCAGTAGATGTGGTGTATTTGGATTTCCAGAAGGCATTCGATAAGGTGCCACATAAAAGGTTACTACACAAGATAAGAGCTCACGGAGTTGGGGATAATATATTAGCATGGATAGAGGATTAACTAGCTAACAGAAAACAGAGAGTCGGGATAAATGGGTCAATTTCTGGTTGGCAAACAGTAACTAGTGGGGTGCCACAGGGATCAGTGCTGGGGCCTCAACTATTTACAATCTATATAAATGACTTGGATGAAGGGACCGAGTGTAATGTAGCCAAATTTGCTGATGATACAAAGATGGGTGGGAAAGCAAGTTGTGAAGAGGACACAAAGAATCTGCAAAGGGATATAGACAGGTTAAGTGAGTGGGAAAACATTTGGCAGATGGAGTATAATGTGGGAAAGTGTGAGGTTATCCACTTTGGTAGGAAAAATAAAAAAGCAAATTATTATTTAAATGGAGAGAGATTACAAAATGCTGCAGTACAGAGGGACCTGGGGGTCCTTGTGCATGAAACGCAAAAAGTTAGCATGCAGGTACAGCAAGTAATCAAAAAGGCAAATGGAATGTTGGCCTTTATTGCAAGGGGGTTGGAGTATAAAAGCAGGGAAGTCCTGCTACAACTGTACAGGGTATTGGTGAGACCACACCTTGAGTACTGCGTATAGTTTTGGTCTCCTTATTTAAGGAGGGATATACTTGCATTGGAGGCAGTTCAGAGAAGGTTCACTCGGTTGATTCCAGAGCTGAGGGGGTTTGACTTATGAAGAAAGGTTGAGCAGGCTGGGCCTATACTCATTGGAATTTAGAAGAATGAGAGGTGATCTTATTGAAACATATAAGTTACTGAGGGGGCTCGACAAGGTAGATGCAGAGAAGATGTTTCCCCTCGTGGGGAAATCTAGAACTTGGGGGCACAGTTTCAGAATAATATTTTAGAACTGAGATGAGGAGGAATTTCTTCTCTCAGAGGGTCGTAAATCTGTGGAATTCTCTGCCCCAGAGAGCCGTGGAGGCTGGGTCATTAAATACATTTAAGGTGGAGATGGACAGATTTTTGAATGATAAGGGAGTGAAGGGTTATGGGGAGCGGGCGGGGAAGTGGAGTTGAGGCCAAGATCAGCCATGATCTCATTGAATGGCGGAGCAGGCTCGAGGGGCCAAATGGCCGACTCCTGCTCCTATTTCTTATGTTCTTATGTAACTCCCCTGCTCTTCTTCCAATGCAGGCGTCATATTGAAACAACCAGCTGAGTCATTGAGCATAATTGTGACATCAGAAACCAGCGGATGTCATGTTTATTCATAAACAATTCTATTGTTCATTTTTATGTTACAGTCGACATGAAGTTCATTATAAATAACCTTTCATTTACCCCTCATCCATACCTGTGTTACCTCTAGACTTGACTATTCCAACGCTCTCCTGGCCGGCCTCCCGCCTTGCACCCTCTGTAAACTTGAGCTCATCCAAAACTCTGCTGCCCCGTGTCCGAACTCGCTCCAAGTCCCGTTAACCCATCACCCCCTGTGCTCACTGACCTACATTGGCTCCCGGTCCGGCAACACCTCGATGTTGAAATTCTCATCCTCGTGTTCAAAAGGCCCTCGCCCCTCCCTATCTCTGTAACCTCCTCCAGCCCTACAACCCTCCGAGATCTCTGCGCTCCTCCAATTTTGACCTCTTGTGCATCTCCTATTTCCACCGCTCCACCACTGGTGGCCGTGCCTTCATAGGATTACACAGGATATACGGCACAGAAACAGGCCATTCGGCCCAACCAGTCCATGCTCCACTCGAGCCTCCTCCCATCTTTCCTCATCTAAATCTATCAGCATAGCCCTCTATTCCCTTCTCCCTCATATGCTTATCTAGCCTCCCCTTAAATGTATCTATACTATTCGCCTCAACCACTTCCTGTGGTAGCGAGTTCCACATTCTCACCACTCTCTGGGTGAAGAAGTTTCTCCTGAATTCTCTCTTGGATTTCTTGGTGACTATTTTATATTGATGGCCTCTAGTTATGCTCTTCCCCACAAGTGGAAACATTCTCTCTCTATCCACTCTATCAAAACCTTTCATAATTTTAAAGACCTCTATTGGGTCACCCCTCAGCCTTCCTTTTTCAAGAGAAAAGAGACCCAGCCTGTTCATCCTTTCCTGATATGTATACCCTCGCATTTCTGGTATCATCCTTGTAAATCTTCTCTGCACCCTCTCCAGTGCCTCTCTATCCTTTTTATAATATGGCGACCAGAACTGTACGCAGTACTCTAAGTGTGGTCTAACCAAGGTTGAGCATAAGTTCTCTACTTTTCAGTTCTATCCCTCTAGAAATAAACCCGAGTGCTTGGTTTGCTTTTTTTATGGCCTTATTAACCAGTGTCACAACTTCAGCTGCCTGGGCCCTAAGCTCTGGAATTCCCTCCCTAAACTTCTCCGCCTCTCTCTTCTCCTTTAAGACGCTCCTTAAAACCGACCTCAACTGTCCTAATATCTCCTTATGTGGCTCGGTGTCAAATTTTGTTAATCACTCCTGTGAAGCACCTTGGGTCGGTTTGCCACGTTAAAGGCGCTATATAAATGCAAATTGTTCTACCTTCCTTAAACAACTATCCAATCTTAAAGGAAAAAAAACAGCAGTTATTTACACATTTCTGCTCAGTTTAATGATTAATTTAATTGGAACAGATTTTTAATAAACTTTTTATTCTAAGTGGCAAAAAGTGTTTCTTTCCTAGGCACCACACAAATCAGCGAAGTGTCTTTCTGTTACACAAGTAGTTAACACAAGAGGGAGCCTGTTAAATAATACAGTTCTCTCACATTGCACAGCTGGGATCCGCTGATCTAAAAGTTCCTCAACATTGTCTCGATGAATTGTTTTGAAAGGCTTTTGGCTACTCAATCGGAGACATAAAGGATTCAGGGCCTCCTCTTCAGTATTTCTTACACCATAAAAGAAAGAACATGCATTTATATAGTGCCTTTCACAACCTCAGGGTGTCCCAAAGCCCTTGAGAAGGTGGTGGTGAGCCGCCTTCTTGAACCGCTGCAGTCCGTGTGGTGAAGGTACTCCCACAGTGCTGTTAGGGAGGGAGTTCCAGGATTTTGACCCAGCGACGATGAAGGATCGGCCGATATATTTCCAAGTCAGGATGGTGTGTGACTTGGAGGGGAACTTGGAGGTGGTGGTGTTCCCATGGGCCTGCTGCCCTTGTCCTTCTAGGTGGAAGAGGTCGCGGGTTTGGGAGGAGCTGCCGAATTGCTCACTCTCTGTAGAAAGAAGAGCTCCCTGACATCAGTCCTAGATTTGTCTTTCACCAGTTTGAATTAATAATCTGTTGTTTAGCTTGAAGTAGGGTTCTGAATTTACCTCTTGTATCCTGTGGACGATCATACGCACCTTAACAAGGTCCTTCTCAGTCACTGTTACAATTTGGACTTTCTCCCACCATTTTGGTGCTTACGACAAAATTAAAGACTTGCATTTATAATTTTTTTTTATTTGTTCCTGGGATGTGGACGTCGCTGGCAAGGCCCAGCATTTATTGCCCATCCCTAATTGCCCTTGAGAAGATGGTGGTGAGCCGCCTTCTTGAACCGCTGCAGTCCGTGTGGTGAAGGTGCTCCCACAGTGCTGTTAGGGAGGGAGTTCCAGGATTTTGACCCAGCGACGATGAAGGAACGGCCGATATACTTCCAAGTCAGGATGGTGTGTGACTTGGAGAGATACAGCGCCTTTCACAATCTCAGGACACCCCAAAGCACTTTATAGCCAATGTTTTTGAAGTGTCGTCACTGTTGTAATGTAGGAAACTCAACAGCCAATTTGCGCACAGCAAGCTCCCACAAACAGCAATGTGATAACCAGATCATCTGTTTTAGTGATACTGGTTGAGGAATAGTGAGGACACCGGAGAGAACTCCCCAGCTCTTCTTTGAAATAGTGCCATGGGATCTTTCCCATCCACCTGAGAGCAGAGGGACCTCGGTTTAACATCTCATCTGAACTGAAAAATGGCACCTCCGACAGTGCAGTGCTCCCTCAGTTATTGGAACCGGAGTGTCAACCTAGATCTTGCGCTCAAGTCTCCTGGCGTGGGACTTGAACCCACAACCTTCTGACTCAGAAGCGAGAGTGCTACCCACTGAGCCACGGCTGACATGAAATGAAAAGTTACTGGCTGCCACATTCCCCTACTTCCCTACATTACAGCAGTGACTATACTTCAAATAGTACTTGATTGGCTGTAAAGCGCTTTGGGACACCATTGTGAAAGGCGCTGTATATAATTGCAAGGTTTATCTGATAAACCAAAAAATATACTCATTGGCCCAGAAATTTGGGTCCCCACGGGTGAGTACACGCTGTATACTCACCCGTAGGGCCACCGGAAGTGTCGGTTTCGCGCATGCACTGCGCATGCACGGAAAACCGGAACTAAAATGGCAGAGGGTTGGGAATCTGTGCAGGGAAACAGAGGAAAGGGAAGCAAGGATAGAAGCAAAAGACAGGAAGGAGAAAAGCAAAAGTGGAAGGCAGAGAAATCAAGGGTGTAAATCAAACAGGGCTACAGTAAATAATAATTCTAAAAGGACTAAAAGAGTGTTAAAAAAACAAGCCTGAAGGCTTTGTGTCTTAATGCGAGGAGCATTCGTAATAAGGTGGATGAATAAGCTGCGCAAATAGATGTAAACGGATATGATATAATTGGGATTACGGTGACATGGCTCCAGGGTGACCAAGGCTGGGAATTCAACATCCAGGGGTATTCAATATTCAGGAAGGACAGACAAAAAGGAAAAGGAGGTGGGGTAGCATTGCTGGTTAAAGAGGAGATTAACACAATAGTAAGGAAGGATATTAGCTCTGATGATGTGGAATCTGTATGGGCAGAGCTGAGAAATACCAAGGGGCAGAAAACGTTAGTGGGAGTTGTATACAGACCCCCAAACAGTAATGCTGAGGTTGGGGATGGCATTAAACGGGAAATTAGAGACGCGTGCAATAAGGGCACAGCAGTTATCATGGGTGACTTTAATCTACATATAGATTGGGCAAACCAAATTAGTAACAATACTGTGGAGGAGGAATTCCTAGAGTGTATACGGGATGGTTTCCTGGACCAATATGTTGAGGAACCAACTAGAGATCAGGCCATCTTAGACTGGGTATTATGTAATGAGAAAGGATTAATTAGCAATCTTGTTGTGCGAGGCCCCTTGGGGAGGAGCGATCATAATATGATAGAATTCTTCATTAAGATGGAGAGTGAAGTAGTTGACTCAGAGACTAGGGTCCTGAATTTAAATAAAGGAAACTACGATGGTATGAGGCGCGAGTTGGCTAGGATGGATTGGGGAGCGTTACTTAAAGGGTTGACGGTGGATAGGCAATGGCAAACATTTAAAGATCACATGGATGAACTACAGAATTTGTTCATCCCTGTTTGGCATAAAAATAAAACAAAAAAGGTGACTCAACCGTGGCAAACCTCGGGAGATTTGAAAGGTGAGCGAGAGCGGCTGGAGAGCGCCAAACCTCGGGAGATTTGAAAGGCGAGCGAGAGCGGCTGGAGAGCGCCAAACCTCAGGAGATTTGAAAGGCGAGCGAGAGCGGCTGGAGAGCGCCAAACCTCGGGAGATTTGAAAGGCGAGCGAGAGCGGCTGGAGAGCGCCAAACCTCGGGAGATTTGAAAGGCGAGCGAGAGCGGCTGGAGAGCGCCAAACCTCGGGAGATTTGAAAGGCGAGCGAGAGCGGCTGGAGAGCGCCAAACCTCGGGAGATTTGAAAGGCGAGTGTAAAGAAGTAAAAAGTAATTGAAGTGTGACATCACTAGAAAGCAGATAAGTGATTGGTTGGTGAGTATTTCTCTCTTTCTCCTTTATTCCATACTTAAATTCCGTGGTTTATAGTTTCTAGAGTCTCTGTGGTGTAGCGGGGACTGCTGTTAAACAAGGGCCCTTGAGTATATCATTTAATTGAAGTGAAATTGGTGGGATTCATTTAATTTAATTTTAATTAATTAATTAAAGGGTAAGTCATGGCAGGAGAACTCCGCCCCGTGATATGCTCCTCCTGCTATATGTGGGAAATCAGGGATGCTTCCTGTGTCCCTGATGACCATGTGTGTGGGAAATGTATCCAGCTGCAGCTACTGACGGACCGCATTGCGGCGCTGGAGCTGCGGATGGATGCATATTGGAGCATTCGCGACGCTGAGAACGTCGTGGATAACACGTTTAGCGAGTTGGTCACACCGCAGGTAAAGGGTGTACAGGCAGGAAGGGAATGGGTGACCACCAGGCAGAGTAAGAGGTGCAGGCAGGTAGTGCAGGGGTCCCCTGTGGCCATCCCCCTCTCAAACAAATATACCACTTTGGATGCTGTTGGGGGGGATGACTTATCAGGGGAAGGCAGCAGCAGCCAACTTCCTGGCACCATGGGTGGCTCTGCTGCATAGGCTGGGAGGAAAAAGTGTGGAAGAGCTATAGTGATAGGGGATTCAATTGTAAGGGGAATAGATAGGCGTTTCTGCGGCCGCAAACGAGACTCCAGGATGGTCTGTTGCCTCCCTGGTGCAAGGGTCAAGGACGTCTCGGAGCAGCTACAGAACATTTTGGAGGGGGAGGGCAAACAGCCAGTTGTCGTGGTGCACATAGGCATCAACGATATAGGTAAAAAAACGGGATGAGGTCCTAAAAGCAGAATATAGGGAGTTAGGAGGTAAATTAAAAAAGAGGACCTCAAAGGTAGTAATCTCAGGATTGCTACCAGTGCCACGTGCTAGTCAGAGTAGAAATAGGAGGATATTTCAAATGAATACGTGGCTAGAGCAATGGTGCAAGGGGGAGGGATTCAAATTCCTTGGACATTGGAACCGGTTCTGGGGGAGGTGGGACCAGTACAAACGGGACGGTCTGCACCTGGGCAGGGCCGGGACCGATGTCCTAGGGGGAGTGTTTGCTAGTGCTGTTGGGGAGGGTTTAAACTAAAGTGGCAGGGGGTTGGGAACCTGAGCAGGGAGACAGAGGAAAGGGAAACAAGGATAAAAGCTAAAGACAGGAAGGAGAAAAACAAAAGTAGAAGGCAAAGAACTCAACGGTTTAAATCAAACATGGTCACAGTAAATAATAATTCATATAGGTTTGAGAGCGTTAAAAAAACAAGCCTGAAGGCTTTGTGTCTTAATGTCTTACGGGCAACACGGTGGCATAGTGGTTAGCAGTGTTGCCTCACAGCGCCAGGGACCCGGGTGACTGTCTGTGTGGAGTTTGCACATTCTCCCCGTGTCTGCGTGGGTTTCCTCCGGGTGCTCTGGTTTCCTCCCACAGTCCAAAGATGTGCGGGTTAGGTTGATTTGGCTATGATAAATTGACCCTTAGTGTTAGGGGGAATTAAATATGTGGGGTTACGGGGATAGGATGGGATATGTGTCGGTGCAGGTTCGATGGGCCGAAATGGCCTCTATCTGCACTGTGGGGATTCTGTGATTCTGTAATGCAAGGAGCATTCGGAACAAGGTGGATGAATTAACTGCGCAAATAGAGGTAAATGAATACGATTTGATTGGGATTACAGAAACATGGCTCCAGGGTGGCCAAGGCTGGGAACTCAACATCCAGGGTTATTCAATATTTAGGAAAGATAGGCAAAAAAGAAAGGGAGGTGGGGTAGCATTGCTGGTTAAAGAGGGGATTAACACAATTGAAAGGAAGGATATTAGCTCTGATGATGCGGAATCCATATGGGTAGAACTGAGAAATAACAAGGGGCAGAAAACGTTAGTGGGAGTGGTATATAGACCTCCAAACAGTAATACGGAGTTTGGGGACGGCATTAAAAGGGAAATTAGAGAAGCATGCAGTAAGGGCACAGCAGTCATCATGGGTGACTTTAAATTACATAAAGATTGGGCTAACCAAATTAGTAAAAATACTGTGGAGGAGGAATTCCTAGAATGTTTACGGGATGGTTTTCTGGAGCAATATGTCGAGGAACCAACCAGAGATCAGGCCATCTTAGACTGGGTATTATGTAACGAGAAAGGATTAATTAGCAATCTTGTTGTACGAGGCCCCTTGGGTCAGAGTGATCATAATATGATAGAATTCTTCATTAGGATGGAGAGTGAAGTAGCTGAATCAGAGACTGGATCCTGAATTTAAATAAAGGAAACTACGATGGTATGAGGCGCGAATTGGGTAGGATTGATTGGGGAACGTCACTCAAAGGGTTGACGGTGGATAGGCAATGGCAAACATTCAAAGACTGCATGGATAAACTACAGAATTTGTTCATCCCAGTGTGGCATAAGAATAAAACAAAAAGGGTGACTCAACCATGGCTAACAAGGGAAATTAGGGATAGCATAAGATTCAAGGAGAGGGCATATAAATTGGCCAGAAAAAGCGGTAACCCTGAGGATTGGGAGCAGTTTAGGATTCAATAAAGGAGGACAAAGGGATTAATTAAGAAGGGGAAAATAGAATATGAAAGTAAGCTTTCTGGGAACATAAAAACTGACTGTAAGAGCTTTTATAGATATGTGAAGAGAAAAAGATTAGTGAAATCAAGTGTAGGTCCCTTGCAGTCAGAAGCGGGGGAAGTTATAATGGGGAACAAAGAAATGGCAGACCAATTAAATGCATATTTTGGTTCTGTCTTCACAAAGGAGGACACAAATAACCTCCCAGAGATGTTGGAGAACATACGGTCTGATGAAAGGGAGGAACTGAAAGAAATCAATATTTGCAGGGAAATGGTGTTAGGGAAATTGACGGGATTGAAGGCCAATAAATCCCCAGGGCCTGATAATCTACATCCTAGGGTACTTAAGGAAGTGGCCCTAGAAATAGTAGATGCATTGCTGGTCATCTTTCAAAATTCTATAGACTCTGGAACAGTTCCCATGGATTGGAGGGTAGCTAATGTAACCCCACTATTTAAAAAAGGTGGTAGAGAAAAAACGGGGAATTATAGACCGGTAAGCCTGACATCGGTAGTTGGCAAAATGCTAGAGTCCATTATAAAAGATGTAATGGCAGAGCACTTGGAAAACAGTGACAGGATCGGACAAAGTCAACATGTATATACAAAAGGTAAATCATGCCTGACTAATCTACTGGAATTTTTGAGGATGTAACTGGTAGAATAGATAAGGGAGAACCAGTGGATGTGGTGTATTTGGACTTTCAGAAGGCTTTCGATAAGGTCCCGCATAAGAGATTAGCGTGCAAAGTTAAAGCACATGGGATTGGGGGTAAGGTACTGATTTGGATAGAGAACTGGTTGGCAGACAGGAAGCAAAGAGTTGGAATAAACGGGTCTTTTTCCGAGTGGCAGGCAGTGACTAGTGGAGTACTGCAGGGATCGGTGCTAGGACCCCAGTTATTCACAATATATATTAATGATCTAGACGAGGGAACTAGATGTAATATCTCTAAGTTTGCAGACGACACAAAGCTGGGTGGGCGTGTGTGCTGTGAGGAGGATGCTGAGAAACTCCAGTATGATTTGGACAGGTTGGGTGATTGGGCAGATGCAGTATAATGTGGATAAATGCGAGGTTATCCACTTTGGTGGCAAAAACAGGAAGACAGATTATTATCTGAACGGCAATAGATTGGGAAAAGGGGAAGTGCAACGAGATCTGGGAGTCCTTGTGCACCAGTCGCTGAAGGTAAGCATGCAGGTGCAGCAGGCAGTTAAGAAGGCAAATGGTATGTTGGCCTTCATAGCGAGAGGATTCGAGTACAGGAGCAAGGATGTCTTGCTGCAGTTGTACAAGGCCATGGTGAGACCACACCTTGAGTATTGTGTGCAGTTTTGGTCGCCTTATCTGAGGAAGGAGGTTAGTAAAAACAAACGTAGGTCCCCTGCAGTCGGAAACAGGGCAAGTCGTAATGGGGAACAAGGAAATGGCAGATCAATTGAACAAGTACTTTGGTTCGGTGTTTACTGTGGAGGACACACACAACCTGCCGGAAATAAAAGGGGTCAGAGGATCTGGTAAGAGGGAGGAGCTGAGGGAAATCCTTATTAGTCGGGAAAAGGTATTGGGGAAATTGATGGGACTGAAGGCTGAAAAATCCCCGGGGCCTGATGGTCTGCATCCCAGAGTACTTAAGGAGGTGGCCTTGGAAATAGTGGATGCATTGACGATCATTTTCCAACATTCCTTAGACTCTGGATCAGTTCCGATGGAGTGGAGGGTGGCCAATGTAACCCCTCTTTTTAAAAAAGGAGGGAGGGAGAAAGCAGGGAATTATAGACCGGTCAGCCTGACATCGGTCGTGGGTAAAATGATGGAAGCAATTATTAAAGATGTCATAACAGACCATTTGGAAAGTGGCGACATGATAGGTCCAAGTCAGCATGGATTTGTGAAAGGGAAATCATGCTTGACAAATCTTCTGGAATTTTTTGAGGATGTTTCCAATAGGGTGGACAGGGGGGAACCAGTAGATGTGGTGTATTTGGACTTTCAGAAGGCCTTCGACAAGGTCCCACACAAGAGATTGGTGAGCAAAGTTAAAGCACATGGGATTGGGGGTAATGTGTTGACGTGGATTGAGAACTGGTTGGCACACAGGAAACAAAGAGTAGGAGTAAATGGGTACTTTTCAGAATGGCAGGCAGTGACCAGCGGGGTACCGCAGGGTTCGGTGCTGGGACCCCAGCTGTTTACATTATATATTAATGATTTGGACGAAGGGATTAAATGTAATATCTCCAAATTTGCGGATGACACTAAATTGGGAGGCAGTGTGAACAATGAGGAGGATGCTAGGAGGCTACAGAGTGACTTGGACAGATTGGGTGAATGGGCAAATGTATGGCAGATGAAGTACAATGTGGATAAATGTGAGGTTATCCACTTTGGTGGTAAAAATAGAGAGGCGGACTATTACCTGAATGGTGGCAGATTAGGGAAAGGGGAGGTGCAACGAGACCTGGGCGTCATGGTACATCAGTCACTGAAGGTGGGAATGCAAGTGCAGCAGGCAGTCAAGAAAGCAAACGGAATGATGGCCTTCATAGTAAGGGGATTTGAGTACAGGAGTAGGGAGGTGATGCTGCAGTTGTACAGGGCCTTGGTGAGGCCACACCTGGAGTATTGTGCGCAGTTTTGGTCTCCTAACTTAAGGAAGGACATTCTTGCTATTGAGGGAGTGCAGCGAAGGTTCACTAGATTGATTCCTGGGATGGCCGGACTGACATATCAAGAAAGATTGGGTCAACTGAACTTGTATCCTCTGGAGTTCAGAAGAATGAGGGGGGATCTTATAGAGACATTTAAAATCCTGACTGGTTTAGACAAATTAGATGCGGGCAGAATGTTCCCAATGTTAGGGAAAACTAGAACCAGGGGTCACAGTCTAAGGATTAAGGGGAAGCCATTTAAGACTGAGCTGAGGAGGAACTTCTTCACCCAGAGAGTGGTGAATCTATGGAATTCTCTTCCACAGAAGGTTGTTGAGGCCAGCTCGCTAAATATATTCAAAAGGGAGTTAGATATAACACTCACAACTAGGGGGATCAAGGGGTATGGCGAGAAAGCAGGAATGGGGTACTGAGGTAGCATGTTCAGCCATGAACGCATTGAATGGCGGTGCAGGCTCGAAGGACCGAATGGTCTACTCCTGTACCTAGTTTCTATGTTTCTATGTTTCTATGCCATGGAGGGAGTGCAGCGAAGATTTACCAGACTGATACCTGGGATGGCAGGAATGACGTATGAAGAGAGATTGGGTCGATTGGGCTTGTATTTGCTAGAGTTTAGAAGAATGAGAGGGGATCTCATTGAAACTTTTAGGGGTAAAAATTCAGTTGGTTGCGCCTCCCGTTAGCGCCTTAAGAGGGCGCTAATGGGGCGCAAAGCCGCTAACGCCCAGGCGCAGCGATGTTTGCGCCGCTCGGGAACTTAACTAGAGATTGTGCGGCGGCGCTAAAACTTACCGCTGCGACCACCTGCGCGCGCAGATTGTGACGTCATTCCATGGTGCAACGCCCTTGTGGCGCCCCGGAGCGGAAATTGAGTGGCGCCCCCTGCCTTACCGCCTGGCGCATCCAACGACCGGAAGACTGGAACGCTATCAATCGCTGTGGGGCTGGGGGGGGCGCTATTTAAAGGGGGCCTCTTCCTGTCTTTTTCTGTGGTCGACATTTTTGCACCACTCGTTCTGAGAGAGAGAGAGAGATTCGGAGAGAGAGAAAGAGAGACTTCTGCATTGACTCAACGCTTTGTGAGGTAGTTTTGCCTACTGATCCTAACTTCGCTGGTACTTTAGTTGCTGTCCTTCATTACTTTGCTTGCAAAGAGAATATGGGGGCTGCACTGATTGGGGGCGTCGTCCTGCTCCAGATGAATCGGAGGATACAGAGACGCAGAGAGAGAGTGGCAATGATGGCCAGACGGAGGAGGGCCAACAGGCGTATGTACAGGAGAGCTTACCCTCCCAGGGTCTATCGTGAACAGCTCTCCTACATTCATATGTCTGAGGAGCTGTGTTTGCGAAGGCTGCGATTCAGCAAGGAGGTGGTCACTGAGCTCTGCCACCTGCTGCAGCCAGATCTGCAGCCTCAACTGAGGTCCAGGACGTCTCTGTCGGTGGCAGTGAAGGTCACAGTGGCTCTCAACTTTTACGCTACTGGCTCATTTCAAGCTGCTGCTGGGGACCTCGCCAATATCTCCCAGTTCGCGGAGCATTGCTGCATCCGGCAGGTCACAAATGCCCTCTTTAAAAGGAGACGAGAGTTCATCTCTTTCCCCATGACCCCAGACAAGCAGCGTGACCGCGCTCTGGGCTTTGCGAGGGTAGCGGGCTTCCCCATGGTGCAGGGCGCCATTGACTGCACGCATGTGGCTTTGCGTGCTCCGCATGAGAATGCCGAGGAATTCCGGAACAGAAAGGGGTTCCATTCCTTGAATGTTCAGTTGGTCTGTGACCACAGACAGCTGATACTCGCTGTCAATGCCCACTATCCTGGCAGCTGCCACGATGCTTTTATCCTGCGCCAGACTACTGTGGCAGAACTTTTCGAGGCACCGCATCAGCCAGTTGGTTGGCTTCTCGGGGACAAGGGGTATCCATTGAGCACCTGGCTGATGACACCGCTCCGTACGCCCAACACCCCTGCTGAGCTGCGGTACAATGAGAGCCATCAAGCTACCAGGAACATAATTGAGCGCACAATCGGCGTGCTGAAGCAACGGTTCTGCTGTCTCGACCATTCTGGAGGAGCCCTGCAGTACTCGCCTGAGCGAGTATCAAACTTCGTAGTCGTGTGCTGCATGTTGCATAACATGGCAATCCTCAGGACCCAGCCAATGCCACCAGGCCTTGGAGCACCACCAGAGGAGGAGGAGGAAGAGGAGGAAGAGGATGAGGAGGATGATCATCAGCAGCACCAAGGCGGGAGGGCAGCCCACAATGGTCAAACTGCAAGGGCCGTCCGTCAACGGCTAATAGCAAGCCGCTTCTAGGGCCCCTGCTGTGGAAATGGCTTCTGCCATTGCTAACAACATTAATGAACCCAGCACGCAACCCCTAAGCCGGCCAAGGCACCAATAATTCCAACCACCAACCATGTATATTTTGAATACAGAAACTTATTTATTTTACAAACTCTGTGTGTGTCAATTCCTCATGACAAACTTATAGAAATAAACACAAAAAAACAGTCAATAACATAACTGGTTCTCACAACCTGGAGATAATGTCCAAAACACTAAACAAAAGTTGGACCATGAACCTCGACCTTTAATAAAAAAATGACCAGCATTTTGTCACACCTCCTACTTTTTGCCCTTCGAGGGTGATCTCCTTCCCTTGCGCACTTCCCCCCTTCTAACCCTACTGCTCCTCCGTAATGGGACCTCAGTGGCTGCAGCAAGGCTGGTGGAAGGCTGCTGCTCGTCAGACCCTGACACTGCAGATGCCCCTGAAGGACGGCCTCGACCAGTTCTGGGCCTGGAGGGCCCGGCTGCAGACTGCACCAACTCTGCATGGGCGGCAGCAGTCTGTCCTACAGGCGGTGGCAAGTGCAGTGGAGAAGTGACAGTGTTGGCAGCAGGAATGCTGTCATCGTGAGAGAGGACAGCAACTCCCTGCTCGCCCGACACACTGGCACTCCCACGGGGCAGCACTTCAGCATCCGGAGCAATCTGCTGGAGAACAGATTGCTGGCCTGCTGCGGCGCGGTGACAGCCCCGGGGACATGTGCACGAACCATCGAGGTTGGCAGCAGTCTGTGCTCGCGTGGCCTCAATCTGAGTCTGCATGAGAGCAGTCAGAGATGGGATCACGGCAGCCAGTGACTGAATTGCAGCACTAAGCGTTAGTGTGGCATCCGCCTGTGCTACAGCGAAGTGCTCCACACTCCTTGCCAGTGACTCAATGCATTCGGGCACCCTTCCCACTGCACCCATGAGCTCAGTGTGCATGCCCACCGCCTGGGTGTTCATTTCTGCGATCAGCCGCTCCTCCTCTGCGTCCATTGCAGTAGGAGTGTCTGGCATACTCTCCCTCTGGGGAGAATGCCCCCGTTCTTCCCTACCCCCATGGCGTTGCTGCAGCCCGCTGGGTCCTGGAGCTTCACCCTCATCAGACCCTTCCCCCCTGCTCCCCTCCAGGGAAGGCGTGTTCCCAGTGTGGGCATGGGCTTCCTCGGGAGAGGGTGGCACTGATGCTCCGGCTTCCTCTTCCTCCTCGGCTGCAGCATCACTCCCAGTGGCAGCTTCAGGGCCCGTCTCCTCAGCTGATGAATCACCATCTGAAAGCAGGGAGGTACAAGAGTGGCTTTAGCGTGAGGACAGGGTGGCAGTAAGGGAGGAATAAGTGCAGCGAGTTAGCAAGTTGGATTGAAAGTGTCAAAGGCTGGTGTTGTGAGGGACAAGTGGAAGGACAGAGGACAAAAAGGTGATGACCTTACCATTGCTGTCCAGAACGGGGTCGGCGTCTCCAGTGGCGACGGGACCGATCACCCGGCTTGCCACAATCCTGTGGACGCGCTCCTCAAGATCGCTGAGGGGTTGCAGCTGAGGCCGCCCTCCACCTGTCCTTTGATGCTGTCTCCGATTATGCGCCAGCTTGGCCTGTAAGAAAAAGGACAGCATCTGATTAAATATACAGCCATGGTCTTGCCTGATGTGCCTCCCATAGGTGAATAGCCCTTACTGTATGCAGCCATGGTCTTGCCTGATGTGCCTCCCATAGGTGAATAGCCCTTACTGTATGCAGCCATGGTCTTGCCTGATGTGCCTCCCATAGGTGAATAGCCCTTACTGTATGCAAAGTGTGGAATGTGTGTGTGTGTTTCATGAAAGGGCCATAGGTGTTGGATGAGTGTTGTGCATTGGGGTTTTAAGACCCTCTGGCCATAGAGTGAGGTTGAGATGGAGGGATGGAGAGGTATTGAGAAAAAGCCACTCACCCTGACGACCCGAGTGAGGTCGTTGAACTTTTTGCGGCATTGAGTATGGGTCCTGGGCACCATGCTCCTGGAGGAGACGCTCTGAGCCACCTCCCTCCACACTCTTCTGTACTCGCGTGGCAAAGGCCTCCTGCCACTCTCAGGGAAGAGCATACATCTTCTGCGCTCCACCGCGCCAACCAAAGCATCCAAGGCCCGCTCGGTGAAGCGATGAGCTCGTTCTCTCACCCTCTCCATCCTTGGCAGCAAAATGGATTCACAGGTCTCTCCAGGCCGAGATTCAAGGCTGCAATGAGCAGGGTGTGGCTGGGGAGCAAGTTGGCCCCCCCCGCTTTAAGAAGTGGCCGGCGCCAGTGTGTCTGTGTTCCCTCGCTAACTGGCAGCATCTGTGCTGCGCTCGCGCGCTGAGTTAGCGCCTCACTGCTCGGCCTTTGCGCCTTAAGACAGGTATGCAGCGCCTGATTTAGCGCTCCACTCACCTCCCGGGGCGGTAAAAGTGAAGTTTCCAGTCAGTGCCGATAATTAGCGCCAGGCGCTAATATTTGCGTCCAGACGATATTTGCGCCCCAAATGGGGCGCGACCTAATTTTTCCCCCATAAAATTCTAACAGGACTAGACAGACTAGATGCAGGAAGGATGTTCCCGATGGCGGGGGATCCAAAACCAGAGGTCACAGTCTAAGGATAAGGGGGAAGCCATTTAGGACTGAGATGAGGAGCAATTTCTTCACCCAGAGAGTGGTGAACCTGTGGAATTCTCTACCACAGAAGGCAGTTGAGGCCAATTCATTAAATATATTCAAGAAGGAGTTGGATATATTTCTTAAGGCTAAAGGATCAAGGGATATGGGGAGAAAGCAGGAACAGGGTACTGAGTTTGGATGATCAGCCATGATCGCATTGAATGGCGGAGCAGGCTCGAGGGGCCGAATGGCCTACTCCTGCTCCTATCTTCTATGTTTCTATGCTTCCGGTCTCGTGAAGGAAGGGGTTCACGGGTCAACCGCGTGCGCGGGAGAGGCAGCGCGCACGCATCGAACTTCCGCTTTTTTTACAGGTTTCTCCGTGCGGGTAAGTCCCCAGCAGCTGCGCGGGAAAAAAGCAGGCGCAAGGCCTGCTTTTAACAAGGTAAGAGGTGAATTAAGTTAAATTGAAACATTTTTTCCTCGGGTTTATTATTTTTTAATACTTTAAAGAAAGGTAAGTTTATTTTTAGCCCCGTTAAAAACTTTAATAAATTTTTTCAAAAATTAAAATTTTTGTTTAAAATAGTTAATTTATGTAATTTATAGTTATTTTAAAAATGTGATGTTTTTTTTCATTTATTTGAAGTTTTACTTAGGTTTTTGGGCCGATCTCTATTCATAGATTTGACAGGTCTTCCTGTCAAATCTATGAATGGAGATTCCCTGCTCCGATTGGCTCCCCATGGCCCACGTGATCCCAGGGGACGGTACGAACTAGCTTCGCCGCTGGGATCCGCGAGCACTGCACACCGGCAGCTGGAGGAGGCCCAGGATCGGAATCCCACGCGGGCCCACAGCACAACGGCAGGCGCGCTATGTAAGTGCACCCGCTATGCTTGCACCCGCGGGAAGCCTCCGACCCGAATTTCTGGGCCAATTTATATTGGGCACCGGTACATGACTGATGCCACTTGGGTGTGCGGCTCCCATCACATATTTAAGCCCCGATTTTAACAGCGGGGCGAGGGCTGGATTGGGGCTCGGGTCGCCAGCTCTGGTTGGAGGTATTCCTGGAGGTTTCATCACATGACCTCCAACTGCCCCGCCCCCCCCAGGATCCCGCCATTGGTCGCTCGGCACGTCCATCAGCGCAGCGCCCCGCCTTCCCACGGCCAATCGGAAAGCGAACAGGCTCTTCATTACCTGATTGGATGATTCTTGACTGTCGGTCAGACAGTCTCGCCCCTCCCCCCTCCCGGAGATCTTTACAGCGAATAAACGAAAGTCTTCAAAGAAAATAAAAATAACACGCGTTATTTTTTTGCAATGCCTCCTATGATTTTCCTCCCGGGGTTGTTGCTCGCGGCAGTGTCCTGGAGATTAATCTTCAATTCCTGGAGACTCCAGGCCAATCCTGGAGGGTTGCCGAGCTTAATTTGGGATTTCAGTGAGGCCCATTGTGGGGAGGTCTGCCTGGGTGGGCAGGTCACTCAGGGGCCAGAGTGCACCTGTTGAAATGGCACGGAGTAGGATGCCAAGGGACTATGGGGTCAGTAGGTCAGGGCAAGGACCCCTGCACGTGCCCCCTCCCATCGGGCTTCAGGCACATCGATTAGTTTAATCTTCTAAAAGTAGAATGACACTGATGAACATGGCTGGTCACTCCCATGTAGCCACCTGCTCGGCAGCTTTCCAAAGGCAATCCTTTCTCAAAGATACTGTGTGAAATGGTGAACTATAAATGACGTAAAGGATCCCACGGCCACTAAATCGTAGAAGAGCAGGAAGTTCTCCCCGGTGTCCTGGGGCCAATATTTATCCCTCAACCAACATCACTTTAAAAAAACAGATTATCTGGTCATTATCACGTTACTGTTTGTGGGAGCTTGCTGTGCGCAAATTGGCTGCTGCATTTCCTACATTACAACAGTGACTACACTTCAAAATTACTTCATGGGCTGTGAAGCGCTTTGGGACGTCCTGAGGTCGTGAAAGACGCTGTAGAAATGCAAGTACTTTTATAAGAATTAGGAGCAGGAGTAGGCCATTCAGCCCCCCCTTTGAAGTGTGGTCACTGTTGTAATGTAGGAAACACAGCAGCCAATTTGAGCACAGCAAGCTCCCACAAACAGCAATGTGATAATGACCAGATAATCTGTTTTAATGATATTGTTTGAGGGATAAATATTGGCCAGGACACCGGGGAGAACTCCCCCTGCTCTTCTTTGAAATAGTGTCCGTGAGTTCTTTCATGTCTACCTGAGAGGGCAGACAGGGCCTCAGTTTAACATCTCATCCGAAAGACGGCACCTCCGACAGTGTGGTGCTCCCTCGGTACTGCCCCTCCGACAGTGCGGCGCTCCCTCAGTACTGCCCCTCCGACAGTGCGGCGCTCCCTCAGTACTGCCCCTCCGACAGTGCGGTGCTCCCTCAGTACTGCCCCTCCGACAGTGCAGCGCTCCCTCAGTACTGCCCCTCCGACAGTGCGGCGCTCCCTCAGTACTGCCCCTCCGACAGTGCGGCGCTCCCTCAGTACTGTCCCTCCGACAGTGCAGCGCTCCCTCAGTACCGCCCCTCCGACAGTGCGGCGCTCCCTCAGTACTGCCCCTCCGACAGTGCGGCGCTCCCTCAGTACTGCCCCTCCGACAGTGCGACGCTCCCTCAGTACTGACCCTCCGACAGTGCGGCGCTCCCTCAGTCCTGCCCCTCTGACAGTGCGGCGCTCCCTCAGTACTGCCCCTCTGACAGTGCGGCGCTCCCTCAGTACTGCCCCTCCGACAGTGCGGCGCTCCCTCAGTACTGCCCCTCTGACAGTGCGGCGCTCCCTCAGTACAGCCCCTCCGACAGTGCGGCGCTCCCTCAGCACTGCACTGGAGTGTCAGCCTAGACTTTTGTGCTCGGGTCTCTGGAGTGGGAATTGAACCCACAACCTTCTGACTCAGAGGCGAGGGTGCTGCCCACTGAGCCACGGCTGACACGGTAGCCACAATATGCCACCTCCTCACAATAGTAACTTTATTATATGCACTTAGCGTACGTGAATGCGTTGGAATACAGACACTTTCCTGTATTAGCAATACACTGCCGTTCTCGGATAGGGTTGAGACATCTGCGTCAGAGTAGAGTTGAGGCATCTCTCTAATTAACACCAGGCGCACCTGAACTTATTCCGAAGTCCGTGCATCAAACGGCGTGCAGCAGCAAGAGGCTGGAAAGGAAGATCAAAGCGAGCCAAGAGGGGGATGAGTTCTTCCACTGACATTCATTCACTTCATTACAAGGACAGGTTGCACAGACTGGGCTTGTGTTGCCTCGAGCACAGAAGATTGAGGGATGATCTGATTGAGGTGTTTAAGATGATTAAAGGAGTTGAGAGAAACTATTTCCTCTGGTGGGGGGAGTCCAGAACAAGGGGGCAGAACCTTAAAATTAGAGCCAGGCCGTTCAGGGGTGATGTCAGGAAGCACTTCTTCACACAAAAGGGGAATGGAAATCTGGAACTCTCTCCCCCCAAAAAGCTGTTGAGGCTAGGGGGTGGGGGCGGGGGTCAATTGAAAATTTAAAAACTGAGATTGATAGATTTTTGTTGGATAAGGGTATGAAGGCCACGGAACCAAGGCAGGTAGGCGGAGTTAAGATACAGATCAGCCATGATCTAATTGATTGGCGGAACAGGCTCAAGGGGCTGAATGGCCTCCTCCTGTTCCTATCTAACAGGCTCGAGGGACTGAATGGCCTCCTCCTCTTCCTATGTAACAGGCTCAAGGGGCTGAATGGCCTCCTCCTGTTCCTATCTAACAGGCTCGAGGGACTGAATGGCCTCCTCCTCTTCCTATGTAACAGGCTCGAGGGCTGAATGGCCTCCTCCTGTTCCCATGTTCCTATTTAAGCTGTGAGCTGAGTCCATCAGACTGCACATGCCTCCAAAATCTAGAGGTTGAATTTACACTTTCCTATTCTTGGCCAGAGAGGGGATATTTTTCCTCAGTTCACACGAGAGGCAACCCTGATAACCTTGATCAAACCAATCATTGTGTCAGCTGTGGCTCAGTGGGTGACACTCTCACCTCTCAGTCAGAAGGTTGTGGGTTCCAGTACCACCCCAGAGACTTGAGCACAAAAATCGGGGCTGGCACTCCAGTGCAGTACTGAGGGAGTGCTGCAGTGTCGGAGGTGCTGTCTTTCGGATGAGACGTTAAACCGAGGCCCTGTCTGCTCTCTCAGGTGGATGTAAAAGATCCCATGGCCACTATATTGAAGTAGCGATAGTTCCGAAAGCTTGTGATTTCAAATAAAACTGTTGGACTATAACCTGGTGTTGTGCGACCTCTCAACACTATATTGAAGAGCAGGGGAGTTCTCCCCGGTGTCCTGGGGCCAATATTTATCCCTCAATCAACATCACTTAAACAGATGATCTGGTCATTATCACATTGCTGTTTGTGGGAGCTTGCTGTGTGCAAATTGGCTGCTGCGTTTCCTACATTACAACAGTGACCACACTTCAAAAAGTACTTCACTGGCTGTAAAGCGCTTTGGGACGTCCGGAGGTTGTGAAAGGCGCTGGAGAAATGCAAGTTCTTTCTCTCATCATGCTTTCTTATGAAGAAACGGAAGGAGAAAATTGGAGGACGTACTTACTTTGTGAATGTTGCTGAACTGGCTCGACTGAAAGAGATCTGGGAGTGGTAATCGACTCAACTCTGATCATGTCCGGTCATGGTGGAGGAGCTGTACCTCCTGGCTCCGAGGCCAGAGTGCTGGCGTCTTGCTGTTCTTTTCAGGGGTCGGTTTAAAACTTTCAAAGATACTTAGTCAGGCCAGGTGGCTCCCAGGGTTGGTGAGAATATAAAAAGAATCACGACATAAGGAAATTAGCCGGGCTCTGGGGTAAGAGCAGGGGGGGAGTGGGACTAATTGGAGAGCTCGTTCAAAGAGCCGGCACAGGCTGTGTACTTCTGTCTTAGTTTGCAAACCATTTATTATTTTTCTTATACAAAATTGAATTCCATATATATTTAGCATAATCTATTAACTATTGTAGGTATATATCTACAATTATATAGGGCCCTGGTGAGACCACACCTGGAGTATTGTGTACAGTTTTGGTCTCCTTACCTAAGGAAGGATATACTTACCTTAGAGGGAGTGCAACGAAGGTTCACCAGACTGGTTCCTGGGATGAGGGGATTGTCCTATGAGGGGAGATTGAGTAGACTAGGCCTATATTCCATAGAGGTTAGAAGAATGAGAGGTGATCTCATTGAAACGTATAAAAATCCTTAAGGGGCTTGACAGGGTAGATGCTGAGAGGCTGTTTCCCCTGGCTGGAGAGTCTAGAACACGGGGTCAGTCTCAGGATAAGGGGTCGGCCATTTAGGACTGAGATGAGGAGAAATCTCTTCACACAGAGGGTTGTGAATCTTTGGAATTCTCCACCTCATGGGCTGTGGAGGCTCAGTCATTGAGTATATTCAAGGCTGAGATCGATAGATTTTTGGACTCTAGGGGAATCAAGGGATATGGGGATCGGGCGGGAAAGTGGAGTTGAGGTCGAAGATCAGCCATGATCTTATTGAATGGCGGAGCAGGCTCGAGGGGCCGAATGGCCGACTCCTGCTCCTAATTCTTATGTTCTTATAATTATTCATGTATTGTTCAATAAATTTGTTTAGCACTTAAAGCCTAAAGCAAGGTCTGGTGTTGTAACATTGAGTTACGTCTTAGGAGGAGGATCCCGTTGAGGTACAGGATAGATTCCAGTCGCTGAAGAATTCGAATGGAAAGTTTTCTGCTTATTATCCTGGGCAATATGCCATCAATTTTACCCAGATATCGGGGCGTGCAAATACCATTGGGAGCACTCTCACCTCCGAGTCAGAAGGTGGTGGGTTCAAGCCCCGCTCCTCGACTTCAGCCCATAGTCCAGTACTGATGGAGTGCTGCACTGTCGGAGGTGCCGTCTTCCGGATGAGATGTTAAAGCACTTTGGGATGTTCTGAAGTCATGAAAGGTGATGTATAAAGGCAAGTTTTATCTTTCTTCTTGTGGTGGGCAACTTGAGTTAACACCAATGCACCCACTATAAGCGAACTGTACGTAAATGAGTCTGTTCTTCTTTCGTATGGTAGTAGCAAGCAAATCAAATGTCAATATCTAAGTCAGATATCCAGGCCAAAGCTTCCGGTGTAACAGCGTGGATATCTTATAGGCTGCCTGCGAATTTCCTCTGAGGGCAGTGCTCAATGATGTGCTCCAGGGTCTGATCAGGAGCTCCACAGTCACATGATGGGGATGCTTTAATCTTCCATCTATGGAGAAGGTGGCAGCATCTACCATGGCCGGTTCTGAGGTGGTTGATGGTTGTCCACTGTTTGCGAGGAAGGTTTGATCCTTCAGGTTGTACTGTGGGATCCTCTATAAGGAATCCATTCCGTATGTCGCAGTTCTTCCAAGCATTTCGCCATCGGTCATCAAGGCTGAGGGGGAGATCGCTGAAGGGCTTCGGTGACGGTCCAAAATGGCCTCCTAGATTTGAGAGGGGTTGGTGGTAGGTTGATGATGACAGCGTTCTCACGGCCCACCCTGTTACGTGATCTTAGATCACAACTAATGTCGTCTCAAGGGACACCAAACTTGTCGTTAAATCGACCTCCCAGTGAGAGAAGAACATAAGAACATCAGAAATAGGAGCAGGAGTCGGCCATTCGGCCCTTCGAGCCTGCTCCGCCATTCAATGACATCATGGCTGATCTTCTGCCTCAACTCCATTCACCGGCCCTATCGCCATATCCCTTGATGCCCTTTACTAGTCAGAAATCTATCGACTTCTGTTTTGAATATACCCAATGACTGAGCCTCCACAGCCCTCTGGGGTAGAGAATTCCAAAGATTCCCCACCCTCTGTGTGAAGAAATTTCTCCTCATCTCAGTCCTGAATGGCCGACCCTTTATCCTGAGGCTGTGGCCCCTGGTTCTAGACTCCCCAGCCAAGAGAAACATTCTCCCAGCATCCACCCTATCAAGCCCTGTAATAATTTTGTATGCTTCAATGAGATCCCCTCTCATTCTTCTGAATTCAAGAGAATACAGGCCTAGTTTACTCAATCTCTTCTCATACGACAGTCCCGCCATCCCAGGAATCAATCTCGTGAACCTTCGTTGCACTCCCTCTATGGCAAGTATATCCTTCCAAGAAGCAAACCAAGCAAATGAGTCTGTTAATCCGAAAGATTAAATTCACACTGTCATAATGGAGGTTGGGTGCACATTGTCATACCACAGCAGACGCTGAATGTTGCTTCACGTTGTTAACTCCAACTGTTATAGTGGAATGAAAACAACATTATTGCTAATTTGGAGAGCAAGTTACTTGTCCCACATTATGATTTACATACGGAATATTACCCTGTGAATATTACACATGAGAATTGTAGTCAGCTTAACATCGGTGGTAGGTAGGAATAATAATAGAATCCCTACTAAAGGAGAAAATAGAAGAGCATCCAGAAACTCAAAATTATAATAATGAGTAGTCAGCATGGATTTCAAAAGGCAGTCTTGCTTGACCAACCTCACTGAATTCTTTGAAGAGATAACAGAGAGCGTAGACAATGGTAATGCAGTAGATGTAATATAAAAAGAAAATACTGCAGATGCTGGAAATCAGAAATAAAAACAGAAAATGCTGGAGATACTCAGCAGGTCAGGCAGCATCTGTGAAGAGAGAAACAGAGTTAACGTTTCAGGTCGACGACCTTTCGTCAGAACTGGAAAAAAGCAGGAAATGGAACAGATTTTTAAGCAAGTGTAGAGGCTGGGAAATGGGGGAGGGGATGAAAGAACAAAAGGGAAGGCCTGTGATGGGCTGGAAGGCAGGAGAGATTAAGAGACATTGAGAGACATTGGCCTGAAAATTAGACCTAATACGGGAGATTACGCACTGTGTACTCCCGCATATTAGGTCCCGAAGTGCCGGTTTCCTGCATGCACTGCGCATGCGCGGGAAACCGGCACTTCGGGTATTGCGAAGGGGGACGGTTCCTAAGTGAACCACGTGCACACTACAGGTTGCGCGCACGCAGCACACTTAGTTTTTTTTTCAGGTTTGAACGCGCAGGTAAGTGTTGAAGATTTTACACATGAAGAAAGCAGGCGTAAGACCCCCTTTTAACAAGGTAAGTAGTTAATTAAGTATTATTTTAAATTTTTTCAACAGGTTTATCTTTTTTAGAGACTTTAAAGAAAGGTAAGTTTATTTTTATAACTTTTAAAAAGAATTTAAATTTTTTCAAAAATTTAATTTTTGTTTAAAGTGGTTAATTTATTTAACTATAGTTATTTTATTAATGTGATGGCTTTTTAAAAAAAATTTATTGAGGTTTAGCTGTTCTTTTGGGGGCTTGTTGTATTCATAGTTTTGACAGCTCTTCCTGTCAAAACTATGAATGAAAGATGGTGTGCTGCCATTGGCTCTAACTGGCCCACGTGATCCCAGAGGTCGCATCGCACTAACTGCGCCTCTGGGACACGCACACACTGCGCGCCGGCACCAGGGAGAGGCCCAGGAACTGAAGTTCGTGTGGGCCAAAACCATAAAGGCAGGCGCGGAGTGCGATATCGCGGGGGATCCTTACCCCCGCGGCAACCATCGAACTCCAATTTCTGGGCCAATAAGAGATATTCAAGGCCAAAGGGGATGGTGATGGGACAGGATAGGAAACAAAGGATGGCTCTAGATGAAGTGTAAATTGCGCTGGCAGAATGGAAGACAGCTGCCCTGTGGGAGAGAAGAACAGAGGTGTGGATAAAAAATATATGTATATGTTATGATCTGAAATTGTTGAATTCTATGTAGAGTCCAGAGGGCTGCCAAGTGCCTAATCGAAAGATGAGGTGCTGTTCCTCAAGCTTACGTATGTAATATATCTAGATTTACAAAAGGCCTTCAATAAGGTACCCCATAATAGACTGATGAACAAGGTCAGAGAATGCGGAGTCAGGGACAAGTAGCAGAATGGATTGCTAGCTGGCTTCAAGACAGAAAGAAGAGAGTAGGGATAAAGGGCAGCTATTCACAGTGGCAGAAGGTGGGAAGTGAGGTCCCACAAGGATCAGTGCTGGGACCACTGTTGTTCACGATTTATATTAACGATTTAGACTTCAGAATCTAAAACACAATTTCTAAATTTGCGGATGACACCAAATTGGGGGGGATAGTCAATACTGAGGAGGACTGCAACAAATTACAGGAGGACATTAATAAACTTGCAGAATGGGCAAATAATTGGCAAATTAATTTCAACATAGGTAAGTGTGAGGTATTACATTTTGGTCAGAAAAATAAGGAGGTCAAATATTGCTTAGAAAATAAAAAATAAGAATCTAAATGAGGTAGAGGAGCAAAGGGATCTGGGAGTACAAATACACAAATCACTAAAAGTTGCGATGCAGGTTAATAGGCCATAAAAAAAAGTAAACCAGGAACAAGGGTTTATTTCTAGAGGGATACAATTGAAAAGTAGGGAAGTTATGCTAAATCTATATCGAACCTTGGTTAGACGACACTTGGAGTACTGCGTGCAGTTCTGGTCGCCATATTATAAAAGGGATATAGAGACACTGGAGAGGGTGCAAAAAAGATTTGCAAAGATGATATCAGAACTATGAGGGGATACATATCAGGAAAGGATGAACAGGCTGGGTCTCTTTTCTCTTTAAAAAAGAAGGCTGAGGGGTGACCTAATAGAGGTCTTTAAAATTATGAAAGGTTTTGATAGAATGGATACAGAGGGGGAAAAATTCAGTTGGTTGCAGCCTCCCGTTAGCGCCTTAAGAGGGCGCTAATGGGGCGCAAAGCATCTAGCGCCCAGGCGCGGCGAAGTTTGCGCCGCTCGCGAAATTGACTAGACATTTTGCGGCGGTGCTAAACACTACCGCCACGATCTCCTGCGCCGGCAGATCATGACGTCACTCGAGTGCGCAACGCCCCGGTATCGCCCCGGAGTGGATATTGAGTGGCGCCCCCTGCCTTACCGCCTGATGCTAGCAACGACAGGTTGAGGGGAGCGTTCTGCAGTCATGAAGGGAAAGGGGGAGCGCCATTTAAAGGTGACCGCTCCCTGCCTTTTATTGTTGGTGCCATTTTTGAACTACGCATTCTGAGAGAGAGAGGGAGAGACTTCTGGAGAGATTCAACGCTGTGTGAAGGAGTTTTGGGTACTGACCAGCACTTTGCAGGTTCATTTTGATTTGCCATTCCTTGTATCGATTTAGCAGAGACTGTGGGGGCTGCACTCTGAGCTCTTTGCCTGGTACTCTCCATTGTTCTTTCCAGCACATTTGATGTGCAGGTCTCTCCAGGCCGAGATTCAAGGCTGCAATGAGCAGGATGTGGATGGAAAGCAAGATTAACCATCCCCTTTAAGAACTGGCCCGTGCCATTGTGTGTGTGTTCCATTGCTGACTGACATTACATGAGCTTCGCCAGCGCTCTGAGGTAGCGCCTCGCTCCTCGGCCTTTGCGCCTTAAGACAGGTGTGAAGCGCCTGATTTAGCGCTGCAATCACCTCCAGGGGCGATAAAAGTCAAGTTTGCAGTCGGTGGCGATAATTAGCGCCAGGCGCTAATCTTTGCGCCCGGCTGATAATTGCGCCCCAAATGGGGCGATACTGAATTTCTCCCCCAGAGTGTTTCCACTTGTGGGTTAGAGCAAAACTAGAGGCCATCAATATAAGATAGTCACTAATAAATCCAATAAGGAATTCAGGAGAAACTTCTTTACCCAGAGAGTGGTGAGAATGTGGAACTCGCTACCACAGGGAGTGGTTGAAGCGAATAGTACAGATTCATTTAAGGGGACATTTAGACAAGCATATGAGGGAGAAGGGAATAGAGGGTTATGCTGATAGATTTAGATGAGGAAAGACGGGAGGAGGCTCGAGTGGAGCATAAACGCCGGCATGGACTGGTTGGGCCGAATGGCCTGTTTCTGTGCTGTATATTCTTTGTAATTCTTTGTATGTAATATGTTTAATGTTAAAATTGTAGTAGGACAGAGATGTAGGAGTGCTTGTTACTGGTCTTGGTGAGGTTAGAAACATAGAAACATAGAAGATAGGAGCAGGAGGAGGCCATTCGGCCCTCGAGCCTGCTCCGCCATTCGATGAGATCATGGCTGATCATCCAAACTCAGTACCCTCTACCTGCCTTCTCCCCATATCCCTTGATACCTTTAGCTTTAAGAAATATATCTAACTCATTCTTGAATATATTTAATGACTTGGCCTCAACTACCTTCTGTGGTAGAGAATTCCACAGGTTCACCACTCTCTGGGTGAAGAAATTCTTCCTCATTTCTGTCCTAAATGGCTTACCCGTTATCCTTAGATTATGACCCCTGGTTCTGGACTCTCCGACCATCGGGAACATTCTTCCTGCATCTAGTTTGTCCAGACCTGTCAGAATTTTATATGTTTCGATGAGATCCCCTCTCATTCTTCTATACTCCAGCGAGTATAAGCCCAATCGACCCAATCTCTCCTCATATGTCATTCCTGCCATCCCAGGTATCAGCCTTGTGAATCTTCGCTGAACTCCTTCCATGGCAAGAACATCCTTCCTCAGATAAGGCGACCAAATCTGCACACAGTACTCAAGGTGTGGTCTCACCAAGGCCCTGTACAACTGCAGCAGGACATCCCTGTTCCTATACTCAAACTCTTTCGCTATGAAGGCCAACATACCATTTGCCTTCTTCACCGCCTGCTGCAGCTGCATGCTTACTTTCAGCGACTGGTGCACAAGGACACCCAGGTCTCGTTGCACTTCCTCTTCTCCCAATCTATTGCCATTCAGATAATAGTCTGCCTTTCTGTTTTTGACACCAAAGTGGATAACCTCACATTTATCCACATTATATTGCATCTGCCACGCTTCTGCCCACTCACCCAACCTGTCCAAATCATCCTGGAGTTTCTTGGTATCCTCCTCGCAGCACACACTCCCACCCAGCTTTGTGTCGTCTGTAAACTTGGAGATATTACATTTTGTTCCGTTATCTAGATCATTAATGTATATTGTGAATAGCTGGGGTCCAAGGACCGATCCCTGCGGTACCCCACTAGTCACTGCTTGCCACTCGGAAAAAGACCCATTAATTCCTACTCTCTGCTTTCTGTCTGCCAACCAGTTCTCTATCCAAGTCAATACCTTGCCCCCAATCCCATGTGCCTTAACTTTACACGCTAATCTCTTATGCGGGACCTTATCGAAAGCCTTTTGAAAGTCCAAATACACCACATCTACTGGTTCTCCCTTATCTACTAGTTACATCCTCAAAAAATTCCAGTAGATTAGTCAAGCACGATTTACCTTTTGTAAATCCATGTTGACTTTGTCCGATCCTGTCACTGTTTTCCAAGTGCTCAGCTATTACATCCTTTCTAATGGACATTTCCCCAATACCAATGTCAGGCTTACCGGTCTGTAATTCCCCGCTTTCTCTCTACCACCCTTTTTGAATAGTGGGGTAACATTAGCTACCCTCCAATCCATGGGTACAGTTCCAGATTCCATCGAATGTTGGAAGATGATCAGCAATGCATTTACTATTTCTAGGGCCACTTCCTTAAGTACCCTAGGATGTAGATTATCAGGCCCTGGGGATTTATCGGCCTTCAATCCCATCAATTTCCCTAACACCATTTCCCTGCAAATACTGATTTCTTTCAGTTCCTCTCTTTCATCAGACCCTATGTTCTCCAACATCTCTGGGAGGTTATTTGTGTCCTCCTTTGTGAAGACAGAACCAAAATATGCATTTAATTGGTCTGCCATTTCTTTGTTCCCCATTATAACTTCCCCCGCTTCTGACTGCAAGGGACCTACACTTGATTTCACTAATCTTTTTCTCTTCACATATCTATAAAAGCTCTTACAGTCAGTTTTTATGTTCCCAGCAAGCTTACTTTCATATTCTATTTTCCCCTTCATAATTAATCCCTTTGTCCTCCTTTGTTGAATCTTAAACTGCTCCCAATCCTCAGGGCTACCGCTTTTTCTGGCCAATTTATATGCCCTCTCCTTGGATCTTATGCTATCCCTAATTTCCCTTGTTAGCCACGGTTGAGTCACCCTTTTTGTTTTATTCTTATGCCACACTGGGATGAACAAATTCTGTAGTTCATCCATGCAGTCTTTGAATGTTTGCTATCGCCTATCCACCGTCAACCCCTTGAGTGACATTCCCCAATCAATCCTACCCAATTCGCGCCTCATACCATCGTAGTTTCCTTTATTTAAATTCAGGACCCTAGTCTCTGAGTCAACTACTTCACTCTCCATCCTAATGAAGAATTCTATCATATTATGATCACTCTGACCCAAGGGGCCTCGTACAACAAGATTGTTAATTAATCCTTTCTTGTTACATAGTACCCAGTCTAAGATGGCCTGATCTCTGGTTGGTTCCTCGACATATTGTTCCAGAAAACCATCTCGTAAACATTCTAGGAATTCCTCCTCCACAGTATTTTTACTAATTTGGTTAGCCCAATCTATATGTAAATTAAAGTCACCCATGATGACTGCTGTGCCCTTACTGCATGCTTCTCTAATTTCCCTTTTAATGCCGTCCCCAACCTCCGTATTACTGTTTGGAGGTCTATATACCACTCCCACTAACGTTTTCTGCCCCTTGTTATTTCTCAGTTCTACCCATACAGATTCCGCATCATCAGAGCTAATATCCTTCCTTTCAATTGTGTTAATCCCCTCTTTAACCAGCAATGCTACTCCACCTCCCTTTCTTTTTTGCCTATCTTTCCTAAATATTGAATAACCTGGATGTTGAGTTCCCAGCCTTGGCCACCCTGGAGCCATGTTTCTGTAATCCCAATCAAATCGTATTCATTTAGCTCTATTTGCGCAGCTAATTCATCCACCTTGTTCCGAATGCTCCTTGCATTAAGACACAAAGGGGCAGAAATTAGGTCGCGCCCCATTTGGGGCGCAAATATCGTCCGGACGCAAATATTAGCGCCTGGCGCTAATTATCGGCACTGACAGGAAACTTCACTTTTACCGCCCCGGGAGGTGAGTGGAGCGCTAAAGTAGGCGCTGCACACCTCTCTTAAGGCGCAAAGGCCAAGGAGTGAGGCGCTAACTCAGCGCACGAGCGCAGCGCAGCTGCTGCCAGTTAGCGAGGGAACACAGACACACTGGCGCCGGACACTTCTTAAAGCGGGGGGGGCCACTTGCTCCCCAGCCACACCCTGCTCATTGCAGCCTTGAATCTCAGCCTGGAGAGACCTGTAATCCATTTTGCTGCCAAGCATGGAGAGGGTGAGAGAACGCGCTCATCGCTTCACCGAGCGGGCCTTGGATGCTCTGGTTGACGCAGTGGAGCGCAGACGATGCATACTGTTCCCGGAGAGTGGCAGGAGGCCTTTGCCACGCGAGTTCAGAAGAGTGTGGAGGGAGGTGGCTCAGAGCGTCTCCTCCAGGAGCATGGTGCCCAGGACCCATGTTCAATGCCGCAAAAAGTTCAACGACCTCACTCGGGTCGTCAGGGTGAGTGGCTTTTTCTCAATACCTCTCCATCCCTCCATCTCAAGCTCACTCTATGGCCAGAGGGTCTTAAAACCCCAATGCACAACACTCATCCAACACCTATGGCCCTTTCATCAAACACACACACACATTCCACACTTTGCATACAGTAAGGGCTATTCACCTATGGGAGGCACATCAGGCAAGACCATGGCTGTATATTGTAAGGGCTATTCACCTATGGGAGGCACATCAGGCAAGACCATGGCTGTATATTTACTCAGATGCTGTCCTTTTTCTTGCAGGCTAAGCTGGCTCATAATCGGAGACAGCAGCAACGGACGGGTGGAGGGCGGCTTCAGCTGCAACCCCTCAGCGATCTGGAGGAGCGCGTCCACAGGATTGTGGCAAGCCGGGTGATCGGTCCCGTCGCCACTGGAGACGCCGACCCCGTTGTGGACAGCAATGGTAAGGTCATCACCTTTTTGTCCTCTGTCCTTCCACTTGTCCCTCACAATACCAGCCTTTGACACTTTCAATCCAACTTGCTAACTCGCTGCACTTATTCCTCCCTTACTGCCACCCTGTCCTCACGCTAAAGCCACTCTTGTACCTCCCTGCTTTCAGATGGTGATTCACCAGCTGAGGAGACGGGCCCTGAAGCTGCCACTGGGAGTGATGCTGCAGCTGAGGAGGAAGAGGAAGCCGGAGCATCAGTGCCACCCTCTCCCGAGGAAGCCCATGCCCACACTGGGAACACTCCTTCCCCGGAGGGGAGCAGGGGGGAAGGGGCTGATGATGGTGAAGCTCCAGGACCCAGCGGGCTGCAGCAACGCCATTGGGGGGGGAGGGAAGAACGGGGGAGCAGGGGGGAAGGGGCTGATGATGGTGAAGCTCCAGGACCCAGCGGGCTGCAGCAACGCCATGGGGGTGGTAGGGAAGAACGGGGGCCTTCTCCCCAGAGGGAGAGTATGCCAGACACTCCTACTGCAATGGACGCAGAGGAGGAGCGGCTGATTGCAGAAATGAACACCCAGGCGGTGGGCATGCACACTGAGCTCATGGTTGCAGTGGGAAGGGTGCCCGATTGCATTGAGTCACTGGCAAGGAGTGTGGAGCACTTCGCTGTAGCACAGGCGGATGCCACACTAACGCTTAGTGCTGCAATTCAGTCACTGGCTGCCGTGATCCCACCTCTGACTGCTCTCATACAGACTCAGATGGAGGCCACGCGAGCACAGACTGCTGCCAACCTCGATGGTTCGTGCACATGCCCCCGGGGCTGTCACCGCGCCGCAGCAGGCCAGCAATCTGTTCTCCGGCAAATTGCTCCGGATGCTGAAGTGCTGCCCCGTGGGAGTGCCAGTGTGTCGGGCGAGCAGGGAGTTGCTGGCCTCTCTCACGATGACAGCATTCCTGCTGCCAACACTGTCACTTCTCCACTGCACTTGCCATCGCCTGTAGGACAGACTGCTGCCGCCCATGCAGAGTTGGTGCAGTCTGCAGCCGGGCCCTCCAGGCCCAGAAGTGGTCGAGGCCGTCCTTCAGGGGCATCTGCAGTGTCAGGGTCTGACGAGCAGCAGCCTTCCACCAGCCTTGCTGCAGCCACTGAGGTCCCATTATGGAGGAGCAGTAGGGTTAGAAGGGGGGAAGTGCGCAAGGGAAGGAGATCACCCTCGAAGGGCAAAAAGTAGGAGGTGTGCCAAAATGCTGGTCATTTTTTTATTAAAGGCCGAGGTTCATGGTCCAACTTTTGTTTAGTGTTTTGGACATTATCTCCAGGTTGTGAGAACCAGTTATGTTATTGACTGTTTTTTTGTGTTTATTTCTATGAGTTTGTCATGAGGAATTGACACACACAGAGTTTGTAAAATAAATAAGTTTCTGTATTCAAAATATACATGGCTGGTGGTTGGAATTATTGGTGCCTTGGCCGGCTTAGGGGTTGCGTGCTGGGTTGATTAGTGTTTGTAGCAATGGCAGGGGCCCTAGAAGCGGCTTGCTATTAGTCGTTGACGGACGGCCCTTGCAGTTTGACCATTGTGGGCCGCCCTCCTGCCTTGGTGCTGCTGATAATCATCGTCCTCGTCCTCTTCCTCCTCTTCCTCCTCCTCCTCTGGTGGTGCTACAAGGCCTGGTGGCATTGGCTGGGTCCTGACGATTGCCATGTTGTGCAACATGCAGCACACGACTACGAAGTTCGAAACTTGCTCAGGCGAGTACTGCAGGGCTCCTCCGGAATGGTCCAGACAGCGGAACCGTTGTTTCAGCACGCCGATTGTGCGCTCAATAATGTTCCTGGTTGCTTGATGGCTTTCATTGTACCGCAGCTCAGCAGGGGTGTTTGGCGTACGGAGCGGTGTCATCAGCCAGGTGCTCAATGCGTACCCCTTGTCCCCCAGAAGCCAACCAACTGGCTGATGCGGTGCCTCGAAAACTTCTGCCACAGTAGTCTGGCGCAGGATGAAAGCATCGTGGCAGCTGCCCGGATAGTGGGCATTGACAGCGAGTATCACCTGTCTGTGGTCACAGACCAACTGCACATTCAAGGAATGGAACCCCTTTCTGTTCCTGAATTCCTCTGCATTCTCTCGCGGAGCACGCAAAGCCACATGCGTGCAGTCAATGGCGCCCTGCACCATGGGGAAGCCCGCTACCCTCGCAAAGCCCAGAGCACAGGTCACGCTGCTTGTCTGGGGTCATAGGGAAAGAGATGAAGTCTCGTCTCCTTCTGAAGAGGGCATTGGTGACCTGCCGGATGCAGCGATGCACCGCGAACTGGGAGATATTGGCGAGGTCCCCAACAGCAGCTTGGAATGAGCCAGTGGCGTAGAAGTTCAAAGCCACTGTGACCTTCACTGCCACTGACAGAGACGTCCTGGACCTCAGCTGAGGCTGCAGATCTGGCTGCAGCAGGTGGCAGAGCTCAGTGACCACCTCCTTGCTGAATCGCAGCCTTCGCAAACACAGCTCCTCGGACATATGGATGTAGGAGAGCTGTTCACGATATACCCTGGGAGGGTAAGCTCTCCTGTACATGCGCCTGATGGCCCTCCTCCGTCTGGCCATCATTGCCACTCTCTGTCTGCGTCTCAGTATCCTCCGATTCAGCTGGAGCAGGACGACGCCCCCAATCATTGCAGCCCCCATATTCTCTTTGCCAGAAAAGTAATGAGGTACAGCAACTAAAGTAGCAACAAAGTTAGGATGAATAGGCAAAACTACCTCACAAAGCGTTGAGTCAATGTAGAAGTCTCTCTCTCTCTCTCCGAATCTCTCTCTCTCTCTCAGAACGAGTGGTGCATAAATGTCGACCACAGAAAAAGACAGGAAGAGGCCCCCTTTAAATAGCGCCCCCCCCAGCCCCACACCGATTGATAACGTTCCAGTCTTCCGGTCGTTGGAAGCGCCAGGCGGTAAGGCAGGGGGCGCCACTCAATTTCCGCTCTGGGGCGCCCCAAGGGCGTTGCACCATGGAATGACGTCACAATCTGCGCGCGCAGGTGGTCGCAGCGGTAAGTTTTAGCGCTGCCGCACAATCTCAAGTTAAGTTCTCGAGCGGCGCAAACAGCGCTGCGCCCGGGCGTTAGCGGCTTAACGCCCCATTAGCGCCCTCTTAAGGCGCTAACGGGAGGCGCAACCAAGTGAATTTTTACCCCTTAGGCTTGTTTTTTAAACGCTCTCAGACCTATATGAATTATTATTTACTGTGACCATGTTTGATTTAAACCGTTGAGTTCTTTGCCTTCTACTTTTGTTTTTCTCCTTCCTGTCTTTAGCTTTTATCCTTGTTTCCCTTTCCTCTGTCTCCCTGCTCAGGTTCCCAACCCCCTGCCACTTTAGTTTAAACCCTCCCCAACAGCACTAGCAAACACTCCCCCTAGGACATCGGTCCCGGCCCTGCCCAGGTGCAGACCGTCCCGTTTGTACTGGTCCCACCTCCCCCAGAACCGGTTCCAATGTCCAAGGAATTTGAATCCCTCCCCCTTGCACCATTCCTCTAGCCACGTATTCATTTGAAATATCCTCCTATTTCTACTCTGACTAGCACGTGGCACTGGTAGCAATCCTGAGTTTACTACCTTTGAGGTCCTCTTTTTTAATTTACCTCCTAACTCCCTATATTCTGCTTTTAGGACCTCATCCCGTTTTTTACGTATATCGTTGATGCCTATGTGCACCACGACAACTGGCTGTTCGCCCTCCCCCTCCAAAATGTTCTGTAGCCGCTCCGAGACGTCCTTGACCCTTGCACCAGGGAGGCAACACACCATCCTGGAGTCTCGTTTGCAGCCGCAGAAACGCCTATCTATTCCCCTTACAATTGAGTCCCCTATCACTATAGCTCTTCCACACTTCTTCCTCCCAGCCTGTGCAGCAGAGCCACCCATGGTGCCAGGAAGTTGGCTGCTGCCTCCTTCCCCTGATAAGTCATCCCTCCCCACAGCATCCAAAGTGGTATATCTGTTTGCGAGGGGGATGGCCACAGGGGACCCCTGCACTACCTGCCTGCACCTCTTACTCTGCCTGGTGGTCACCCATTCACTTCCTGCCTGTACACCCTTTACCTGCGGTGTGACCAACTCGCTAAACGTGTTATCCACGACGTTCTCAGCGTCGCGAATGCTCCAATATGCATCCATCTGCAGCTCCAGCGCCGCAATGCGGTCCGTCAGTAGCTGCAGCTGGATACATTTCCCACACACATGGTCGTCAGGGACACAGGAAGCGTCCCTGATTTCCCACATATAGCAGGAGGAGCATGCATTTAAGGGGAGGCTGGACAAGCATATGAGGGAGAAGGGAATAGAGGGTTATGCTGATAGATTTAGATTTAGATGACAAGAGAGAGAGAGAGGCGCGATTTCACAATTACTCCAATTGGACTTTAATTGTTGCCTGATTGTGACATAATTGCCTTAGGCTCTCCACAAGCGCAGTCAATCACCTTTTGTAACTGCACTTCAAAGGCACAGGAGTCTCTCTATATAACAGGTAATATTGGATTACATAGGATTACAGAAACAGGCCATTCAGCCCAACCAGTCCATGCCGGTGTTTATGCTCCACTCGAGCCTCCTCCCATCTTTCCTCATCTAAATCTATCAGCATAACCCTCTATTCCCTTCTCCCTCATATGCTTGTCCAGCCTCCCCTTAAATGCATCTACACTATTCGCCTCAACCACTCCCTGTGGCAGTGAGTTCCACATTCACACCACTCTCTGGGTAAAGAAGTTTCTCCTGAATTCCCTATTGGATTTCTTGGTGACTATCTTATATTGATGGCCTCTAGTTATGCTCTTCCCCACAAGTGGAAACATTCTCTCTGTATCCACTCTATCAAAACCTTTCATAATTTTAAAGACCTCTATTAGGTCACCCCTCAGCATTCTTTTTTAAAGAGAAAAGAGACCCAGCCTGTTCATCCTTTCCTGATATGTATACCCTCGCATTTATGGATGATCCTTGTAAATCTTCTCTGCACCCTCTCCAGTCCCTCTATAACCTTTTTATAATATGGCGACCAGAACTGCACGCAGCACTCAATAAGTGTGGTCTAACCAAGGTTCGATACAGGTTTAGCATAACTTCCCTACTTTTCAATTCTATCCCTCCAGAAATAAACCCTAGTGCTTGCTTTGCCTTTTTTTATGGACTTGCTAACCTGTGGCGCAACTTTTAGTGATTTTGTGTATTTGTACTCCCAGATCCCTTTGTTCCTCTGCCCCTCCTAGACTCGCACCCTCCAAGTGATAAGTGACTTCCCTATTCTTCCTGCCAAAATGTAATACCTCACATTTGTCTGTGTTGAACTTCATTTGCCAATTATTTGCCCATTCTGCAAGGTTATTAATGTCCTCCTGTAATTTGTTGCAGTCCTCCTCAGTATTGACTATCCCCCCCAATTTGGTATCATCTGCAAATTTAGAAATTGTTTTTGATTCCAAAGTCTAAGGGGGAGAAATTCAGTATCGCCCCATTTGGGGCGCAATTATCGGCCGGGCGCAAAGATTAGCGCCTGGCGCTAATTATCGCCACCGACTGCAAACTTGACTTTTATCGACCCTGGAGGTGATTGGAGCGCTAAATCAGGCGCTTCACACCTGTCTTAAGGCGCAAAGGCCGAGGAGCGAGGCGCTACCTCAGAGCGCTGGCGAAGCTCATGTAATGTCAGTCAGCAATGGAACACACACACAATGGCACGGGCCAGTTCTTAAAGGGGATGGTTAATCTTGCTTTCCATCCACATCCTGCTCATTCCAGCCTTGAATCTCAGCCTGGAGAGACCTGCACATCAAATCTGCTGGAAAGAACAATGGAGAGTACGAGGCAAAGAGCTCAGAGTGCAGCCCCCACAGTCTCTTCTAAATCGATGCAAGGAATGGCAAATCAAAATGAACCTGCAAAGTGCTGCTCAGTACCCAAAATTCCTTCACACAACGTTGAATCTCTCCAGAAGTCTCTCTCTCTCTCTCAGAATGCGTAGTTCAAAAATGGCACCAACAATAAAAGGCAGGAAGCGGTCATCTTTAAATAGCGCTCCCCCTTTCCCTTCATGACTGCAGAACGCTTCCCTCAACCTGTCGTTGCTAGCGTCAGGCGGTAAGGCAGGGGGCGCCACTCAATATCCACTCCGGGGCGATACCGGGGCGTTGCGCACTCGACTGACGTCACGATCTGCCGGCGCAGGAGATCGTGGTGGTAGTGTTTAGCGCCGCCGCAAAATGTCTAGTTAATTTCGCGAGCGGCGCAAACTTCGCCGCGCCTGGGCGCTAGATGCTTTGCGCCCCATTAGCGCCCTTTTAAGGCGCTAACGGGAGGCGCAACCAACTGAATTTTTCCCCCTATATGTTTCAATAAGATCACCTCTCATTCTTCTAAATTCCAATGAGTATAGGCCCAGCCTGCTCAACCTTTCCTCATAAGTCAACCCCCTCATCTCTGGAATTAACCTAGTGAACCTTCTCTGAACTGCCTCCAATGCAAATATATCCTTCCTTAAATAAGAAGACCAAAACTGTACGCAGTACTCAAGGTGTGGTCTCACCAATACCCTGTACAGTTGTAGCAGGACTTCCCTGCTTTTATACTCCAACCCCCTTGCAATAAAGGCCAACATTCCATTTGCCTTTTTGATTACTTGCTATACCTGCATGCTAACTTTTTGTGTTTCATACACAAGGACCCCCAGGTCCCTCTGAACTGTAGCATTTTGTAATCTCTCTCCATTTAAATAATAGTTTGCTTTTTTATTTTTCCTGCCAAAGTGGATAACCTCGCGCTTTCCCACATTATACTCCATCTGCCAAATGTTTGCCCACTCACTTAGCCTGTCTATATCCCTTTGCAGATTCTTTGAGTACTCTGCACAACTTGCTTTCCCACCCATCTTTGTATCATCCGCAAACTTGGCTACATTACACTCGGTCCCTTCATCCAAGTCATTAATGTAGATTGTAAATAGTTGGGGCCCTAGCACCGATCCTTGTGGCACCCCACTAGTTACCGTTTGCCAACCGGAAAATGACCCATTTATCCCGACTCTGCTTTCTGTTCGTTAGCCAATTCTCTATCCATGCTAATATATTACCCCCAACTCCGTGAGCTCTTATCTTATGCAGTAACCTTTTATGTGGCACCTTATTGAATGCCTTCTGGAAATCCAAATACACCACATCCACTGGCTCACCCTTGCCCACCCTGCTTGTTACATCCTCAAAGAACTCCAGCAAATTTGTTAAACATGATTTCCCTTTCCTAAAATAATGCTGACTCTGCTTGACTGCAGTATGTTTTTCTAAATGCCCTGCTACTGCTTCCTTAATGAAGGACTCCAGCATTTTCCCAACGACAGATGTTAGGCTAACTGGTCTATAGTTTTTTGCTTTCTGTACTGACCAGATAATCTATTTTTTAATGATGTTGATTGAGGGATAAATATTGGCCAGGACACCAGGATAACTCACCTGCTCTTCTTCAAAATAGTGCCATGGGATTTTTTGCATCCACCTGAGAGAGCCACAGTTTAACGTCTCATCGGAAAGACATAATAGGTACAGATTAGGATTTTGTCAATCTCACTGCCCCGATTTATCATTTATAATGACGTAATTTAAACAAGACAGTAATCTTATTTAAGAAAAGCTTGTTTCAACAGCCACATTTTAATAAAGGCTGTATATTGTGACGCCACTATTCCCGGCCAGAATGGAGATGATTGGGTAATTCCCCTGTCAATCACGCCTGGAGATCACATTGCTGTGAGTGACTGGGATTGATTTTCCGCACATCATTTGTACAGGAAACTCTCGTTTAAACGGCACCTAAATATCCGGAATTCTCTAATAACTGGCAGAATTCATACTCCGAAAACTACAGTATACAGTCGTTTATAAGTTTTGTTTTACTGTTAAGTAATTAAAGAGTTATGGATTACCCTCAACTGGCATTACTGTACTTAATCAAGCATCTTCCACCATCCATTTAACACAACATTCTGTAGGGGAGTACCCAATTATACTGCACATTTCTTGATTTTTTTATTTTTGTTTGTTAAAAATAGCCTCGGTAGATATACCTCTCCGTTATCCGGAATTTTTAATCAACCGGCACCATCCCGGTCCCGTCGGTGCCGGATACGAAAGAGTTTCCTGTATTATGTAACTATCCTCCACTCAATGCATTTTGCTGGAGAAATAATCCTGCTTTTATCGGGAGACGTTGCTGTAGTTTCGGTTATTAGTTCTGTTTGCTATAGTTCGTAGAGACTCTTTTAAATAGACTCTGTAGACTGTTTGCTGTAGTACGCAGACTGTTTAAATAGACTCTGTAGACTGCTGTAGTTCATAGAGACTGTTTAAATAGACTCTGTAGACTGTTTGCTGTAGTTCATAGAAGCTCTGTTTAAATAGACTCTGTTTGTTGTTTGGCTAAGTAAATAGACTCTGTTTGTTGTTTGGCTAAGTAAATAGACTCTGTTTGTTGTTTGGCTCAGTAAATAGACTCTGTTTGCTGTAAGATAGACTGTTTGCTGTGAGTCCTGCCATAAGTCCCGCCCCACCTCCAACTCATTGGCTGACACAAGTGATGTCAATACTCAGTTCGTTTAATAAATATGAAGTGTAATGCAATTACTTCTGACTACAAATGTTGTGTCAATGTAAAGACTCAGCACAGACCACAGCCAACAAAGAGGTGAATTTATGTTACATTTAAATGTTTGCAACACTGCAAATGTAGACCTAAATACCCGTTGCAATAGCAAGTTATACAGGACATGAGTTTGTAAAGCTCGGATCTGTGACATTATATTCATATAGACATTGTGCTTCTGTTTTAACGTTGCATGCATATTATTTTGATTACTTTTTAAATGCTTCAGTTCTCAGGTGAAGATCGATGCTATAACAATGCATGAGGAGTAATACAAAAAAACACCTGCATTGATGCGGCCACTCTAGTCAGTTCTTTATCCACCTCTTTGGTGTCACTATTTTCCCCATACGTGTAAATCAGTTTGAGCACCGGGCATCAAAACCCGACATCAGCTTGTCGAGAGTACATGTACATATAGCGCTGAAAATCAGGAACGCGCAAGAAGCCAGAATGGATGAGCGCAGAGATCTCGGAGGGTTGTGGGGCTGGAGGAGGTCACAGAGATAGGGAGGGGGGGCGAGGTCATGGAGGGATTTGAAGACGAGGATGAGAATTTTAAATTCAAGGCGTTGCCAGACCGGGAGCCAATGTAGGTCAGCGAGCACTGGGGATAATGGAAGAACAGGAGTCGGTGCAAGTTAGGGTACGGGGCAGCAGAGTTTTAGATGGGCTCAAGTTTACGGCGGGTGGAAGGTGAGAGGTCAGCCAGGAGAGCGTTGGAATAGTCCCCAATAAGAATCTCCCAGTGCTGAAAAGGAGGAAGTTCCCCAAAATCTAAAACAGAAATAAATATAAAACCTTTTTTGTGTTCGTGATAAACTTGTTGCTAAATATAAATGTGTTTATTTTCATAGAGTATTACAGCTCAGAAGGAGGCCATTCGGCCCATCGTGCCTGTGCCAACCCTTTGAAAGAGCTCTCCAATTAGCCCAGTCCCCCCTGCTCTCTCCCCATTGCCCTGCAAATTTCTCCCCTTCAAGTATTTATCCAATTCCCTTTTGAAAGTTACTATTGAATCTGCTTCCACCGCCCTTTCAGGCAGCGCGTTCCAGATCACAACAACTCGCTGCGTAAAAAAATTCTCCTCATCTCCCCTCTGGTTCTTTTGCCAATTACCGTAAACCTGTGTCCTCTGGTCACCGACCCTCCTAGCAGTGGAAACAGTTTCTCTTTATTTACTCTATCAAAACCCTTCATGATTTTGAATTCCCCTATTAAATCTCCCCTTAACCTTCTAAGGAGAACAACCCCAGCTTCTCTAGTCTCTCCACATGACGTTTGTACAGCTATTGTGAGGTGACAGTAAGAGTGAGATGTTTCCAGTAACACGGGATGGTCACGATATCTTGAGAGTAAACACAACTGAGTCTTAACGCATTCAAGATGTCACATAAACCACTAGCGATCCCAAAAATATGTATAAGGTGTAAGGAAAACTGCAGGTGTGCGCATGGAACACCCCAAAGGTAATTTCTGTTTTCTTATCTCTGTGCTCCTTCACTTCCGGCCTCCTGTGCATCCCTGATTTTAATCGCTCCAACATTGGCGGCCGCGTTTTCAGCTGGCTGGGCCCCAAGTTCTGGAATTCTCTGCCTAAACCTCTCCGCCCCTCCCTCCTCCTTTAAGACGCTGCTTAAAACCTACCTCTTTGACCAAGCTTTTGGTCGCCTGTCCTGATATCGCCTTTCATGGCTCGGTGTCAAATTTTGTTTGATAATCGCTCCGGTGAAGCTCCTCGGGACATCTTACTACGTTAAAGAGCGCTGTATATAAATGCGAGTTGTTGTTGTTATTGGCACTTAGCAACCTTGACATAATACCTAACTGCCCTCAATTTTTACTATATATGCCTCCAGTGAATAACACGAGATGAAAACAGTCCCAATGGACAACCACTACTCCTTTGGCCTACCAATGGTATGCAGGACCGGCGGAGGTCATGCAGGGAGGTGTAACAGCCTTGAAAGTCAAGCCCTGGATATGTGTGGACGCATTATTCGTCATTCCAAACCACAACATAAAGTAAACATTGCACACATGTAACACTTTACAGCAAATATAAATAAATATAAGTTAACAAAAATATTCTTTATATAATTAATTAAACTGTTATAACTCTCACAGAAGGAGAGGGACTCCTTCAGCTTCCATCAAGTGACGCATTCTTCAGTAGGTGACAGACTTCTTGGCCGCGATGAGGGTGTTTTTCATGAGCATTGCGACAGTCACAGGTCCCACCCCTCCAGGGACAGGAGTGATGTAGCTCGCCTTCTTCTTGACCTCTGTGAGGACAAAGCATACACACACCACTTTAACACATGCTGCTTAATAAATTAAATGAAAGGGCTGGGGCACTTTTCATAAGAACATAAGGATTAGGAGCAGGAGTCGGCCATTCGGCCCCTCGAGCCTGCTCCGCCATTCAATAAGATCATGGCTGATCTTCGACCTCAACTCCACTTTCCCACCCGATCCCCATATCTCTTAATTCCCTTAGGGGGAAAAATTAGGTCGCGCCCCATTTGGGGCGCAAATATCGTCTGGACGCAAATATTAGCGCCTGGCGCTAATTATCGGCACTGACTGGAAACTTCACTTTTACCGCCCCGGGAGGTGAGTGGAGCGCTAAATCAGGCGCTGCACACCTGTCTTAAGGCGCAAAGGCCGAGCAGTGAGGCGCTAACTCAGCGCGCGAGCGCAGCACAGCTGCTGCCAGTTAGCGAGGGAACACAGACACACTGGCGCCGGCCACTTCTTAAAGCGGGGGGGGCCACTTGCTCCCCAGCCACACCCTGCTCATTGCAGCCTTGAATCTCGGCCTGGAGAGACCTGTGAATCCATTTTGCTGCCAAGGATGGAGAGGGTGAGAGAACAAGCTCATCGCTTCACCGAGCGGGCCTTGGATGCTCTGGTTGGCGCGGTGGAGCGCAGAAGATGTATACTCTTCCCTGAGAGTGGCAGGAGGCCTTTGCCACGCGAGTTCAGAAGAGTGTGGAGGGAGGTGGCTCAGAGCGTCTCCTCCAGGAGCATGGTGCCCAGGACCCATACTCAATGCCGCAAAAAGTTCAACGACCTCACTCGGGTCGTCAGGGTGAGTGGCTTTTTCTCAATACCTCTCCATCCCTCCATCTCAACCTCACTCTATGGCCAGAGGGTCTTAAAACCCCAATGCACAACACTCATCCAACACCTATGGCCCTTTCATGAAACACACACACACATTCCACACTTTGCATACAGTAAGGGCTATTCACCTATGGGAGGCACATCAGGCAAGACCATGGCTGCATACAGTAAGGGCTATTCACCTATGGGAGGCACATCAGGCAAGACCATGGCTGTATATTTACTCAGATGCTGTCCTTTTTCTTACAGGCCAAGCTGGCGCATAATCGGAGACAAAAGCAACGGACAGGTGGAGGGCGGCCTCAGCTGCAACCCCTCAGCGATCTTGAGGAGCGCGTCCACAGGATTGTGGCAAGCCGGGTGATCGGTCCCGTCGCCACTGGAGACGCCGACCCCGTTCTGGACAGCAATGGTAAGGTCATCACCTTTTTGTCCTCTGTCCTTCCACTTGTCCCTCACAACACCAGCCTTTGACACTTTCAATCCAACTTGCTAACTCGCTGCACTTATTCCTCCCTTACTGCCACCCTGTCCTCACGCTAAAGCCACTCTTGTACCTCCCTGCTTTCAGATGGTGATTCACCAGCAGAGGAGACGGGCCCTGAAGCTGCCACTGGGAGTGATGCTGCAGCTGAGGAGGAAGAGGAAGCCGGAGCATCAGTGCCACCCTCTCCCGAGGAAGCCCATGCCCACACTGGGAACACGCCTTCCCTGGAGGGGAGCAGGGGGGAAGGGTCTGATGAGGGTGAAGCTCCAGGACCCAGCGGGCTGCAGCAACGCCATGGTGGTAGGGAAGAACGGGGGCCTTCTCCCCAGAGGGAGAGTATGCCAGACACTCCTACTGCAATGGACGCAGAGGAGGAGTGGCTGATCGCAGAAATGAACACCCAGGCGGTGGGCATGCACACTGAGCTCATGGGTGCAGTGGGAAGGGTGCCCGAATGCATTGAGTCACTGGCAAGGAGTGTGGAGCGCTTCGCTGTAGCACAGGCGGATGCCACACTAACGCTTAGTGCTGCAATTCAGTCACTGGCTGCCGTGATCCCATCTCTGACTGCTCTCATGCAGACTCAGATTGAGGCCACGCGAGCACAGACTGCTGCCAACCTCGATGGTTCGTTCACATGTCCCTGGGGCTGTCACCGCGCCGCAGCAGGCCAGCAATCTGTTTTCGAGCAGATTGCTCCGGATGCTGAAGTGCTGCCCCGTGGGAGTGCCAGTGTGTCGGGCGAGCAGGGAGTTGCTGTCCTCTCTCACGATGACAGCATTCCTGCTGCCAACACTGTCACTTCTCCACTGCACTTGCCACCGCTTGTAGGACAGACTGCTGCCGCCCATGCAGAGTTGGTGCAGTCTGCAGCCGGGCCCTCCAGGCCCAGAACTGGTCGAGGCCGTCCTTCAGGGGCATCTGCAGTGTCAGGGTCTGACGAGCAGCAGCCTTCCACCAGCCTTGCTGCAGCCACTGAGGTCCCATTACGGAGGAGCAGTAGGGTTAGAAGGGGGGAAGTGCGCAAGGGAAGGAGATCACCCTCGAAGGGCAAAAAGTAGGAGGTGTGACAAAATGCTGGTCATTTTTTTATTAAAGGTCGAGGTTCATGGTCCAACTTTTGTTTAGTGTTTTGGACATTATCTCCAGGTTGTGAGAACCAGTTATGTTATTGACTGTTTTTTTGTGTTTATTTCTATGAGTTTGTCATGAGGAATTGACACACACAGAGTTTGTAAAATAAATAAGTTTCTGTATTCAAAATATACATGGTTGGTGGTTGGAATTATTGGTGCCTTGGCCGGCTTAGGGGTTGCGTGCTGGGTTCATTAATGTTGTTAGCAATGGCAGAAGCCATTTCCACAGCAGGGGCCCTAGAAGCGGCTTGCTATTAGCCGTTGACGGATGGCCCTTGCAGTTTCACCATTGTGGGCCGCCCTCCCGCCTTGGTGCTGCTGATGATCATCCTCCTCGTCCTCTTCCTCCTCTTCCTCCTCCTCCTCTGGTGGTGCTCCAAGGCCTGGTGGCATTGGCTGGGTCCTGAGGATTGCCATGTTATGCAACATGCAGCACACGACTACGAAGTTGGATACTCGCTCAGGCGAGTACTGCAGGGCTCCTCCAGAATGGTCGAGACAGCGGAACCGTTGCTTCAGCACGCCGATTGTGCGCTCAATTATGTTCCTGGTAGCTTGATGGCTCTCATTGTACCGCAGCTCAGCAGGGGTGTTGGGCGTACGGAGCGGTGTCATCAGCCAGGTGCTCAATGCATACCCCTTGTCCCCGAGAAGCCAACCAACTGGCTGATGCGGTGCCTCGAAAAGTTCTGCCACAGTAGTCTGGCGCAGGATAAAAGCATCGTGGCAGCTGCCAGGATAGTGGGCATTGACAGCGAGTATCAGCTGTCTGTGGTCACAGACCAACTGAACATTCAAGGAATGGAACCCCTTTCTGTTCCGGAATTCCTCGGCATTCTCATGCGGAGCACGCAAAGCCACATGCGTGCAGTCAATGGCGCCCTGCACCATGGGGAAGCCCGCTACCCTCGCAAAGCCCAGAGCGCGGTCACGCTGCTTGTCTGGGGTCATGGGGAAAGAGATGAACTCTCGTCTCCTTTTAAAGAGGGCATTTGTGACCTGCCGGATGCAGCAATGCACCGCGAACTGGGAGATATTGGCGAGGTCCCCAGCAGCAGCTTGAAATGAGCCAGTAGCGTAAAAGTTGAGAGCCACTGTGACCTTCACTGCCACCGACAGAGACGTCCTGGACCTCAGTTGAGGCTGCAGATCTGGCTGCAGCAGGTGGCAGAGCTCAGTGACCACCTCCTTGCTGAATCGCAGCCTTCGCAAACACAGCTCCTCAGACATATGGATGTAGGAGAGCTGTTCACGATATACCCTGGGAGGGTAAGCTCTCCTGTACATACGCCTGTTGGCCCTCCTCCGTCTGGCCATCATTGCCACTCTCTCTCTGCGTCTCTGTATCCTCCGATTCAGCTGGAGCAGGACGACGCCCCCAATCAGTGCAGCCCCCATAGTCTCTTTGCAAGCAAAGTAATGAAGGACAGCAACTAAAGTACTAGCGAAGTTAGGATCAATAGGCAAAACTACCTCACAAAGCGTTGAGTCAATGCAGAAGTCTCTCTTTCTCTCTCTCCGAATCTCTCTCTCTCTCTCAGAACGAGTGGTGCCAAAATGTCGACCACAGAAAAAGACAGGAAGAGGCCCCCTTTAAATAGCGCCCCCCCCAGCCCCACAGCGATTGATAGCGTTCCAGTCTTCCGGTCGTTGGATGCGCCAGGCGGTAAGGCAGGGGGTGCCACTCAATTTCCGCTCCGGGGCGCCACAAGGGCGTTGCACCATGGAATGACGTCACAATCTGCGCGCGCAGGTGGTCGCAGCGGTAAGTTTTAGCGCCGCCGCACAATCTCTAGTTAAGTTCCCGAGCGGCGCAAACATCGCTGCGCCCGGGCATTAGCGGCTTTGCGCCCCATTAGCGCCCTCTTAAGGCGCTAACGGGAGGCGCAACCAACTGAATTTTTACCCCTTCGTGTCCAAAGATGTATCGATCTCGGTCTTGAATATACTCAACGACTGAGCATCCACAGCTCTCTGGGGTAGAGAATTACAAAGATTCACAACCATCTGAGTGAAGAAATTCCACCTCATCTTGGTCCCCTTATTCTGAGACTGTGACCCCCTAGTTATAGACACCCCAGCCAGGGGAAACAACCCCCCAGCATCTACCCTGCCAAGCCCCTTCAGAATCTTATATGCCCAACCATCTTCAGCTGCTTCATCAATGACCTTACCTCCATCATAAGGTCAGACGTGGGGATGTTCACTGATGACTGCACAGTGTTCAGCACCATTCGCAACTCCTCAGATAATGAAGCAGCCCATGCCCACATGCAGCAAGACCTGGATGACATTTAGGCTTGGGCTGATAAGTGGCAGGTAGCATTTGCGCCACAGAAGTGCCAGGCAATGACTATCTCCAACAAGCGAGCGTCTAACCACCGCCCCCTTGACATTCAACGGCATTACCATCGCCGAATCCCCCACCATCAACATCCTGGGAGTCACCATTAACCAGAAACTTAACTGGACCAACCACATAAATACTGTGGTAACAAGAGCAGGTCAGAGGCTGGGTATTCTGTGGCGAGTGTCTCACCTCCTGACTCTCCAAAGCTTTTCCACCATCTACAAGGCACAAGTCAGGAGTTTGATGGAATACTCTCCACTTGCCTGGATGAGTGCAGTTCCAACAACACTCAAGAAGCTCGACACCATCCAAGACAAAGCAGCCCGCTTGATTGGCACCACCTTAAACATTCACTCCCTCCACCACCAGCGTACCGTGGCTGCAGTGTGTACCATCTACAAGATGCACTACAGCAACTCGCCAAGGCTTCTTCGACAGCACCTCCCAAACCCGCGACCTCTACCACCTAGAAGGACAAGGGCAGCAGGCGCATGGGAACACCACCACCTCCAAGTTCCCCTCCAAGTCACACACCATCCTGACTTGTTAGTATATCGCCATTCCTTCATCGTTGCTGGGTCAAAATCCTGGAACTCCCTCCCTAACAGCACTGTGGGAGTACCTTCACCACACGGACTGCAGCGGTTCAAGAAGGCAGCTCACTATCATCTTTTCAAGGGCAACTAGGGATGGGCAATAAATGCTGGCCTTGCCAGCGACGCCCACATCTCATGAACGAATAAAAAGAAACTGATTACCTCTCATTCTTCTAAACTCTCGGGAATGTAGGCCTAGTCTACTCAATAGAAAAGAGAAGGCTGAGGGGTGACCTAATAGAGGCCTTTAAAATGATGAAGGGGTTCGATAGTTAGTAGACATAGAGAAGACGTTTCCACTTGTGGAGGAGACCAGAACTAGGGGTCATAAATATAAGATAGTCACTAATAAATCCAATAGGGAATTCAGGAGAAACTTCTTAACCCAGAGAGTGGTGAGAATGTGGAACTCGCTACCACAGGGAGTGGTTGAGATGAATAGAGAGGTTTATGTGACATCTTGAATGGATTAAGATGCAGTTGTGTTTACTCTCAAGATATCGAGACCATCCCATGTTACTGGAAACATCTCACTCTTGCTGTTACCTCACAACAGCAGTACAAAAGTTATGTGGAGAAACTGGAGAAGCTGGGATTGTTCTCTTTAGAGCAGAGAAGGTTAAGGGGAGACTTAATAGAGATGTTCAAAAATCTTGAAGGGTTTTGATAGATTAAATAAGGAGAAACTGTTTCCACTGGTAGGAGGGTCGGTAACCAGAGGACACAGATTTAAGGTAATTGGCAAAAGGACCGGGTGGGGGGTGGCGGTGAGATGAGGAGTTTTCTTTTTACGCAGCGAGTTGTTGTGATCTGGAATGCACTGCCTGAAAGGGCGGTGGAAGCAGATTCAATAGTAACTTTCAAAAGGGAATTGGATAAATACTTGAAAAGGAGGAATAATTGCAGGGCTCTGGGGAAAGAGCAGAGGAGTGGGACTAATTGGATAGCTCTTTGAAAGAGCCAGCACAGGCACGATGGGCCAAATGGCCTCCTTTTCTGATTCTATAATTAAAAATACATATGAAAGTGAAACTTTCTAATTATAGCTCAGAAAAGCCCATTAGCAGCTATACGATACCTTATTGTACATATTTTTGGTTTTGGTTGATGTACACAAACAAAAGGAATGTTGGTACAACGCACACGCGCACATCTTAACCACAATGTAAGCTTTTATGATGATTTTATGAACGGAATTTACAGCAAGCCTCCAGTAAAAATACGAGCCTTTAATAATTTACAGAACATTGCGAGAGCATTCCATTCAGTGGAATGGGGAGGGAAGAGGAGGCTTCCAAACCTGTAACCCAAACTCATCTGCAGCAGATTATCTGGTCGTTTTCACATTGCTGTTTGTGGGAACATAAGAATCAGGAGCAGGAGTCGGCCATTCGGCCCCTCGAGCCTGCTCCGTCATTCAATAAGATCATGGCTGATCATCGACCTCAACTCCACTTTCCCGCCCGATCGCCATGTCCCTTGATTCCCCTAGAGTCCAAAAATCTATCGATCTCTGTCTTGAATATACTCAACGACTGAGCATCCACAGCCCTCTGGGGTAGAGAGTTCCAAAGAAAGACTTGCATTTCTGTAGCGCCTTGCACGACCTCCCAAAGCGCTTTGCAGCCAATGAAGTACTTTTTGAAGTGTAGTCACTGTTGTAATGTAGGAAACGCGGCAACCAATTTGCGCACAGCAAGCTCCCTCAAGCAGCAATGTGATAATGACCAGATAATTTGTTTTAGTGATGTTGATTGAGGGATAAATTTTGGCCAAAGACACCAGGGATAACGCCCCCTGCTCTTCTTCAAAATAGTACCAGTGGGATCTTTTACATCCACCTGAGAGAGCAGACGGGGCCTCGGTTTAACGTCTCATCCGAAAGACAGCAGTTCAGACAGTGCGGCACTCCCTCAGCACTGCACTGGGAGTGTCAGCCTAGACTTTTGCGCTCAAGTCTCTGGAGTGGGACTCGAACCCACAACCTTCTGACTGGGGATGGGGGAATCTTAGCTACAAAGACAGGTTGGAGAAGCTGGATTTGTTTTCATTAGAGCAAAGGAGGTTGAGGGGTGATTTGATAGAGGTGTACAAAATTATGATGGGTTTGGATAGGCTAGACAGGGAAAGGCTGTTCCTACTAGTTGATGGTACAAGGACTAGGGAACACAGATTTAAGGTTTTGGGCAAGAGATACAGGGGGGGACGTGAGGAAAACTTTTTTACGCAGCGAGTGGTGAGGACCTGGAACTCGCTGCCAACGGAAGTGGTGGAAGCAGAGACACTCAGGGGTAGAAATTAGGTCGCGCCCCATTTGGGGCGCAAATATCGTCCGGACGCAAATATTAGCGCCTGGCGCTAATTATCGGCACTGACGGGAAACTTCACTTTTACCGCCCCGGGAGGTGAGTGGAGCGCTAAAGCAGGCGCTGCACACCTCTCTTAAGGCGCAAAGGCCAAGGAGTGAGGCGCTAACTCGGAGCGCTGGCGAAGCTCATGTAATGTCAGTCAGCAATGGAACACACACACAATGGCACGGGCCAGTTCTTAAAGGGGATGGTTAATCTTGCTTTCCATCCACATCCTGTTCATTGCTGCCTTGAATCTCGGCCTGGAGAGACTTGCACATCAAATGTGCTGGAAAGAACAATGGAGAGCACCAGGCAAAGAGCTCAGAGTGCAGCTCCCACGGTCTCTGCTAAATCGATACAAGGAATGGCAAATCAAAATGAACCTGCAAAGTGCTGCTCAGTACCCAAAACTCCTTCACACAACGTTGAATCTCTCCAGAAGTCTCTCCCTCTCTCTCTCAGAATGCGTAGTTCAAAAATGCCACCAACAATAAAAGACAGGAAGAGGCCCCCTTTAAATAGCGCCCCCCCCAGCCCCACAGCGATTGATAGCGTTCCAGTCTTCTGGTCGTTGGAAGCGCCAGGCGGTAAGGCAGGGGGCGCCACTCAATTTCCGCTACGGGGCGCCCCAAGGGCGTTGCACCATGGAATGACGTCACAATCTGCGCGCGCAGGTGGTCGCAGCGGTAAGTTTTAGCGCTGCCGCACAATCTCAAGTTAAGTTCTCGAGCGGCGCAAACATCGCTGCGCCCGGGCGTTAGCGGCTTTGCGCCCCATTAGCGCCCTCTTAAGGCGCTAACGGGTGGCGCAACCAAGTGAATTTTTACCCCTCAATGTTTCCAAGGGGAGACTGGATAGGCACTGGAGGGAAATAAACTTGCAGGGCTACGGGGATAGAGCGGGGGAATGGGACTGACTGGATTGCTCTACAGAGAGCCGGCACGGACACGATGGGCCGAATGCCTCCTTCTGTGCCGTTATGACTCTTTGACCATACCCTATAATATGTCTTTGAAGGTATTCTAATTGTCCTGACTGAGATATTAACAGACATTTCCCCCCCAAATCAGTCTGTTTTAAATTCTTCCTCTACCTTAGAAGTTGTTCTTTCGAAAACTGTATACTTTGACACATTGGATCTCTGAGTGCATCAAACCTTAACCGTATCTAAGGTGTTCCTTTGTTAGGAGTGTCATGGATCTTGTGGTATTGACTCAACATCATGACCTTAAACCTCCAACAATAACATACCTGCAACTCTCAGCACAAACCACAGGTGAGTGAGCAAGTGCTATTAACAAAACTGACTCACCTACAAAAAAAACTATGGCCAGAACAAGAAGTTCGACTGTTAACACTTAACTCCCCAAGATGTCCAACATACATCTCTCCAGGATGTCCAACAGCTTGTAAATGGCAAATTAATTTCAATAGAGTCATAACGGCACAGAAGGATGCCATTCGGACCATCGAGTCCGTGCCGGCGCTCTGTAGAGCAATCCAGTCAGTCCCATTCCCCCGCTCTATCCCCATAGCCCTGCAAGTTTATTTCCCTCAAGTGCCGATCCAGTCTCCCCTTGAAAACATTGAGTGTCTCCGCTTCCACCACTTCTGTCTGCAGCGAGTTCCAGGTCCTCACCACTCGCTGCGTAAAAAAGTTTTTCCTCACATCCCCCCTGTATCTCTTGCCCAAAACCTTATATCTGTGTCCCCTAGTCCTTGTACCATCAACTAGTGGGAACAGCCTTTCCCCGTCTAGCCTATCCAAACCCGTCATAATCTTGTACACCTCTATCAAATCACCCCTCAACCTCCTTTGCTCTGATGAAAACAAATCCAGCTTCTCCAACCTGTCCTTGTAGCTAAGATCCCCCATCCCCGGAACCATTCTGGTAAATCTCCTCTGCACCCTCTCAAGGACCTTCACATCCTTCCTAAAGTGTGGTGACCAGAACTGGACGCAATACTCCAGTTGTGGCCTATCCAGCGCTTTATAAATATAGATAAGTGTGAGGTGGTGCATTTTGATAGGAATAATAAGGAGGCCACAAACTCCTTGGAAAATAAGAAAACAGATGCAGAAATCGTTAAAAGTAGCAACGCAGGTCACCAAAACCATAAAAAAAAGTGCAAATCAGGCACTGAAATTCATTTATAAAGGAACTGAACTGAAAAACAGAGAGGTTACGTTAAACTTGTATCGAACCTTGGTGAGACAACAGCACTGTGCACAGTTCTGGTCCCCACGTTACAAAAAGGATATAGAGCCACTAGTGAAGGTGCAAAAAAGATTTACTAGAATGATACCAGAACTGAGAGATTTATAACTATCAGGAGAGACTGAACAGGCTGGGAAGCTTTTCTTTAGAAAAGGGAAAACTGAGCGGGGTGACCTGATGGAGGTCTTTAAGATTATGAAAGGGTTCGATAGGGTAGATGTAGAGAAGATGTTTCCACTTCTGGGGGTGACCAGAACTAGGGGCCATAAATATAAGATAGTCGCTAATAAATCCAATCGGGAATTCAGGAAAAACTTCTTTCCCCAGAGAGTGGTGAGAATGTGGAACTCGCTTCCACAGGGAGTAGTTGAGGCGAATAGTATAGACACATTTAAGGGGAAGCTAGATAAACACATGAGGGAGAAAGGGATAGAAGGATGTGTTGATAGGGTGGGAGGCAGCGTTCCCCATTAGCTGTGCAGCTCTCTGCAGGTCCCACACAGCCGGTGAGCCGGCTATTGAATAGAAAAACCGCATATTCTTTTAGGGGGCGCGCGGGCTAAAAAAGATCCGAGGGAACATTGGTGGGAGGAGGCTGGTGTGGGGCATAAACACCGGCACGGACCAGTTGGCCTATTTCTGTGCTGTGAATTCTATGAAATTCTACGCCATTAGCCGGAGCTAGGGGCCAGAGGGCTTTAAGAGGAAACCTCCACTTCAATATTAAAGAAAGGCTTATTGTGGTATTTTCAATTATTAAACACAAAATTCAGCGATGGTGCATTTCCATTTAAAGGTGTTGACGTGCCACATTAGTTTCTCTGCTTTGTGAAATTGTGAAAGTGGGCTACACTAAAAGCCTACTGGGTTATCCATTGTCGTGTCAGCCGTGGCTCACCGCAGGCACCCTCGCCTCTGAGACAGAAGGTTGTGGGTTCAAGTCCCACTCCAGTGATTTGAGCACAAATATCTAGGCTGACACTTGCAGTACAGAGGGAGCGTCTCACTGTCGGAGGGGCAGTACTGAGGGAGCGCCGCACTGTCGCAGGGTCAGTACTGAGGGAGTGTTGCACTGTTGGAGGGGCAGTACTGAGGGAGCGCCTCACTGTCGGAGGGGCAGTACTGAGGGAGCGCCGCACTGTCGGAGGGGCAGTACTGAGGGAGCGCCTCACTGTCGGAGGGGCAGTACTGAGGGAGCGCCGCACTGTCGGAGGGGCAGTACTGAGGGAGCGCCGCACTGTCGGAGGGGCAGTACTGAGGGAGCGCCGCACTGTCGGAGGGGCAGTACTGAGGGAGCGCCCCACTGTCGCAGGGTCAGTACTGAGGGAGTGCTGCACTGTGGGAGGTGCCGTCTTTTGGATGAGACGTTAAACCAAGACTCCATCTGCCCTCTCAAGTTGAGAGGGCGGATGGAGTAAAAGATCCTTTGGAATTATTTTGAAGAGGAGCAGGGGAGTTCTCCTCGGTGTCCTGAGGCCAATGTTTGTCCCTCAATCAACATCACCGAAATGCAGATGATCCAGTCATTATCACATTGCTGTTTGTGGGAGCTTGCTGTGCACAAATTGGCTGCTGCGTTTCCTACATTACAACAGTGACTACACTTCAAAAAGTACTTCATTGGCTGTAAAGCGCTTTGGGACGTCCGGTGGTCGTGAAAGGCGCTATAGAAATACGAGTCTTTCTTTTTCCTTTAAAAATGATCGCGATCATCTCCAATAACTGGAGGGAGTTTGTTCAAACCCCTTGAACTCCCGAGGTACAGACTTGCTCATCAAATGCTCTCTCCTCCTGCTTTTTCTGGGTGTCTCGATTCTGCTCGTTCGTCATTCAGATATCATTTAAATGGTCTGTGACTCTCTGTGACTTTCATTTTAATGACTTTTGATATTTCTTTTTAAACATAACTAATCCATGGTTTACAAAGACAAAATTTCAGCAATGTCATCCCTGGTTACTTAGTTACTGGAACCTCCTGGCAGTACTGGAATGATTGCAAAAGCAACCGGTTTTCAAGGCAAATTACATCGTTGTAAATACGTGTTTGCAGCGGATTACACAAGGGATTGCTAAGTAATTTGCATGCCTACACAGGCGGTTCAAAATGTTAATGGGACTTCAGTTATTTGGAGAGACTGGAGAAGCTGGGATTATTCTTCTTACAGCAGAGAAGGTTAAGAGGAGATTGACCAGAGCGGTACCAGGGATAAGAAAGACAGACTTGCATTTCCAAAGCGCCTTTCACGACCACCGGACATCCCAAAGCGCTTTACAGCCAATGAAGGACTTTTGAAGTGTAGTCACTGTTGTAATGTAGGAAACGCAGCAGCCAATTTGCGCACAGCAAGCTCCCACAAACAGCAATGTGATAATGACCAGATCATCTGTTTTTTAGTGATGTTGATTGAGGGATTAAATATTGGCCAGGACACCGGGGATAACACCCCTGCTCTTCTTTGAAATAGTGCCATGGGATCTTTTACTTCCACCTGAGAGAGCAGACGGGGCCTCGGTTTAACATCTCATCCGAAAGACAGCACCTCCAACAGTGCCGCACTCCCTCAGCACTGCACTGGAGTGTCAGCCTAGCTTTTTGTGCTCAAGTCCCTGGAGTGGGACTTGAACCCACAACCTTCTGACTCAGAGACGAGGGTGCTACCAGCCGAGCCTCTGGCTGATGGACTTCAGTTACATGGAGAGACTAGAGAGGCTGGGATTGTTCTCCTTCGAGTAGAGAAGGTTAAGGGGAGATTGACAAGAATGGTAGCAGGGATGAGGGAGTTCAGTTATGTGGAGAGACTGGAGCAGCTGGGATTGTTCTCCTTAGAGCAGAGAAGGTTAAGGGGAGATTGACCAGAATGGTACCAGGGATGACGGACTTCAATTATGTGGAGAGACTAGAGAGGCTGGGATTGTTCTCCTTCGAGTAGAGAAGGTTAAGGGGAGATTGACCAGAATGGTACCAGGGATGACGGACTTCAGTTATGTGGAGAGACTGGAGAAGCTGGGATTGTTCTCCTTAGAGCAGAGAAGGTTAAGGGGAGATTGACCAGAATGGTACCAGGGATGACGGACTTCAGTTATGAATGGGGTACGGTAGCATAGTGGTTATGTTACTGGACTAATGATCCGGAGACGTGAGTTCAAATCCCACCACGGCAGCTGGGGAATTTAAGTTCAGTTAATTAAATAAAGTTGGAATAAAAAGCTAGCATCAGTAGTGGTGACCATGAAACTATTGGATTGTTGTTAAAAACTCATCTGGTTCACTAATGTCCTTTCGGGAAGGAAATCTGCCGTCTTTACCTGGTCTGGCCTATATGTGACTCCAGACTCTTAACTGCCCTCTGAAATGGCCTAGCAAGCCACTCAGTTGTAACAAACCGCTACGAAATACAATAATAAGAATGAAACCGGACGGACCACCCGGCATCAACCTCGGCAATGGCTGTGGACACGGCAACGGCACACCCAGCCCAGTCGACCCTGCAAAGTCCTCCACACCAACATCTGGGGACTTGTGCCAAAATTGGGAGAGCTGTCCCACAGACTAGTTAAGCAACAACCTGACATAGTCATACTCACAGAATCATACCTTTCAGCCAATGTCCCAAACTCCTCCATCACCATCCCTGGATATGTCCTGTCCCTCTGGCAGGATAGACCCACCAGGGGTGGCGGCACAGTGGTATACAGTCGGGAAGGAGTGGCCCTGGGAGTCCTCAACATTGACTCCAGACCCCATGAAGTCTCATGGCTTCAGGCCAAGCATGGGCAAGGAAACCTCCTGCTGATTACCACCTACCGCCCTCCCTCAGCTGATGAATCAGTATTCCTCCATGTTGAACACCACTTGGAAGAGGCACTGAGAGTAGCAAGGGCTCAGAATGTACTCTGGGTGAGGGACTTCAATGTCCATCACCAAGAGTGGCTCGGTAGCACTACTACTGACCGAGCTGGTCGAGTCCTGAAAGACATAGCTGCCAGTCTGAGCCTGCGACAGGTGGTGAGGGAAAAACCTACTTGTCCTCACCAATCTACCTGTCGCAGATGCATCTGTCCATGACATATTGGTAGCAGTGACCACAGTCATTGTGGAGACGAAGTCCTGTCTTCATACTGAGGACACCCTCCATCGTGTTGTGTGGCACTACCACCGTGCTAAATGGGAGAGATTCAGTTAACGAGCTGGAGGTGCGCCGCCCGCCATATTGCTGCAAAAATAGGCTTCCAGGGCTCGTGCTTGAAACAAATATTCCCTACGTGGCCATTTGGGCTTGACATTCAGTCAAAAAAAAATGTATTTATTCGTTCATGGGATGTGGGTGTCGCTGGCAAGACCGGCATTTTTTGCCCATCCCTAGTTGCCCTTGAGAAGGTGGTAGTGAGCTGCCTTCTTGAACCGCTGACATCCGTGTGGTGTGTAGCAGTTTTTCACAACCGAGTGTCTCGCTGGGCTGTTTCAGAGGGCAGTTTAAGAGTCAACCACGTTGCTGTGGGTCTGGAGTCACATATAGGCCAGACCGGGTAAGGACGGCAGATTTCCTTCCCTAAAGGACATTAGTGAACCAGATGGGTTTTTACGACAATCCGATAGTTTCGCAGTCACCATTACTGATACTAGCTTTTATTTAATTCCAGATTTAATTTAATTAACTGTATTTAAATTCCCGAGCTGTTGTGGTGGGATTTGAACTCTTGTCTCCGGATCATTAGTCCAGGTGTGCTAGATTACTAGCCCAGCGACATAACCGCTACGCTACCGTGCCCTACAATAAGGAACCATTTACTGCTTCACAGGAAAGCAGATATTAGATCTTAGTTGTGTAATAAATATGCCTGGACTTGAGTAAACCAATTTACTTTTTATTTTCATAATCTGCCTCGCATCAGTTCCTCCTGTTAGTACAGTTTTGTTTAAAAGTTTCATCATCCCTTTCATGTAAGAAATTCCTGTAATCTTCCACTCTACCTCACCCTCGTTATTGCAGACAGTTAACGATTTATTTACGTAGCAAAATTCAACACGCCGCACTTAATCTGTAGCCCCTTTAGTTAATCGCAAACGTCCTCCATTACTACAAGTACCAAAATGTATCACTTCGCACTTTTCTGCGTTATATTTTATCTGCCACTGTGTCTGCCCATTCCACCAGCCTGTCTCTGTCCTCTTGAAGTCTATCGCTATCCCTCTCAACTGTTCAAGTTTGGTGTCATCTGCAAATTTTTAAATTGTGCCCTGTACACCCACGTCCAAGTTATTAATATATAATCAAGAAAGGCAGTGGCCCTAGAACCGACCCCTGGGGAACGCCACTGTATACCTTCCTCCAGTCCGAAAAACAACCGTTCACCACTACCCTCTGTTTCCTGCCACTTAGACAATTCCGTATCCATTTAAGGTAATTGGCAAAAGAACCAGAGGGGAGATGAGGAGGAACTTTCTTTAGGCAGCGAGTTGTTGTGATCTGGAACGCGCTGCCTGAAAGGGCGGTGGAAGCAGATTCAACAGTAACTTTCAAAAGGGAATTGGATAAATACTTGAAAAGGAGAAATTTGCAGGGCTCTGGGGAAAGAGCAGGGGGGAGTGGGACTAATTGGAGAGCTCTTTCAAAGAGCCAGCACAGGCACGATGGGCCAAATGGCCTCCTTCTGTGCTGTATGATTCTATGAGTGTGCAAAGTACTGAGGGAGCGCCGCACTATCGGAGGAGCCATTTTTCAGATGAGACGTTAAACTGAGGCCCCGTCTGCTCTCAAGTCGATGTAAAAGATCCCATGGCACTATTTCGAAGAAGAGCAGGGGGAGTTCTCCCCGGTGTCCTGGGGCCAATATTTATCCCTCAATCTACATCACTAAAAAAACAGATTATCTGGTCATTATCACGTTGCTGTTTGTGGGAGCTTGCTGTGCATAAATTTGGCTGCCGCGTTTCCTACATTACAACAGTGACTACACTTCCAAAAGTACTTCAGTGGCTGTAAAGCGCTTTGGGACGTCCTGAGGTGGTGAAAGGCGCTGGAGAAATGCAAGTCTTTCTGTTTACAAACCAATCACAGCAGTGAACCTCACTAATAACTCTGGAGATAAGCAATAAATGCCAGAATCTATAACAAAAATAAAAAGTGCTGGAAGTACACAGCAGGGCTGTCAGTGCCTGAAAAGAGAGGAACAGACATGCTCAAGGTTGGAACTCCTGGTCGAGAAGTGTCAGTGAATTCAACTGAGGAGCGCAGTCTTGCAGCAGTTCCACGCTGCACCCCATCAGTTTCTTTTTATATTCGTTCATGGGATGTGGGCGTCACTGGCAAGGCCAGCATTTATTGCCCATCCCTAATTGCCCTCGAGAAGGTGGTGGTGAGCTGCCTTCTTGAACCGCTGCAGTCTGTGAGGTGAAGGTTCTCCCACAGTGCTGTTAGGGAGGGAGTTCCAGGATTTTGACCCAGCAACGATGAAGGAACGGCCGATATATTTCTAAGTCAGGATGGTGTGTGACTTGGAGGGGAACTTGGAGGCGGTGGTGTTCCCATGCGCCTGCTGCCCTTGTCCTTCTAGGTGGGTTTGGGAGGTGCTGCCGAAGAAGTATTGGCGAGTTGCTGCAGTGCATCTTGTAGATGGTACACACTGCAGCCACGGTGCGCCGGTGCTGGAGGGAGTGAATGTTTAAGGTGGTGGATGGGGTGCCAATCAAGCGGGCTGCTTTGTCCTGGATGGTGTCGAGCTTCTTCAGTGTTGTTGGAGCTGCACTCATCCAGGCAAGTGGAGAGTATTCCATCACATTCCTGACTTGTGCCTTGTAGATGGTGGAAAGGCTTTGGGGAGTCAGGAGGTGAGACACTCGCCGCAGAATACCCAGCCTCTGACCTACTCTTGTTACCACAGTATTTATGTGGCTGGTCCAGTTAAGTTTCTGGTCAAAGGTGACCCCCCAGGATATTGATGGTGGGAGATTCCATGATGGTAATGCCGTTGAATATCAAGGGGCGGTGGTTAGACGCTCGCTTGTTGGAGATAGTCATTGCCTGGCACTTGTGTGGCGTGAATGTTACCTGCCACTATCAGCCCAAGGTCTTGCTGCATGTGGGCATGAACTGCTTCATTATCTGAGGAGTTGCGAATGGCACTGAACATTGTGCAGTCATCAATGAACATCCCCACTTCTGACCTTATGATGGAACGAGGTCATTGATGAAGCAGTTGAAGATGGTTGGGCCTAGGACACTGTCCTGAGGAACTCCTGCAGCGATGTCCTGGGGTTGTGATGATTGACCTCCAACCACCACAACCATCTTCCTTTGTGCTAGGTATGACTCCAGCCAGCTCCTTGATGCCACACTCGGTCAAATGCTGCCTTGATGTCAAGGGCAGTCACTCTCACCTCACCTCTGGAATTCAGCTCTTTTGTCCATGTTTGGACCAAGGCTGTAATGAGATCGGGAGCCGAGTGGTCTTGGCGGAACCCAAACTGGGCATCAGTGAGCAGGTTATTGGTGAGTAAGTGCCGCTTGATAGCACCGTCGACGACACCTGCCATCGCTTTGCTGATGATTGAGAGTAGACCGATGGGGCGGTATTGGCCGGTTTGGATTTGCCCTACTTTTTGTGAACAGGACATACCTGGGCAATTTTCCACATTGTCGGATAGATGCCAGTGTTGTAGCTGTACTGGAACAGCTTGGCTAGGGGCGTGGCTAGTTCTGGAGAACAAGTCTTCAGCACGACAGCCGGGATGTTGTCGGGGCCCTTAGCCTTTGCTGTATCCAGTGCGCTCAGCCGTTTCTTGATATCACGTGGAGTGAATCGAATTGGCTGAAGACTGGCTTCTGTAGTGGTGGGGACCTCAGGAGGAGTTAGAATGACTATTCTCAGGAGGTTAGACAACCTTGATCACCTTTGCTTACTTTGGCTAGAAGAATACGAAAGGTCCTCGGTTAAATTGCCTGGGAAATGTTGAAGCCAGAAAGCAAGGTCATTAGTGAAGGTCAAAGAGGTATGCGGAGAAATATTCTGGAATTTTCCCAATTACCTTTGGATATCAGGGAGTATTCATGCAGAACATCTCCTCACGAGATGAAATAGATTGGACAGGGTGCAAGATAGTGTAGATTGTACATAGTGTATCGAGAGAATAGGCTGAATTGTCAACACAGGATTAAGTGTCAGTTTAGCTCAGTTGGTAGCACTCTTGCCTTTATAAATCACTGGTTCGGCCCAGCTGGAGTATTGTGTACAATTCTGGGCACCACACTTTAGGAAGGATGTCAAGGGCTTGGAGAGGGTGCGGAGGAGGTTTGCCAGGATGATACCAGGGACAAGGGACTTCAGTTATGTGGAGATATTGGAGAAGTTGGGATTGTTCTCATAAGAGCAGGGAAGGTTAACAACGACGTGTATTTAAACAGCGCCTTTAATGTAGTAAAATGTCCCAGGGCGCTTCACAGGAGTGTTATAAGACAAAAAATTTGACACCGAGCCACATAAGGAGAAATTAGGGCAAATGACCAAAAGCTTGGTCAAAGAGGTCGGTTTTAAGGAGCGTCTTAAAGGAGGAGAGAGAGGTAGAGAGGTTTAGGGAGGGAATTCCAGAGTTAAGGGCCTAGGCAACAGAAAGCACGGCCGCCAATGGTGGAGCGATTATAATCAGGGATGCTTAAGAGGGCAGAATTAGAGGAGTGCAGAGATCTCGGGGGTGTTGTGGGGCTGGAGGAGATTACAGAGATAGGGAGGGGCGAGGGCCATGGAGGGATTTGAAAACAAGGATGAGAATTTTGAAAGGGGAGACCGAATAGAGGTGTTCAAAATTATGAGGGGTTTTGATAGAGCAAACAGGGAGAAACTGTTTCCTCTGGCAAGTGGGTTAGTAACCAGAGGTCATAGAGTTAAAATAATTGGCAAAAGAACTAGAGGGGAAATGAGGAGAAATTTCTTCTCACAGAGGGTTGTTGTGATCTGGAAGGCGCTGCCTGAAAGGGCGGTGGAAGCAGATTCCGGAGGAACTTTCAAAAGGCAATTGGACATGGACTTGAAGAGGACTAATTTGCAGGGCTATGGGGAAAAAGCAGGGGAGTGGGACTAATTGGAGAGCTCTTTCAAAGAGCCAGTAGAGGCATGACGGGCCGAATGGCCTCCTTCTGTGCTGTGAGATTCTGTAATTCTATTAGAGTCGGAAAGTTGTGAGTTAAAGTCCCACTCCAGAACTTAAACACATAATCTAGGCTGGCACGTTAGTGCTGTACCAAAGGAGTGCAACACTCTCGGAGGTGCCACCTTTTGGATAGGAGGTTAAACCAAGGCCCTGGCTGCCTCTTCAGGTAGATGAAAGAGATCCCAATGGCAGCACTTAAAAAAGTTCAGGGGAGGTCTCCTGGTGTCCGAGGCAGCATTTCTTCCATAACCAACAGCACCAAGAACAGGTTGTTACATAGAATTTACAGCACAGAAAGAGTCCATTATCTGATCCTTCATTTGCTGTTTGTGGGATGTTACTGCATCTGCTTACAGAAAAAGGGGTAAAAATTCACTTGGTTGCGCCTCCCGTTAGCGCCTTAAGAGGGCGCTAATGGGGCGCAAAGCCGCTAACGCCCGGGCGCAGCGATGTTTGCGCCGCTCGAGAACTTAACTAGAGATTGTGCGGCGGCGCTAAAATTTACCGCTGCGACCACCTGCGCGCGCAGATTATGACGTCATTCCATGGTGCAACGCCCTTGGGGCGCCCCGGAGCGGAAATTGAGTGGCGCCCCCTGCCTTACCGCCTGGCGCTTCCAACGACCGGAAGACTGGAACGCTATCAATCGGTGTGGGGCTGGGGGGGGCGCTATTTAAAGGGGGCCTCTTCCTGTCTTTTTCTGTGGTCGACATTTATGCACCACTCGTTCTGAGAGAGAGAGATTCGGAGAGAGAGAGAGAGAGAGAGACTTCTACATTGACTCAACGCTTTGTGAGGTAGTTTTGCCTATTCATCCTAACTTTGTTGCTACTTTAGTTGCTGTCCCTCATTACTTTTCTGGCAAAGAGAATATGGGGGCTGCACTGATTGGGGGCGTCGTCCTGCTCCAGCTGAATCGGAGGATACAGAGACGCAGACAGAGAGTGGCAATGATGGCCAGACGGAGGAGGGCCATCAGGCGCATGTACAGGAGAGCTTACCCTCCCAGGGTATATCGTGAACAGCTCTCCTACATCCATATGTCCGAGGAGCTGTGTTTGCGAAGGCTGCGATTCAGCAAGGAGGTGGTCACTGAGCTCTGCCACCTGCTGCAGCCAGATCTGCAGCCTCAGCTGAGGTCCAGGACGTCTCTGTCGGTGGCAGTGAAGGTCACAGTGGCTTTGAACTTCTACGCCACTGGCTCATTCCAAGTTGCTGTTGGGGACCTCGCCAATATCTCCCAGTTCGCGGTGCATCGCTGCATCCGGCAGGTCACCAATGCCCTCTTCAGAAGGAGACGAGAGTTCATCTCTTTCCCTATGACCCCAGACAAGCAGCGTGACCGTGCTCTGGGCTTTGCGAGGGTAGCGGGCTTCCCCATGGTGCAGGGCGCCATTGACTGCACGCATGTGGCTTTGCGTGCTCCGCGTGAGAATGCAGAGGAATTCAGGAACAGAAAGGGGTTCCATTCCTTGAATGTCCAGTTGGTCTGTGACCACAGACAGGTGATACTCGCTGTCAATGCCCACTATCCTGGCAGCTGCCACGATGCTTTTATCCTGCGCCAGACTACTGTGGCAGAACTTTTCGAGGCACCGCATCAGCCAGTTGGTTGGCTTCTCGGGGACAAGGGGTACGCATTGAGCACCTGGCTGATGACACCGCTCCGTACGCCAAACACCCCTGCTGAGCTGCGGTACAATGAAAGCCATCAAGCAACCAGGAACATTATTGAGCGCACAATCGGCGTGCTGAAACAACGGTTCCGCTGTCTGGACCATTCCGGAGGAGCCCTGCAGTACTCGCCTGAGCAAGTATCGAACTTCGTAGTCGTGTGCTGCATGTTGCACAACATGGCAATCCTCAGGATCCAGCCAATGCCACCAGGCCTTGTAGCACCACCAGAGGAGGAGGAGGAAGAGGAGGAAGAGGACGAGGACGATGATCATCAGCAGCACCAAGGCGGGAGGGCGGCCCACAATGGTCAAACTGCAAGGGCCGTCCGTCAACGGCTAATAGCAAGCCGCTTCTAGGGCCCCTGCCATTGCTACCAACATTAATCAACCCAGCACGCAACCCCTAAGCCGGCCAAGGCACCAATAATTCCAACAACCAGCCATGTATATTTTGAATACAGAAACTTATTTATTTTACAAACTCTGTGTGTGTCAATTCCTCATGACAAACTCATAGAAATAAACACAAAAAAACAGTCAATAACATAACTGGTTCTCACAACCTGGAGATAATGTCCAAAACACTAAACAAAAGTTGGACCATGAACCTCGGCCTTTAATAAAAAAATGACCAGCATTTTGTCACACCTCCTACTTTTTGCCCTTCAAGGGTGATCTCCTTCCCTTGCGCACTTCCCCCCTTCTAACCCTACTGCTCCTCCGTAATGGGACCTCAGTGGCTGCAGCAAGGCTGGTGGAAGGCTGCTGCTCGTCAGACCCTGACACTGCAGATGCCCCTGAAGGACGGCCTCGACCACTTCTGGGCCTGGAGGGCCCGGCTGCAGACTGCACCAACTCTGCATGGGCGGCAGCAGTCTGTCCTACAGGCGGTGGCAAGTGCAGTGGAGAAGTGACAGTGTTGGCAGCAGGAATGCTGTCATCGTGAGAGAGGACAGCAACTCCCTGCTCGCCCGACACACTGGCACTCCCACGGGGCAGCACTTCAGCATCCGGAGCAATCTGCCGGAGAACAGATTGCTGGCCTGCTGCGGCGCGGTGACAGCCCCGGGGACATGTGCACGAACCATCGAGGTTGGCAGCAGTCTGTGCTCGCGTGGCCTCCATCTGAGTCTGTATGAGAGCAGTCAGAGGTGGGATCACGGCAGCCAGTGACTGAATTGCAGCACTAAGCGTTAGTGTGGCATCCGCCTGTGCTACAGCGAAGTGCTCCACACTCCTTGCCAGTGACTCAATGCATTCGGGCACCCTTCCCACTGTACCCATGAGCTCAGTGTGCATGCCCACCGCCTGGGTGTTCATTTCTGCAATCAGCCGCTCCTCCTCTGCGTCCATTGCAGTAGGAGTGTCTGGCATACTCTCCCTCTGGGGAGAAGGCCCCCGTTCTTCCCTACCCCCCCCATGACGTTGCTGCAGCCCGCTGGGTCCTGGAGCTTCACCATCATCAGCCCCTTCCCCCCTGCTCCCCTCCGGGGAAGGCGTGTTCCCAGTGTGGGCATGGGCTTCCTCGGGAGAGGGTGGCACTGATGCTCTGGCTTCCTCTTCCTCCTCAGCTGCAGCATCACTCCCAGTGGCAGCTTCAGGGCCCGTCTCCTCAGCTGGTGAATCACCATCTGAAAGCAGGGAGGTACAAGAGTGGCTTTAGCGTGAGGACAGGGTGGCAGTAAGGGAGGAATAAGTGCAGCGAGTTAGCAAGTTGGATTGAAAGTGTCAAAGGCTGGTGTTGTGAGGGATAAGTGGAAGGACAGAGGACAAAAAGGTGATGACCTTACCATTGCTGTCCAGAACGGGGTCGGCGTCTCCAGTGGCGACGGGACCGATCACCCGGCTTGCCACAATCCTGTGGACGCGCTCCTCCAGATCGCTGAGGGGTTGCAGCTGAGGCCGCCCTCCACCTGTCCATTGCTGCTGTCTCCTATTATGAGCCAGCTTAGCCTGTAAGAAAAAGGACAGCATCTGAGTAAATATACAGCCATGGTCTTGCCTGATGTGCCTCCCATAGGTGAATAGCCCTTACAATATACAGCCATGGTCTTGCCTGATGTGCCTCCCATAGGTGAATAGCCCTTACTGTATGCAAAGTGTGGAATGTGTGTGTGTGTTTGATGAAAGGGCCATAGGTGTTGGATGAGTGCTGTGCATTGGGGTTTTAAGACCCTCTGGCCATAGAGTGAGGTTGAGATGGAGGGATGGAGAGGTATTGAGAAAAAGCCACTCACCCTGACGACCCGAGTGAGGTCGTTGAACTTTTTGCGGCATTGAGTATGGGTCCTGGGCACCATGCTCCTGGAGGAGACGCTCTGAGCCACCTCCCTCCACACTCTTCTGAACTCGCGTGGCAAAGGCCTCCTGCCGCTCTCAGGGAACAGCATACATCGTCTGCGCTCCACTGCGCCAACCAGAGCATCCAAGGCCCGCTCGGTGAAGCGATGAGCGCGTTCTCTCACCCTCTCCATGCTTGGCAGCAAAATGGATTCACAGGTCTCTCCAGGCTGAGATTCAAGGCTGCAATGAGCAGGGTGTGGCTGGGGAGCAAGTGGCCCCCCCCGCTTTAAGAAGTGGCCGGCGCCAGCGTGTCTGTGTTCCCTCGCTAACTGGCAGCAGCTGCGCTGCGCTCGCGCGCTGAGTTAGCGCCTCACTCCTTGGCCTTTGCGCCTTAAGAGAGGTGTGCAGCGCCTGATTTAGCGCTCCACTCACCTCCCGGGGCGGTAAAAGTGAAGTTTCCTGTCAGTGCCGATAATTAGCGCCAGGCGCTAATATTTGCATCCAGACGATATTTGCGCCCCAAATGGGGCGCGACCTAATTTCTACCCCAAAGACTTTAAAAACTAAATGATTGGCTGTGAAGCACTTTAGGGCATCCTGAGGAACATTAAGAACATAAGAAATAGGAGCGGGAGTCGGCCATTCGGCCCCTCGAGCCTGCTCCGCCATTCAATGAGATCATGGCTGATCTTCTACCTCAACTCCACTTTCCTGCACTATACCCATATCCCTTGATTCCCCTAGACACCAAAAATCTATCTATCTCAGCCCTGAATATACTCAATGACTGAGCCTCCACAACCCTCTGGGGTAGAGAATTCCAAAGATTCATCACCATTTCTGAGTGAAGAAATTTTTCCTCATCTCAGTCCTAAATGGCCGACCCCTTATTCTGAGACTGTGACCCCTGGTTCTAGACTCCCCAGCCAGGGGAAACATCCTCCCTGCATCTACCCTGTCAAGCCCCTTAAGAATTTTGTATGTTTCAATGAGATCACCTCTCATTCTTCTAAACTCTAGAGAATATCGGCCTAGTCTACTCAATCTCTCCTCATAGGACAATCCCCCCATCCCAGGAACCAGTCTGGTGAACCTTCGTTGCACTCCCTCTATGGCAAGTATATCCTTCCTTAGGTAAGGAGACCAAAACTATACACAATACTCCAGGTGTGGTCTCAACCCAGGTGTGAACAACACAACACAAACAAAGCCAGCAGCAAAAGATATTTTTCCACGAGGTATATCTAGGTCTTACTGACCGATAACTGCTTGTTTGATCACATCCAACATTTTACACATGGAGTTACCTTCATAATCCACATCTCCTACCAACTTGGCCTTCCCAGTTACAGGATCGCGAACACGGTTAATGCCGACGTCAATTACAACCGTTCCATCTTTTATCATGTCTGCGGTGATGAGTTTCGGAATCCCTGGAGGAAAGCAATAACCCAACTGTGACTGCAAATTCTCAGTCCTATAATCTTAAAGCGAGGCACTTACTGCCGCTGTTTACAGACATGATGGAATGGGGAGAGTGGAACTTGCCCCGTTGACTTTGAATTTAAAAAGATAAATTGAGACGTATCGGATCATTTGCAAACATACACAACAATCGGAGTGCGGTGGTAACTGAGAGACATTGTGACACGGTTTGATATTATCAAATATTCGCTTTTATGTTGCCTTACAGGGGGAGTTCTCCCCAGTGTCCTGGGGCCAATATTTATCCCTCAAACAACATCACTAAAAACAGATTATCAAGTCATTATCACATTGCTGTTTGTGGGAGCTTGCTGTGCGCAAATTGGCTGCCGGGTTTCCCACATTACAACAGTGACTCCACTTCAAAAAGTACTTCATTGGCTGTAAAGAGCTTCGAGACGTCCGGTGGTCGTGAAAGGCGCTATAGAAATGCAAGTCTTTCTTTTACACCAAGAGCAACCTGCATTTATACCGCACCTTTAACATAATGGGCCAAAAATTGATCCCGGGACGCGAGAGTACTCACTGCGTACTCTCGCGTATTCCCACTCCAATTGCCGGTTTTCTGCATGCCCTGCGCATGCGCTGAAAACCGGCAATTGCTCTTCTGAAAAGGGGGCGGGGCCTGGGTGCATCGCGTGCGCGCTACAGGCTGCGCGCACGCTGTGCACTTCATGCTTTGGACGCGCAGGTAAGTAGGGAAGATTTTAGAAATGTAAAAAGGAGGAGTAAGACCCGCTTTTAAGAAGGTAAGTAGTGAATTAAGTATTTTTTTGAATTTTTTTTTACAGGTATATCTTTTTTATAGACTTTAAAGACAGGTAAGTTTATTTTTATAACTTTTTAAAAGATTTTAAATTTTTTCAAAAATTTTATTTTTTATTTAAAATGGTTAATTTAATTAACTATACTTATTTTATTAATGTGATGGTTTTTTTTTAATTTAATTGAGGTTTAGCTGTTATTTTGGGGGGGAGTAAGATTCATAGATTTCACAGCCATGCTGTGAGACTTATGAATGGAAGATGGTGTGCTGCCATTGGCTCTAACTGAGTCACGTGATCCCACAGCTCGCACGAATTCACTACGCCGCTGGGATACGCAAGCCCAGCACAGCTGATGTCTGGAACATCAAGTTCGTGCGAGCTGGATCTGAAAAAGCATAAGCGAGGTGAGACATCGCGGGGAAGGCTTACCCCCGCGGGAACAGAGCGAGATCAATTTCTGGGCCATTATTGGCCCAAAAATTAGTCCCGCGACGCGAGAGTACGCACTGCATACTCTCGCATATTCTGTCACCAATTGCCGGTTTTCTGCATGCACTGCGCATGCGCTGAAAACCGGCACTTGGTTTTTGGAAAAGGGGGCGGTTCCTCGGTGCATCGCGTGCGCGCTACAGGCTGCGCGCACGCTGTGCACTTAGTGCTTTGGACGCGCAGGTAAGGACGGAAGATTTTAGAAATGAAAAAAGGAGGAGTAAGACCCACTTTTAACAAGGTAAGTAGTGAATTAAGTATTATTTAGAATTTTTTTTAACAGGTATATCTTTTTTAGAGACTTTAAAGACAGGTAAGTTTATTTTTATAACTTTTTAAAAGATTTTAAATTTTTTCAAAAATTTAATTTTTTATTTAAAATGGTTAATTTATTTAACTATACTTATTTTATTAATGTGATGGTTTTTAAAAAAAATTTAATTGAGGTTTAGCTGTTATTTTGGGGGTGTGTAAGATTCATAGCTTTCACAGCACTTATGTGAAACTTATGAATGGAAGATGGTGTGCTGCCATTGGCTCTAACTGAGTCACGTGATCCCACAGCTCGCATGAATTCACTACGCCGGTGGGATGCGCAAGCACTGGCCAGCTGATGTCTGGAACAACAAGTTCGTGCGAGCTGGATCTGAAAAAGCCAACGCGGAGTGAGAGATCGCGGGGAAGCCTTACCCCCGCGTCAACACTCAGTCTTTAATTTCTGGGCCATTAAAGGGAACGCTGGTTATCAACACCCTTCACGGGTTGGGTTAAATTTTCATTAAAAATCGCGTGTCCCGTAATTAATTGGCGAGAGTTGGCCTTACTGTGGTTGCTCATTTATCCCTTGTATACCATTCCGGAGGAAGGTGAATTTTTCCAGAGTGATAGGGTTGGTTTATAACAGGAACTGTGACAGAGACTGAGATAGCTGTCTTCAGATGGAGTCCAATGCGGGGAAGTGTGTGGCCGTCCACTTTGACCGAAGAAAGATCGATCAGAGTGTTTTCTACACGGGGAGAAGCTGGGAACGGGGGAGGAGCAGAGAGATTTAGGGGTCCAAGCACAGAAATCACTAAAAGCTGGTGGACAGATACAAAAAAATAATTGAAAAGGCTAATGGAATGTTGGCCTTTACCTCAAGAGGGCTGGAATACAAAGGGGTGGAAGATATGTTACAGTTTATACAGAGCTCTGGTCAGACCCCATCTGGACACTGTGTTCAGTTCTGGGCCCCGCATCTCAGGAAGGATATATTGGCCTTGGAGGGGGAGCAGCGCAGATTCACCAGAATGATACCGGGAATAAACGGTTAAATTCCGAGGACAGGTTGCACGGACTAGGCTTGTATTCCCTCGAGTTTAGAAGATTAAGGGGTGATCGAATTGAAGTGTTTAAGATGTTTAAAGGAGTTGATAGGGTAGATAGAGAGAAACTATTTCCTCTGGTGGGGGGAGTCCAGAACAAGGGGGCAGAACCTTAAAATTAGAGCCAGGCCGTTCAGGGGTGATGTCAGGAAGCACTTCTTCACACAAAGGGGAGTGGAAATCTGGAACTCTCTCCCCCAAAAAGCTGTTGAGGCCGGGGGTCAATTGAAAATGTCAAAACTGGGATTGATAGATTTTTGTTGGGTAAGGGTATTGAGGGTTATGGAACTAAGGCGGGTGGATGGAGTTAAGATACAGATCAGCCACGATCTCATTGGATGGCGGAACAGGCTCGAGGGGCTGACTGGCCTCTTCCTGTTCCTATGTTCCGAAAAGTGTGAGGTCCTGTCTGTTTGTTCCTTCCTGGTTTGGAATACAGAAAGAGGATTGAAAAAGTGCTGTAAATTATTATATGTAAAAAAATGTTTGCAAGTTCTGTCCTTTCATCCCTACGCTTTGGAACAACAATTGGACATTCACAGTTATTAAAATTAAATTTTTCCGATCAGCGCCCACTGTGGCTGTGTTAAAAAAAAGAAAGACTTGCATTTCTCCAGCGCCTTTCACGACCTTCCAAAGCACTTTACAGCCAATGAAGTACTTTTTGAAATGTAGTCACTGTTGTATATAGGAAACGCAGCAGCTAATTCGCACACAGCAAGCTCCCACAAACAGCAGTGTGATAATGAGCAGATAATCTGTTTTAGTGATGTTATTTGAGAGATAAATATTGGCCAGGACACCAGGGAGAACTCCCCTGCTCTTCGAAATAAAGCAATGGGATCTTTTACATCCACCTGAGAAGGCAGACGGGGCCTCAGTTTAACACCTTATCCCAAAGATGGCACCTCCAGCAGTGCGGCGCTCCCTCTGTACTGCCCCTCTGACAGTGCGGCGCTCCCTCAGTACTGCCCCTCTGACAGTGCGGCGCTCCCTCAGTACTGCCCCTCCGACAGTGCGGCGCTCCCTCAGTACTGCCCCTCCGACAGTGCGGCGCTCCCTCAGTACTGCCCCTCCGACAGTGCAGCGCTCCCTCAGTACTGCCCCTCCGACAGTGCGGCGCTCCCTCAGTACTGCCCCTCCGACAGTGCAGCACTCCCTCAGTACTGCCCCTCCGACAGTGCGGCGCTCCCTCAGTACTGCCCCTCCGACAGTGCGGCGCTCCCTCAGTACTGCCCCTCCGACAGTGCAGCGCTCCCTCAGTACTGCCCCTCCGACAGTGTGGCGCTCCCTCAGTACTGCCCCTCCGACAGTGCAGCGCTCCCTCAGTACCGCCCCTCCGACAGTGCCGCGCTCCCTCAGTACTGCCCCTCCGACAGTGCAGCACTCCCTCAGTACTGCCCCTCCGACAGTGCAGCACTCCCTCAGTACTGCCCCTCCGACAGTGCAGCACTCCCTCAGTACTGCCCCTCCGACAGTGCTGCACTCCCTCAGTACTGCCCCTCCGACAGTGCAGCACTCCCTCAGTACTGCCCCTCCGACAGTGCGGCACTCCCTCAGTACTGCCCCTCCGACAGTGCAGCACTCCCTCAGTACTGCCCCTCCGACAGTGCGGCACTCCCTCAGTACTGCCCCTCCGACAGTGCGGCACTCCCTCAGTACTGCCCCTCCGACAGTGCAGCACTCCCTCAGTACTGCCCCTCCGACAGTGCGGCGCTCCCTCAGTACTGCCCCTCCGACAGTGCGGCGCTCCCTCAGTACTGCCCCTCCGACAGTGCAGCGCTCCCTCAGTACTGCCCCTCCGACAGTGTGGCGCTCCCTCAGTACTGCCCCTCCGACAGTGCAGCGCTCCCTCAGTACCGCCCCTCCGACAGTGCCGCGCTCCCTCAGTACTGCCCCTCCGACAGTGTGGCGCTCCCTCAGTACTGCCCCTCCGACAGTGCAGCGCTCCCTCAGTACCGCCCCTCCGACAGTGCCGCGCTCCCTCAGTACTGCCCCTCCGACAGTGCAGCACTCCCTCAGTACTGCCCCTCCGACAGTGCAGCACTCCCTCAGTACTGCCCCTCCGACAGTGCAGCACTCCCTCAGTACTGCCCCTCCGACAGTGCGGCACTCCCTCAGTACTGCCCCTCCGACAGTGCGGCGCTCCCTCAGTACTGCCCCTCCGACAGTGCGGCACTCCCTCAGTACTACCCCTCCGACAGTGCAGCGCTCCCTCAGTACTGCCCCTCCGACAGTGCAGCGCTCCCTCAGTACTGCCCTCCGACAGTGCAGTGCTCCCTCAGTACTGCCCTCCGACAGTGCGGTGCTCCCTCAGTACTGCCCCTCCGACAGTGCGGCACTCCCTCAGTACTGCCCCTCCGACATTGCGGCGCTCCCTCAGTACTGCCCCTCCGACAGTGCGGCGCTCCCTCAGTACTGCACTGGAGCGTCAGCCTAGAATTTTGCGCTCAAGTCTCTGGAGTGGGACTTTGAGCATCAAACCTCCTGACTCAGAGGGGAGAGTGCTGCCGTCTGAGCCACAGCTGATACAGATGTTGCACAGGTGGTGATTCATGGATTCTTAGAATTTGTGTTCGTGCATTTTCAACTCTCAGCAAATTCAACTTTCACCAATGCTAACGGAAGTATTCAGAGCAAAAACAGAAAATACTGAAAACACTCAGCAGGTCTGTGCAAGAGAATTCAAATCTGACAGCAAATCTGTTTATTGTGGGACAACAAGTCTAAGCAGTGATCTACGATACAGAATATTCCAACAGCAGTATCAGAAAGAAACAATATTTCCTGTTCTCTCCTTGGGTAACCTCATGGATTCGCGTCTGGGGCCTCGACAGAAATCAAGAGTTTTTTAACGCTCTGTCTTATCCCAAGACATATTGGGCGCGAAATTCGGTAGCGCCCATCTTTTAACTTTTTCAAAAGTTAGCGCCTGGCGAAATCCATTTCAAACCGTTGCAGAATTGGGTGCTTTGGCCCCAAGAGTGAAGCGGGGCAGTCAATGAGGCGCTAATGGTCTCAGTGAGGCGCTGCAGGGGCGCTATTGCCAGAGCGCTACCCAACTTCAGCTGGCTTGCGTTGAGCCATCAGCCGTCGAGCCTGGGACTCCAGCTTATTCCAGCTCTTAAAGGGGAGGTCATTTCAAGCTGCAGCTGCTCATTATCAGCACTGCTGCTCTTGAGTGCGAGCTCCCACCTCCAATTCCGGCCTCTTGTGTATCCCCTGATTTCCATCGCTCCACCATTGGCGGCCGTGCCTTCAGCTGCCTGGGCCCCGAGCTCTGGAATTCCCTCCCTAAACCTCTCCGCCTCTCTCTCCTCCTTTAAGACGCTCCTTAAAACCGACCTCTTTGACCAAGCTTTCGGTCACCTGTCCTAATATCTCCTTATGTGGCTCGGTGACAAATTTTGTCTGATTACGACCCTGTGAAGCGCCTGGGACGTTATTATTTGGGTGCGCGGCCCATTCAAAATAGCGCGCATGCGCGGATTTTTCCAATTTAAAAGCCGGTGAGCCGGCTGCGCGGGAGCGGCAGAGCGCCGCGCGGCCTCGCAGCTTGACGAGGACATTGGTGATAACGGGCAGGACTGTTAAAAAGTTTTTTGTGAAGCATTTTCAGATGCAGTAATATCGTTTTTGTAAAGCGCTGTGACTGTTAGAGATTAAATGAAGCCACTAATGAGGTTTATAAACCAAAAAAAAATACCAACTCATGATTTGTTACCAAATCTCATGATTTTTAAGAGTTTGTCTCATGATTTATGGGACGGTGGGGTTGGCATTACTGAGAACATGTCCTAACTTTGTAAGGAATGACAGGAGCATACTTTTGAAAATGCTAGATAGTCAATAAATAAAATGCAAATATTGCTTGGCCACGATAAATTCTGCCAATTTAAAATCATCTTTTTGATGTAATCTGAGCTTGCTTGTTACACATTTAAAAAAAAATTCTTTGGATTGGAAATTCATGCTTGCGACCAGAGTTGTTGCAAAGACTTGAACTAGTTCAGATGCCTGTGCGCTTTTTATTTCCAGTTTTCAAGCTCCTTCTCGTTTGATCTTTTGCTGTAGGCACTTGTAATCTGGTGTTTCTGGACAGAGAGCGCATTTTTCCTGAATGGATCGCCCCCCATTTTGAATCTACAAGGCATGTTCTACTATAAGCCCACTGACTCCCACAGCTACCTGGACTACACTTGCTCCCACCCCGCTTCCTGTAAGGACTCTATTCCATTCTCCCAGTTTCTCCGTCTCCGCCACATCTGCTCTGATGATGCCACCTTCCATACCAGTGCTTCCGACATGTCTTCCTTTTTCCTCAACCGAGGATTCCCCTCCACCGCGGTTGACACGGCCCTCGACCGTGTCCGTTCCATTACTCACACTTCTGCTCTCACCCCTTCCCCTCCCTCCCGGAACCACGATAGGGTTCCCCTTGACCTCACCTTTCACCCCACCAGCCTCCACATTCAACGGATCATCCTCCGCCATTTCCGCCACCTCCAGCGTGATCCCACCACCAAACACATCTTCCCCTCACCTCCCCTTTCAGCATTCCGAAGGGTCTGCTCCCTCCACGACACCCTGGTCCACGCCTCAATCACCCCCAACACCCCTTCCCCTTCCCATGGCACCTTCCCGTGCAAGCGCAGGAGATGCAGCACCTGCCCTTTTACCTCCTCCCTTCCCACTGTCCAGGGCCCCAAACACTCCTTCCAGGTGAAACGGCGATTTACTTGTCGCCTGTCGCTGTAATTCTCCGCCCCACTCCCGCTCTGACCGCCGTCTCCTACACTGTTCTAATGAAGCACAACGGAAGCTTGAGGAACAACACCTCATCTTTCGATTAGGCACTTTACAGCCTTCTGGACTCAACATCGAGTTCGACAATTTCACATCATAAACACTGCTCCCATTTTTCAGACGGCAGCTGTTGATGATTCTGCTGTTGCCATTTACTCCTCCTCCAGACCCATCTTTTGTTTCTTTACTTGTCCCATTACCATCTCCTTTTGCCTCGCACCATCATCCCTTTTGCCATTTAATCTCTCCTGCCTTCCACCCTATCACAGACCTTCCCTTTATTTCTTTCCTCCTCGCCCCCTTTCCCCTGCCTCTGTACTTGCTTAAAATCTGTCACATCTCTAACATTTTCCAGTTCTGATGAAGGGTCATCCACCTGAAACGTTGACTCTGTTTCTCTCTACACAGATGCTGCCTGACCTGCTGAGTGTTTCCAGCATTTTCTGTTTAAATTTCAGATTTCCAGCATCCGCAGTATTTTGCTTTTGTATTGAGGCAGGTTAGGGTATCAGCCTTGGCTCAGTGGACAGCACTCTCACCTCTGAGTCAGAAGGTTGTGAGTTCAAGTCCCACTCCAGGGACTCGGGCATCAAATCTAGACTCACACTCCTAGTGCAGTATTGAGGGAGTGCCGCACTGTCGGAGGTGCTGTCTTTCGGATGTGATTATGTCCACCTCTCAGGTGGATGCAAAACATCCCGTGGCACTATTTTGAAGAAGAGCAGGGGAGTTCTCCCCAATGTCCTGGGGCCAATATTTATCCCTTAATCAACATCACTAAAACAGATGATCTGGTCATTATCACATTGCTATTTGTGGGAGCTTGCTGTGCGCAAATTGGCTGCCGTGTTTCCTCCATTACAACAGTGACTACCCTTCAAAAAGTACTTCATTGGCTGTGAAGCGCTTTGGGGCATCCTTAAAGTCGTGACAGGCGCTATAGAAATGCAAGTCTTTCTTTCTTTAAGCACAATGCTGACGATATAAGGACTTCATAATGATGTGGATTAATTGGATCAAGTATACTTTATCTGTCCGAGTCTGGAGAAAGCAGCACTCAAGATAATTCCGACAGACCAGTCTTGACAAGAACGAGGAATGACTCCATCCCCTTCCTGGAATGTGACAAGTGGATCAAAGCCCACTTCTTCCTGAATCTCCAACGTGCTCTGACGCTGTTCGACAGATGTTGCAAGGAACAGGGATGGGTGCTTCAATCAGCAGGAATTTCTGCCCTGGCTATTAAAGCAGCCTTTTCTTTTATTCCCAACACTGCTTGGAATGCATGCAGAAAAATCTGTGTAAACTTGTTAGTTAGTACTGTACAGATGACAAAGCGGGACCGAAATACTAATCGCCAACCGTTTTATAGCACATTATCTCATACAAACAGCAACAAATGTATAGCACCGAAAATTACATCCGAATAATATTTCACTCCCAATTAGAATGTTTCACTATACAACCGATAAACAGCAAGGATGGGTATAGATAGACAGATAGACATCTAGATAGATAGATAGACAGACAGCTAGATAGATATTAGGACAGGTGACCAAAAGCTTGGTCAAAGAGGTAGGTTTTAAGGAGCATCTTAAAGGAGGAGAGAGAGGTGGAGAGGTTTAGGGAGGGAATTCCAGAGCTTAGGACTGGACAGCTGAAGGCACGGCCACCAATGGTAGAGTGATGGAAATCGGGGATGCGCAAGAGGTCAAAATTGGAGGAGCGCAGAGGGTTTGTAGGGATGGAGGAGGTTACAGAGATAGGGAGGGGGGGGCGAGGCCATGGAGAGATATAAACACAAGAATATTGGTGGCCATGCCTCTCGCTGCCAAGGCTGCTAACTGTGGAATTCCCTCCTTAAACCTCTCCACCTCTCTCTCCTCTTTTAAGACACTCCATAAAACCTACCTCCTTGACCAACCAGTCCTACTATCTCCTATGTGACTCGGTGTCAAATTTAGTTTGATAATCGCTCCCATGAAGCGCCTTGGGATGTTTTACTACATTAAAGGCGCTGTATAAATGCAAGTTGTTGCTGTTGGAGAAGGAGGAGGAGTGGCTATAGGAGGGTCATGGAGTTTGGATACCATTGGTGGAGGACCATGGGGATCCACTAATGCTGGTCCCGGTGCTACCTTGACCGCGCCCAGGACTGATGCGTGACCAGTGCACATCGCACCAAAGAAGCCATTTTGTGCCATTTCCTGGAATAAAGCCTGTGACTAAGGAGCAACATTTCGGCACTTTGCTGCCGGTGATGGTAAAAGTCATAACGACGCCCAACTTTCTTTGGAATTCCCTCCCTAAACCTCTCCGCCTCTCTCTCCTCCTTTAAGATGCTCCTTAAAACCTACCTCTTTGGCCAAGCTTTTGGTCACCTGTCCTAATATCTATCTATCTATCTGTCAAAGACTCCTTCGAGGCGATGACAAGAGTCTTGGCAAGGAATCAGTTAATTTGCGGTTCACCACTACATAAATCCGGCTTCGGGTGACTGTCTGTGTGGAGTTTGCATATTCTCCCCGTGTCTGCGTGGGTTTCCTCTGGGTGCTCCGGTTTCCTCCCACAGTCCAAAGATGTGCGGGTTAGGTTGATTTGGCTATGATAAATTGACCCTTAGGGGGAAAAATTAGGTCGCGCCCCATTTGGGGCGCAAATATCGTCTGGACGCAAATATTAGCGCCTGGCGCTAATTATCGCCACTGACTGGAAACTTCACTTTTACCGCCCCGGGAGGTGAGTGGAGCGCTAAATCAGGCGCTGCACACCTGTCTTAAGGCGCAAAGGCCGAGCAGTGAGGCGCTAACTCAGAGCGCGAGCGCAGCGCAGGTGCTGCCAGTTAGCGAGGGAACACAGACACACTGGCGCCTGCCAGTTCTTAAAGCGGGGGGGGGGGGCAACTTGCTCCCCAGCCACACCCTGCTCATTGCAGCCTTGAATCTCAGCCTGGAGAGACCTGTGAATCCATTTTGCTGCCAAGCATGGAGAGGGTGAGAGAACGCGCTCATCGCTTCACCGAGCGGGCCTTGGATGCTCTGGTTGACGCAGTGGAGCGCAGACGATGCATGCTGTTCCCGGAGAGTGGCAGGAGGCCTTTGCCACGCGAGTTCAGAAGAGTGTGGAGGGAGGTGGCTCAGAGCGTCTCCTCCAGGAGCATGGTGCCCAGGACCCATGTTCAATGCCGCAAAAAGTTCAACGACCTCACTCGGGTCGTCAGGGTGAGTGGCTTTTTCTCAATACCTCTCCATCCCTCCATCTCAAGCTCACTCTATGGCCAGAGGGTCTTAAAACCCCAATGCACAACACTCATCCAACACCTATGGCCCTTTCATGAAACACACACACACATTCCACACTTTGCATACAGTAAGGGCTATTCACCTATGGAAGGCGCATCAGGCAAGACCATGGCTGCATACAGTAAGGGCTATTCACCTATGGGAGGCACATCAGGCAAGACCATGGCTGTATATTTACTCAGATGCTGTCCTTTTTCTTACAGGCCAAGCTGGCGCATAATCGGAGACAGCAGCAACGGACAGGTGGAGGGCGGCCTCAGCTGCAACCCCTCAGCGATCTTGAGGAGCGCGTGCACAGGATTGTGGCAAGCCGGGTGATCGGTCCCGTCGCCACTGGAGACGCCGACCCCGTTCTGGACAGCAATGGTAAGGTCATCACCTTTTTGTCCTCTGTCCTTCCACTTGTCCCTCACAACACCAGCCTTTGACACTTTCAATCCAACTTGCTAACTCGCTGCACTTATTCCTCCCTTACTGCCACCCTGTCCTCACGCTAAAGCCACTCTTGTACCTCCCTGCTTTCAGATGGTGATTCACCAGCTGAGGAGACGGGCCCTGAAGCTGCCACTGGGAGTGAAGCTGCAGCCGAGGAGAAAGAGGAAGCCGGAGCATCAGTGCCACCCTCTCCCGAGGAAGCCCATGCCCACACTGGGAACACGCCTTCCCTGGAGGGGAGCAGGGGGGAAGGGTCTGATGAGGGTGAAGCTCCAGGACCCAGCGGGCTGCAGCAACGCCATGGGGGTAGGGAAGAACGGGGGCCTTCTCCCCAGAGGGAGAGTATGCCAGAGACTCCTACTGCAATGGACGCAGAGGAGGAGCGGCTGATCGCAGAAATGAACACCCAGGCGGTGGGCATGCACACTGAGCTCATGGGTGCAGTGGGAAGGGTGCCCGAATGCATTGAGTCACTGGCAAGGAGTGTGGAGCACTTCGCTGTAGCACAGGCGGATGCCACACTAACGCTTAGTGCTGCAATTCAGTCACTGGCTGCCGTGATCCCATCTCTGACTGCTCTCATGCAGACTCAGATTGAGGCCACGCGAGCACAGACTGCTGCCAACCTCGATGGTTCGTTCACATGTCCCCGGGGCTCTCACCGCGCCGCAGCAGGCCAGCAATCTGTTCTCCAGCAGATTGCTCCGGATGCTGAAGTGCTGCCCCGTGGGAGTGCCAGTGTGTCGGGCGAGCAGGGAGTTGCTGTCCTCTCTCACGATGACAGCATTCCTGCTGCCAACACTGTCACTTCTCCACTGCACTTGCCACCGCCTGTAGGACAGACTGCTGCCGCCCATGCAGAGTTGGTGCAGTCTGCAGCCGGGCCCTCCAGGCCCAGAACTGGTCGAGGCCGTCCTTCAGGGGCATCTGCAGTGTCAGGGTCTGACAATCAGCAGCCTTCCACCAGCCTTGCTGCAGCCACTGAGGTCCCATTACGGAGGAGCAGTAGGGTTAGAAGGGGGGAAGTGCGCAAGGGAAGGAGATCACCCTCGAAGGGCAAAAAGTAGGAGGTGTGACAAAATGCTGGTCATTTTTTTATTAAAGGCCGAGGTTCATGGTCCAACTTTTGTTTAGTGTTTTGGACATTATCTCCAGGTTGTGAGAACCAGTTATGTTATTGACTGTTTTTTTGTGTTTATTTCTATGAGTTTGTCATGAGGAATTGACACACACAGCGTTTGTAAAATAAATAAGTTTCTGTATTCAAAATATACATGGTTGGTGTTTGGAATTATTGGTGCCTTGGCCGGCTTAGGGGTTGCGTGCTGGGTTCATTGATGTTGTTAGCAATGGCAGAAGCCATTTCCACAGCAGGGGCCCTAGAAGCGGCTTGCTATCAGCCGTTGACGGACGGCCCTTGCAGTTTCACCATTGTGGGCCGCCCTCCCGCCTTGGTGCTGCTGATGATCATCCTCCTCGTCCTCTTCCTCCTCTTCCTCTGGTGGTGCTCCAAGGCCTGGTGGCATTGGCTGGGTCCTGACGATTGCCATGTTATGCAACATGCAGCACACAACTACGAAGTTGGATACTCGCTCAGGCGAGTACTGCAGGGCTCCTCCAGAATGGTCGAGACAGCGGAACCGTTGCTTCAGCACACCGATTGTGCGCTCAATGATGTTCCTGGTAGCTTGATGGCTCTCATTGTACCGCAGCTCAGCAGGGGTGTTGGGCGTACGGAGCGGTGTCATCAGCCAGGTGCTCAATGGATACCCCTTGTCCCCGAGAAGCCAACCAACTGGCTGATGCGGTGCCTCGAAAAGTTCTGCCACAGTAGTCTGGCGCAGGATAAAAGCATCGTGGCAGCTGCAGGATAGTGGGCATTGACAGTGAGTATCAGCTGTCTGTGGTCACAGACCAACTGAACATTCAAGGAATAGAACCCCTTTCTGTTCCGGAATTCCTCGGCATTCTCATGTGGAGCACACAAAGCCACATGCGTGCAGTCAATGGCGCCCTGCACCATGGGGAAGCCCGCTATCCTCGCAAAGCCCAGAGCGCGGTCACGCTGCTTGGCTGGGGTTATGGGGAAAGAGATGAACTCTCGTCTCCTTTTGAAGAGGGCATTTGTGACCTGCCGGATGCAGCAATGCACCGCGAACTGGGAGATATTGGCGAGATCCCCAGCAGCAGCTTGAAATGAGCCAGTAGCATAGAAGTTGAGAGCCACTGTGACCTTCACTGCCACCGACAGAGACGTCCTGGACCTCAGTTGAGGCTGCAGATCTGGCTGCAGCAGGTGGCAGAGCTCAGTGACCACCTCCTTGCTGAATCACAGCCTTCGCAAACACAGCTCCTCAGACATATGAATGTAGGAGAGCTGTTCACGATATACCCTGGGAGGGTAAGTTCTCCTGTACATACGCCTGTTGGCCCTCCTCCGTCTGGCCATCATTGCCACTCTCTCTCTGCGTCTCTGTGTCCTCCGATTCAGCTGGAGCAGGACGACGCCCCCAATCAGTGCAGCCCCCATAGTCTCTTTGCAAGCAAAGTAATGAAGGACAGCAACCAAAGTACCAGCGAAGTTAGGATCAGTAGGCAAAACTACCTCACAAAGCGTTGAGTCAATGCAGAAGTCTCTCTTTCTCTCTCTCCCAATCTCTCTCTCTCTCTCAGAACGAGTGGTGCAAAAATGTCAATCACAGAAAAAGACAGGAAGAGGCCCCCTTTAAATAGCGCCCCCCCCCAGCCCCACAGCGATTGATAGCGTTCCAGTCTTCCGGTCGTTGGATGCGCCAGGCGGTAAGGCAGGGGGCGCCACTCAATTTCCGCTCCGGGGCGCCACAAGGGCGTTGCACCATGGAATGACGTCACAATCTGCGCGCGCAGGTGGTCGCAGCGGTATAGTTTAGCGCCGCCGCACAATGTCTAGTTAAGTTCCCGAGCGGTGCAAACATCGCTGTGCTCGGGCGTTAGCGGCTTTGCGCCCCATTAGCGCCCTCTTAAGGCGCTAACGGGAGGCGCAACCAACTGAATTTTTACCCCTTAGTGTTAGGGGGATTAAATACGTGGGGTTACGGGGATAGGGTGGGATATGTGTCGGTGCAGGCTCGATGGGCCGAAATGGCCTCTATCTGCACTGTGGGGATTCTGTGATTCTGTGATTCTGTGATTAACTAGGTCACACATACACTGTTATAACATGCTGTAAATAGATTACCAGCAACAACAACTTGTATTTATACAGCGCCTTTAACGTAGCAAAACGTCCCAAGGCGCTTCACAGGAGCGATTGACAAACAAAATTTGACACCGAGCCACATAGGAAGAGGACAGGTTGCCAAAAGCTTGGTCAAAGAGGTAGGTTTTGAGGAGCATCTTAAAGGAGGAGAGAGAGAGGCGGAGAGGTTTTGAGGATGCTCAAGAGGCCAGAATTGGGGGAGTGCAGAGATCTCGGAGGGTAGTAGGGCGGATGAGGTCACAGAGATAGGGAGGGGGGCGAGGCCATGCAGGGATTTGATGACAAGGATGAGAATTTTAATATCGAGGTGGTGCCGGACCGGGAGCCAATGAAGGTCAGCGAGCACAGGAGCAGCAGCAGCATAAGAGGTTGTAACAGGCTTCAAGAGATGGTATTTCCAGGGTACAGGCTACAATCAACTGCATGTTATGTTAAACTTGTATGGAGCCTTGGTTAGACCACACTCGGAGCACTGTGAACGGTTCTGGTCTCCATATTATAAAAAGATATAGAGGCACTGGAGAGGGTGCAAAAAAGATTACCAAGGATGATACCAGAGCTGAGAGGTTATAACTATCAGGAAAGACTGAACAAGCTGGGGCTCATTTCTCCAGAAAAGAGTTCGATAGGGTCGACATAGAGAAGATGTTTCCACTTGTGGGGGAGACCAGAACTAGGGGCAATAAATATAAGATAGTCACTAATAAATCCAATCGGGAATTCAGGAGAAACTTCTTTACCCAGAGAGAGGTGAGAATGTGGAACTCGCTACCACAGGGAGTGGTTGAGGCGAATAGTATAGATGCCTTTAAGGGGAAGCTAGATAAGTACATGAGGGAGAAAGGAATAGAAGGATATGCTGATGGGGTGAGATGAAGTAGGGGTGGGAGGAGGCTCGTGTGGAGCATAAACACCGGCACGGACCAGTTGGGCCGGATGGCCTATTTCTGTGCAGTACATTCTATGAAAAATAAAAAGCTTAAAGCTCCCAAGAGGTCAGATTACATGTGGCTGAGATAATAGAGAATTGACCACATTATCTTGATTTTGGTGATAGTGCAGAACTCACCTGCGCCCACGATCACAATATCGGCTAGCTGCGTGTGGGCCACGAGCTGCTCCTTCGGGGTATACCTGTGGGTGATGGTCACCGTGGCATCACCTGCAATTCACAAGAAGAAGTCATTAAAGAACAACAGCAACAACTTGCATTTATATAGCGCCTTTAACGTAGTAAAATGTCCCAAGGTGCTTCACAGGTGAGCAAAAGCTTGGTCAAAGAGGGAGGTTTTAAGGAGCATCTTAAAGGAGGAGGGAGAGGTAGCGAGGCGGAGAGGTTTATGGAGGGAATTCCAGAGCTTAGGGCCCAGGCAGCTGAAGGCACGGCCGCCAATGGAAATCGTGGATGCGCAAGAGGCCAGAATTGGAGGAGCGCAGAGATCTCAGAGGGTTGTATAGAGCTGGACGAGGTTACAGAGATAGGGAGGGGGGGGTGCAAGAGCCATGGAGGGATTTGAAAACAATGATGAGAATTTTACAATCGAGGCGTTGCCGGACCGGGAGCCAATGTAGGTCAGCAAGCACAGGGGGTGATGGGTGAACGGGACTTGGTGCGAGTTAGGACACGGGCAGCCGAGTTACAACTGTAAATACCGTACAACCATTTCTGTGAATTGGCAGTAACTCACCTGGGTAAATACCTGGGCTATCTGTCTATAAAACAGACTTTTACAATAATCTTTTGAGACACATTAGTATCATTTTAGCAGTGATACTGGACCAGGTAGCCATAATGGGAAAGAGAGTGTAGGCATGACAACCAATTTCCATCCAGGCCCAAGTTTTGTTTCCCGCTCACTAACACTCTGGACATATTTGTGGGGCATAAGGAAGGGATTTCTTAGCTCAGGTTGGGGTAAGAAGGGTGCTAGGGTATAAGGGTTGTTGTTAATGTCGGAGAGAGTTGGGTAAAGGAAAGTTACAAGGGAGTGTCTCTAAATGAGGCAATGAAACTTGAGAGGAAGGCAATTACTGACTGCCCTAATACCTTGGGAAAGAATACAAGATGGAGGAGTTAAATGGGTCTAATGCCAACCCATTAACTATGGGTTAATAGTTATCCCACCTCCCTATCTCTGTAACCTTGTCTGGCCCTACAACCCTCCAAGATCTCTGCGCTCCTCCAATTATTACCCGATATTCATCGCTCCCCCATTGGCGGCCGTGCCTTCAGCTGCCGAGGCCCTAAGCTCTGGAATTCCCTCCCTAAACCTCTCCGTTAAAGACGCTCTATAAATGCAAGTTGCTGCTGTTGAATCAGCCATTGGTGTTGGGTATTTTGAGATGTTACGGAAAGTAATGAAGCTCCAAAGCAGTGGCGCATTTTTTTTAACCTCTCGCAACCAACTCGATGTCAAGGTGTGAAGTTCAGAAATACGATTTTTCTAAACCTTCTCTGGAGCATTGCTTAATTCGAAATCTGAAATGGACATCCTTTCAAGACTTGGATCAACTATCATTGAGTTCCATCGAAACAGGACTCTGCCTTCACACTTGGTCCTGCTTTCAGGATTCAGCAGTGCTTAGTTAATAGTCGAAGCTTTGTCAATTGTTAATTTCCTTTGAAGTGCAAACAAGTTCAGTGAAAAGCGAGACAACGTATGAAAAGAAATTAATGGATAAAGAGGGTTAGGTGACAGAATCATAGAACAGTGCAGCACAGGAGGAGGCCATTCGGCCCATCGAGTCTGTGCCGGCTCTTTCGAAGAGCAATCCAGTTAGTCCCACTCCCCCCTGCTCTTTCCCCATATCCCTGCAATTTTTTCTCCTTCAAGTATTTATCCAATTCCCTTTTGAAGGCTGCTATTGAATCTGTATCCACCGCCCTATTAGACAGCGCATTCCAAATCCTCACCACTCGCTGCGTAAAAAAGTTTTTCCTCATGTCGCCTCTGGTTCTTTTGTCAATCACCTTAAATCTGTGCCCTCTGGTTCTCGACCCTTCAGCCACTGGGAACAGTTTCTCTTTATTTACTCTATCTAAATCCTTCATGATTTTAAACACCGCTCTCAAATCTCCTCTTAGCCTTCTCTGCTCCAAGCAGGACAACCCCAGCTTCTCATCTCTGGAACTATTCTGGTAAATCTCTTCTGCACCCTCTCCAAAACCTTCACGTCCTTCCTGAAGTGCGGCGCCCAGAATTGGACACAATACTCCAGCTGGGGCCGAACTAGTGTTTTAATGTAGGCTTAGAAGAATGAGAGGTGATCTCATTGAAACATATAAGATTCTGAGGGGCTTGACAGGGTAGATGCTGAGAGATTGTTTCCCCCTGGCTGGAGAGTCTAGAACCAGGGGTCACAGTCTCAGGATAAGGGGTCGGCCATTTAGGACTGAGATGAGGAGGAATTTCTTCACTCAGAGGGTGGTGAATCTTTGGAATTCTCTGCCCCAGAGGGCTGTGGAGGCTCAGTCGTTGAGTATATTCAAGACAGAGATCGATAGATTTTTGGGCTCCAGGGGAATCGAGGGATATGGAGATCGGGCGGGAAAGTGGAGTTGAGGTCGAAGATCAGCCATGATCTTATTGAATGGCGGAGCAGGCTCGAGGGGCCGAATGGCCGACTCCTGCTCCTAATTCTTGTATTCTTATCTTATGTTCTTACTTTTAGCATAACTTCCAGGCTTTTGTACTCTATGCCTCTATTTATAAAGCCCAGGATCCCGTATGCTTTACTAACTACTTTGTTAACTTGTCCTGCCACCTTCAAAGATTTGTGCACAAACACCACCAGGTCTCGCTGTTCCTGCACCCCCTTTAAAATTGTAATTTTAATTGTAAATTTAAAAAACGAACACGCAGCGACAACCCTTATGCGCTGAGCGATGCTGAAAGGCCAACTGAGACGGGACTCCACTTGCGCACCTGTGCGAGTGCCCGTGCCTGTCTCCTGGCACTCGCTGTGTTGGCAGGACGTGAAGTTTAACCCTCAGGAAACACACGCACAACGATTAAAGCCAACACCTCTCCTCCTTCACCTTGTCTATACAAGGAAAATAACTTTCCGTCACATTCCTGAGTCTTGATGCATAGAGGAATGCGAGCATGAGGTGTCATTTCTCCATCACCCTTGGCATTATATTTGCACTCTCGTCCATGGATTTTCACGTTTAACTAACACCGACAATTCACTCTACTTCAGAAGCCACATCTCCGCAATGACCCACCCAACCCAAACATTGGGTTGAAATTCCTCGATCTGCTAGCTTTAGCACAATGGCTAACACATCCCTATCAACAATAACAACTTGCCTTTAACGTACAGGAAACTCTTTATTAACCGGCACCGACGGGACCGGCGTGGTGCCGGTTAATCAAAAAGTCCGGATAACGGAGAGTTATATCTCCCAACGTACGAGAGCCCCGTACACACTGACATGCGCCTGCATTCGGAGCTCCGTCTCCCCGGGGACCGCCAGCTGACCATCTGTCGTGTCCGCTGCCTACCCGGGCTGCACATTCCCCTCCCAATCTACACGCTCCGATACAAGGCAAACGCCTCGGGGTTTTTTTTAAAGTTATTTTTAAAGGAGAGATGAAGGAAAACCCCGGTTACCTACTCAAGAATTTTGCCGGTTAAGAGAGATTTCCGGTTATTTGGGTGCCGGTTAAAAGAGAGTTTCCTGTGGTAGGTCAGCCCGAGGCGCTTCACAGGAGCGATTATCAGACAAAATTTGACACCGAACCACACAAGGAGATATTAAGACAGATGACCAAAAGCTTGGTCAAAGAGGGAGGTTTTAAGGAGCGTCTTAAAAAGAGGAGCGAGAAGAGTGAGAGCAACAGTCTCAGGGCGTGTGATGGAAAACTCACCACTTGCCTGGGTGGGTGCAGCTGCCACACTCCAGGAAGGCACAGCACCATCCAGGATAAAGCGAGCCGCTTGATCCATGGGCCTGGACTCCACATCCACACCCTCCACTACTGCTGTCCTGTGGCTGCACGGACTACAGGATGCACTGGAGCAGCTCACCCAGTCCCGCGACCACTACCACCAGGAGCAGCGATATCACGGGAATACCATCACCAGGTTACTGACCATCCTGACTTGGGACATACAACAACTTGTATTTATATAGCACCCTTAACGTAGTAAAACGGCCCAAGGCCCTTCACAGGAGCGATTATCAAACAAAATTCATCACTGAGCCACATAACGAAATATTAGGACAGGAGACCAAAAGCTTGGTCAAAGAGGTAGGTCTTAAAGGAGGCGAGAGAGGCGGAGAGGTTTAGGGAGGGAATTCCAGAGCTCGGGGCCTCAGCAGCTGAAGGCACGGCCGTCAATGGTGGAGCGATTAAAATCGGGGGATGCCCAAGAGGCCAGAATTGGAGGAACACGAAGATCTCGGGGGGGTTGTAGGGCTGGAGGCGGTTACAGAGGTTAAAACTTTAATTTTAAGATATGGTCTGAAATATTCTCCATCATCGGAATTTAACGCTGACTCTAGTCACAAAAATATCAGTAACACCGCTTACACTGCTGGTTCGACAAGCAAGCAGATAATCTATAAATGACCCTTGGGCATTCATGGGTCTCATAGAAGAAGAACTTGTAACAGTGGCATTTCACTGCACAGGTTACCAAACATTTGTCTGAGATTCTGTCCCCCCGCTCCGCCGACCCATCAACTCATTATTAGAATTAGGTTCCGATTGAGTCAGTAGGCTGTGGGTTCAAGTCCCACTCCAGAGACGTGAGCACAAAAGCTAGGCTGACACTCCAGTGGAATACTGAGGGAATGCCGGGGATGAGGGGGTGGACATATGAGGAGAGGTTGAGTAGATTGGGACTCTACTCATTGGAGTTCAGAAGAATGAGAGGCGATCTTATTGAAACATATAAGATTGTGAAGGGGCTTGATCGGGTGGATGCGGTAAGGATGTTCCCAAGGATGGGTGAAACTAGAACTAGGGGGCATAATCTTAGAATAAGGGGCTGCTCTTTCAAAACTGAGATGAGGAGAAACTTCTTCACTCAGAGGGTAGTAGGTCTGTGGAATTTGCTGCCCCAGGAAGCTGTGGAAGCTACATCATTAAATAAATTTAAAACAGAAATAGACAGTTTCCTAGAAGTAAAGGGAATTAGGGGTTACGGGGAGCGGGCAGGAAATTGGACATGAGGCTGAGTTCGGATCGGTCAGGGCCCTGTGGGTGGCGGAGCGGGCCCAGGGGCTGAGTGGCCGGGTCCTGCTCCTACTTCTTGTGTTCTTTAGATTTGAGGTTAGGATCAGATCAGCCATGATCTTATTGAATGGCGGAGCAGGCTCGAGGGGTCGATTGGCCTACTCCTGCTCCTATTTCTTATGTTCTTATGTTCTTATGCTGCACTGTCGGAGGGGCCGTCTTTTGGATGAGACATTAAACCGAGGCCTTGTCTGCTCTCTCAGGTGGATGCAAAAGATCCCATGGCACTATTTCGAAGAAGAGCAGGGGAGTTCTCCCCGGTGTCCTAGGGCCAATATTTATCCCTCAATCAACATCACTAAAAACAGATTATCTGGCCATTATCACATTGCTGTTTGTGGGAGCTTGTTGTGCAAAAATTGGCTGCCGCGTTTCCCACATTACAACAGTGACTACACTTCAAAATGTACTTCATTGGCTGTAAAGCGCTTTGGGACGTCCTGAGGTCGTGAAAGAGGCGCTATAGAAATGTAAGTCTTTCTTTGTGTAGTATATTTGGATTTCCAAAAGGCAATCGATAAGGTGCCACATAAAAGGTTATTACACAAGATAAGGGCTCGTGGGGTTGGTGGTAACATACTAGCATGGATAGAGGACTGGTTAACGGACAGAAAACAGAGAGTAGGGATAAACGGGTCTTTTTCGGGTTGGCAGGCTGTGACTAGTGAGGTACCACAGGGATCAGTGCTGGGGCCTCAGCTATTCACAATCTATATTAATGACCTAGAGGTAATGACCGAGTGTAATGCATCCAAGTTTGCTGACGATACAAAGCTAGGTGGGACAGTAAGCTGTGAGGAGAACACAAAGGGGGAAAAATTGGGTATCGACCATTTTGTGGCGCTAACATCGCCTGGGCGCTACTGAGAGCCGGCGACCACGAAATTCTGGTTTCGGGCCCCAAGAGGGAAGTGGAGACTAAATCAAGCGCTCCACTTCCTTCTTAGGGCGTTAACGTCGGAGAGCGGGGCGGAGACTTCAGCTGCGCTGCCCACTGGGCCGGGCAGCGCTGCCTTAAAGAGAAGGGCCATCGCTACAGGCTCCGCAATAGAAAAAGTACCTACCTGGACCACCAAGGCAGCCGCGATCACGGGCAGGAACCCGCGAAAAAAACTGGACTAAGAAAGGTAAAACTTTCCTCGGCCACCTCGCCTTTAATCATCGCCCCCGAAGAGGCCGGCCGCCCGGCGCTCGCCTCCTGCAGCTGTCGGTGTTTTCGGGGCGCACGGCGATGACGTCACGATCTCCGGACGAAGGAGATGGGGGTGTAACGCTGTTGCGCCGCCACAAAACTCCAGCTCAATCTCGCGGAGTCGGTGTCAGCGCCGCGCCCGGTCGCAAAGCCGGTAGCGCCCCGTTGGCCCCCCCCACCCTCGGCGGCGCTAACGGGAGGCGCAAAGGCACCCAATTTCTCCCCCAAAGAGTCTGCAAAGGGATATAGACAGACTGAGTGAGTGGGCAGTGAGGTGGCAGATGGAGTATAATGTAGGGAAATGTGAGGTTATTCACTTTGGTAGGAAGAATAGAAAAACAGAATATTTTTTAAATGGTGAGAAACTTTCAAATGTTGGTGTTCAGAGAGATTTGGGTGTCCTCGTGCAAGAAACACAGAAAGCTAGCATGCAGGTACAGCAAGCAATTAGGAAGGCAAATGGCATGTTGGCCTTTATTGCAAGAGGGTTGGAGTATAAGAGTAAGGAAGTCTTGCTACAATTATATAGGGCCTTGGTGAGACCACACCTGGAGTACTGTGCACAGTTTTGGTCTCCTTATCTAAGGAAGGATATATTTGCCTTGGAGGCGGTGCAACAAAGGTTCACTAGATTGATTCCTGGGATGAGAGGGCTGTCCTTTGATGAGAGATTCAGTAGATTGGGCCTATACTCTCTGGAGTTTAGAAGAATGAGAGGTGATCTCATTGAAACTTACAAGATTCTGATGGGAAATCAAGGGATATGGGGATCGGGCGGTAAAGTGGATTGAGGTCGATGATCAGCCATGATCTTATTGAATGGCAGAGCAGGCTCGAGGGGCCGTATGGCCGACTCGTGGTCCTACTTTTTACTTTTTATGTTCTTATGTTCTTTCACTTACCACCAGGTCTTTCGTGCCTTCCATCAGTGTGTAGAAGGATTGCAATCGGCATTCCTACATTTTTTGATCTTCCGACCACCACTACATTCTTTCCAAACGTCTCGATCCCTACAGGGAGGGAACATGCAATTAGGGTCTTGCTAACATTGTACGGTCTTGGTAAATTGAGATAAAAGCTGAATGTTGGATAATATTGTCACGTTACAATAACTGCTCAGGGTGATAAAACAACACAGGGAGTGGAGAAAACACTTAATACTAAATCAAAATGATTGGGAGGAGAAGATGGGCAAAGAGAGCAACCAAACCTCCAATTTGGTTTAAAATTCTTGGCCAAGTGCCACCTGGACAGATAATGTGGTGGCTGTAATGACAACTCATAAAATTCATAGGAACAGAAGAAGGACATTCAGCCCCTCGAGCCTGTTCCGCCATTCAATGAGATCATGGCTGATCTGTATCTTAATTCTGTCTACCCGCCTTGGTTCTGTGGCCCTTAATACCCTTACCCAACAAAAACCTATCAATCTCAGTTTTGAAATTTTCAATTGACCCCCCCAGCCTCAACAGCTTTTTGGGGGAGAGTGTTCCAGATTTCCACTGCCCTTTGTGTGAAGAAGTGCTTCCTGACATCACCCCTGAACGGCCTGGCTCTAATTTTAAGGTTCTGCCCCCTTGTTCTGGACTCCCCCCACCAGAGGAAATAGTTTCTCTCTATCTACCCTATCAAATACTTTAATCATCTTAAACACCTCAATTAGATCACCCCTTAATCTTCTAAACTCGAGGGAATACAAGCCCAGTCTGTGCAACCTGTCCTCGTAATTTAACCCTTTTATCCCCGGTATCATTCTAGTGAATCTGCGCTGCTCCCCCTCCAAGGCCAATATATCCTTCCTGAGGTGCGGGGCCCAGAACTGAACGCAGTTACTCCAGATGGAGTCTGACCAGAGTTTCATCCTCAGAATGAGCAGAATACTAGGCTGACATTATGATCAGCTCGGCAGTGGCACCACCACAACACTGCGTGCATTTTGGTAAAAGGACAGTGGGCTTTAAATGAAAGTTCTCGGGAAGTCTTGTATTTTTGGAGCTTGCCCCTTGTTAAGCGGAATTTCCTCAATTAGAAAAATAAAACTTCCTTTGCTTGATTATTCTCTCTGCACTGTGCTCGGGCAGTACTTTATTCCCAAGCGATATGGACAAAAACATCTGCCCCCATACTGCTACGGGACTAACAGCACTAGATAGATGAAAAGATCTAGCACCATCAACACAGGTCTATCTCCATGTCCTGAACAATACAGTGGGGACGTTTTGAACAGGACCAATTTGGTGTCAGCCGTGGCTCAGTGGGTAGCACTCTCTCAACTCTGGGTCAGAAGGTTGTGGGTTCACAGTCCTACTCCAGAGACTTGAGCACAAAATCTAGGCTGACACTCCAGTGCAGTACTGAGGGAGCGCTACACTGTCAGAGGTGCCGTCTTTCGGATGAGACGTTAAACCGAGGCCCCGTCTGCTCTCTCAGGTGGACGTAAAAGATCCCACAGCCACTATTTCGAAGAAGAGCAGGAGAATTCTTCCCAGTGTCCTGGCCGAAAAAACAGATGATCTGGTCATTATCACATTGTTGTTTGTGGGAGCTTGCTGTGCGCAAATTGGCTACCGCGTTTCCTCCAGGGCGCAGACTCGATAGGCCGAATGGCCTCTTTCTGTGCTGCACTATTCAATGGTTCTATTATTTTCATAAAGGTTTGCATGAAACCGTCATGCGATTCTAGCAGATTCAACAGCGCCACCAGGAGGAATTTGGCATTACCACTCACACTTTGCGAACATTTCATAGAATCTCACAGCACAGAAGGAGGTCATTCGGCCCATCGTGCCTGTGCCGGCTCTTTGAAAGAGCTCTCCAAGTAGTCCCACTCCCCCTTGCTCTTTCCCCACAGCCCTGCAAATTTCTCCTTTTCAAGTATTTATCCAATTCCCTTTTGAAAGTTATTGAATCTGCTTCCACCGCCCTTTCAGGCAGCGCGTTCCAGATCACAACAACTCGCTGTGTAAAACAAATTCTCCTCATCTCCCCTCTGGTTCTTTTACCAATTACCTTCAATCTGTGTCCTCTGGTTACCGACCCTCCTGCCACTGGAAACAGTTTCTCCTTATTTACTCCATCAAAACCCTTCATTATTCTGAACACCTCAATTAAATCTCCCCTTAACCTGCTCTGCTCTAAGGAGAACAATCCCAGCTTCTCCAGTCTCCCCACATAACATCTCGCTGATTAGAAAGTGTTTCCTTGCATTATTTTTGTCACTGCGCTCGAGCTGCCTTCATTTTCGATGCGTGACTTTGAAAAGCAACATTTAAAGCAGAGTTTTTCGTTTCCCGCTCGATTACCTGTTCTTCTAATAATTTCCCAAACGCCAGCGGGAGTAGCCGGGAGCATTGCCCGTTGATCCAAGCACAGTCTTCCGACATTAATGACGTGAAACCCGTCCACATCCTTCTCTGGGGCAACAGCGTTACAGACCGAGCGCTCATCAATGTGATCTGCAAAGCAAACCAGAAAGGTCTTTGTAACCAATGTTCCTTTTAAGCCGCGCAGCGATCAGCAGGTCCCGCGCAGCGATCAGCAGGTCCCGCGCAGCGATCAGCAGGTCCCGCGCAGCGATCAGCCAGTCCCGCGCAGCGATCAGCCGGTCCCGCGCAGCGATCAGCCGGTCCCGCGCAGCGATCAGCAGGTCCCGCGCAGCGATCAGCAGGTCCCGCGCAGCGATCAGCCGGTCCCGCGCAGCGATCAGCCGGTCCCGCGCAGCGATCAGCCGGTCCCGCGCAGCGATCAGCAGGTCCCGCGCAGCGATCGGCAGGTCCCGCGCAGCGATCGGCCGGTCCCGCGCAGCGATCGGCCGGTCCCGCGCAGCGATCGGCCGGTCCCGCGCAGCGATCGGCCGGTCCCGCGCAGCGATCGGCCGGTCCCGCGCAGCGATCGGCAGGTCCCGCGCAGCGATCGGCAGGTCCCGCGCAGCGATCGGCAGGTCCCGCGCAGCGATCGGCAGGTCCCGCGCAGCGATCGGCAGGTCCCGCGCAGCGATCGGCAGGTCCCGCGCAGCGATCGGCCGGTCCCGCGCAGCGATCGGCAGGTCCCGCGCAGCGATCAGCCGGTCCCGCGCAGCGATCAGCAGGTCCCGCGCAGCGATCAGCAGGTCCCGCGCAGCGATCAGCAGGTCCCGCGCAGCAATCAGCCGGTCCCGCGCAGCGATCAGCAGGTCCCGCGCAGCGATCAGCCGGTCCCGCGCAGCGATCAGCAGGTCCCGCGCAGCCGGCTCAACAGTGTTCTAACGGCAAAAACCGCACATGCGTGGTAAATTGAATGGGCCGCGCAGTCCCTTAAGGGGGCCGTGCACCCAAAAAAATTAACGGGAACATTGTTTGTAACCAGTCATTTTTAGCACTGAGACACTTGGGGGGAAAATTGGGTATCGCCCATTTTGGGACGCTAATATCGGCCGGGCGCAAAGTTTAGCGCCCGGCGCTAATTATCGCCTCCGACTGCAAAGTTCGCCTCTATCGCCCCTGGAGGTGATTTGAGCGCTAAATCAAGCGCTACACACCTCTCTTAAGGCGCTAATGTCGGGGAGCGAGGCGCTACCTCAGAACGCTACCGAAGCTCAGGCGATGTCCGTTACCAAAAATGTGTGGGTTAGGTTGATTTGGCTATGATAAATTGACCCTTAGTGTTAGGGGGGATTAAATATGTGGGGTTATGGGGATAGGATGGGATATGTTAGGGGGAATTAAATACGTGGGGTTACAGGGGTAGGGTGGGATATGTGTACTGTGGGGATTAAAGCAGGGACAGGGTACTGGATTTGGATGATCAGCCATGATCGTATTGAATGGCGGAGCAGGCTCGACGGGCCGAATGGCCTACTCCTGCTCCTAGATTCTATGTTTCTATGTTTCTATGTTTACCATGGAAGCCAGACAGACTGGCGCCGTCCAGTTCTTAAAGGGGAGGGGCCATCTTGCTGGCCAGCCACACCCTGCGCATTGCAGCCTTGAATCTCGGCCTGGAGAGACCTCGAAAGCAATTGTGTTGGAAGCACTAATGGATCGGCCCAGGGAAAGAGCTCGGAGCTCAGGAACCTTAAAAGTGGTGCTGAGGACCAAAACTCCTTAGGACAGCGTTAACTCTCTCTCGACATCTCTCTCCCTCTCACCAAAAATTTTGCCGACAAGAAAAGGCAGGAAGCGGCCGCCTTTAAATAGCGCTTCCCCCAGCCCCTTCCCGACTTGAAAACGTTCCCCTCTACCTGTCGTTCCTAGCGGCAGGCGCTAAGGCAGGGGGCGCGACTCAATATCCGGTCCGGGGCACTACTGGGGCGTTGCACGCACGACTGACGTCACGATCTGCGGGCGCAGGAGATCGTGGCGGTAGTGTTTAGCGCCAGCGCAGAACGACTGGTCAATTTTGCGAGCGTCGCTAAAATTGCTGCGCTCGGGCGCTAAGTTCCTAGCGCCCCCCGGAGGAGCTAACGGGAGGCGCTAACCAATCGAATTTTCCCCCCATGGTCTTGATTGACCTCTCTCCCATGGCGAGCTCTGAAATACGTGCCAACCGTGGCTCAGGGGGAGGACTGCGTACTCTTGTGTACTCTGTAGCTGATTACTGTGTATGGGCCAGAAGTAGCCACACTCGACTGGTCACTGGAGCCCTCGAGTCAGCTCCAACACCCCGGCTGTCCGTGCTGTCGCACATCGACCCCCTCATCCATCTGCCACGGTGCCGCAACCCTCCGGGAGGTCCAGCGAATCGCGGTAAACCAACGCCCCCCGCCCCCCCATCCACCAGGATCTCGACATCGTCCCTCGTCACCGCTTGAAGTCGAGCAAGCCCTTCTGGACCCGCGCGCTTAACCTTCGACAATGCAACTTCGACCCGAATGATGCTCGGAAAACCGAGTGAAGTTCACAAGAAGTCGCACAGCCCAACACCTCGTGAAAGACCCGACGCGGAAGATCACTGGCTTCGATCTTGCGCGAAGCTAATGGGAAAACCCTACACCGCATCCCCACAAACTGTAGCAGAGGCGGAGACGTGACGCACAAATACAGAATTAAAAACTCTCCAGGGTGCGACTGTGGTCACCCAGAACAGACCATGGATCATACAAGGACTCAATGCCCGATTCACCAATACGAAGGAAGCATCCCAGCGATACGCTCCGCTACTCCTGCCCCAATTATCTGGCTTAACCACCTCAATGTAAAATTATAGCTGTTACTCTAAACCTACACCAGCCTTACGAAGTAGTAGTAGTGGGAGCACTCTTGCCTCGGAGTCAGAAGTTTGTGGGTTCAAGCCCCGCTCCAGAGACTTGAACACAAAATCTAGGCCGACGCTCCAGTGCAGTACTGAGGGAGTGCCGCACTGTCGGAGGGGCAGTACTGAGGGAGCGCCGCACTGTCGGAGGGGCAGTACTGAGGGAGTGCTGCACTGTCGGAGGGGCAGTACTGAGGGAGTGCTGCACTGTCGGAGGGGCAGTACTGAGGGAGCGCCGCACTGTCGGAGGGGCAGTACTGAGGGAGCCCCGCACTGTCGGAGGGGCAGTACTGAGGGAGCGCCGCACTGTCGGAGAGGCAGTACTGAGGGAGTGCCGCACTGTCAGAGGGGCAGTACTGAGGGAGCCCCGCACTGTCGGAGGGGCAGTACTGAGGGAGTGCTGCACTGTCGGAGGGGCAGTACTGAGGGAGCGCCGCACTGTCGGAGGGGCAGTACTGAGGGAGTGCCGCACTGTCGGAGGGGCAGTACTGAGGGAGCGCCGCACTGTCGGAGGGGCAGTACTGAGGGAGCGCCGCACTGTCGGAGGGGCAGTACTGAGGGAGCGTCGCACTGTCGGAGGGGCAGTACTGAGGGAGCGTCGCACTGTCGGAGGGGCAGTACTGAGGGAGTGCCGCACTGTCGGAGGGGCAGTACTGAGGGAGTGCCGCACTGTCGGAGGGGCAGTACTGAGGGAACGCTGCACTGTCGGAGGGGCAGTACTGAGGGAGCGTCGCACTGTCGGAGGGGCAGTACTGAGGGAGCGCTGCACTGTCGGAGGGGCACTACTGAGGGAGCCCCGCACTGTCGGAGGGGCAGTACTGAGGGAGTGCCGCACTGTCGGAGGGGCAGTACTGAGGGAGCCCCGCACTGTCGGAGGGGCAGTACTGAGGGAGCGCCGCACTGTCGGAGGGGCAGTACTGAGGGAGTGCCGCACTGTCGGAGGGGCAGTGCTGAGGGAGCGCCGCACTGTCGGAGGGTCCGTACCGAGGGATATTTCTAAATCTGCTGTAGTTCTCTAAGAAGAATGACTGAATGGAAAGTAATATTAACATAGCTGCTGCTATCGAGTTCATGGGTGTGGATCGGGCCTGCTGTATGACCAAGGCAAGTACATTCCTGGTTGCTTGATAAGCGGATTACACTCTGCATGATTCATTATGCGGGGTGTTGATAAAGCAGCAACACCTCAGCAGCTAAGCAAACAGTCCCCCTCCCCTCTGAACATGTTTTAAAGGGAGGGGTCGCCAACCATTCGGAGAGAAGATGCAACTAATGGAAAATGTGAGTCTTGTTCACCTAAAGATCACAGGTCCTGTCCCAGCAACAGTGCCAGATGTGCAGTAAAGTGGAATGTGTCCCAGATCTCTTCCTTGAGATGATGCAGAGATGCCGGTGTTGGACTGGGGTGGACAAATGTGAGAAGTCGCACAACACCAGGTTATAGTCCAACAGCTTTATTTGAAATCACAAGCTTTCGGAGCGCTGCTCCTTCGTCAGGTGAAGTGTTCCTTGAGAGTGTGAGAGCCCTTGGAATTTTGTGTGGCATTGGTGGGAGGTGAGGGTATCAGGGAGACTTGACAGCTGTGATACCTTGGCCTGTGATGGGTGGAAAGTAGAGAGAGAGAGAGAAAGAGAGAGAGAAAGCTCATTTTTTTAACGGGATTTGGAAGAAAAAAGCTTGTTTTCTTTTTAGAGAGTCTTCAAGATACAGGAATGTACTTTTTTTTAAAGAAACATCGTTTGCCATGGCTCCATAGGAACGATAATCCCTGCTAAATCATTTACAACAAATGCCCAGCATCTGTCCTCAGGTTGGAGTCTGCAGTAGACTTCCATCTTATTTTAAGTCTGAGCAACTTGAGGTGTATGGATATTAATGGGAACGTGGATTTATGCTTTCTGTATAGCCCCTTCTGCACCGACCCTGACACCCCGAGATCCCCTGCTACAAACCAAGGCAGGTCGTGAAGACTAAAGCTTCGACATTCTTGCACTAGTGTATCAGCGGAATCTTTCCACAAGCTCTGTGCAATCAGAATAATAGCTCAACATAAAAAACCTCCCCTTTACACGGCGCCTTTCACGACCTCAGGATGCCCCACACCTTTGAAGTGTGGTCACTGGTTGTAATGTAGGAAACGCAGCAACCAATTTGCGCACAGCAAGCTCCCACAAACAGCCTTCTTCTTCTTCTTCTTCTTAGGCAGTCCCTCGGAACCGAGGATGACTTGCTTCCACATTAAAAATGAGTTTTCAGGTGACTGATGAGTCCAATGCGGGACCTACAGTCTCTGTCACAGGTGGGGCAGACGGTGGTTGAAGGGGCGGGTGGGTGGGGTGCTTGGGTTGACGTGCGCTCCTTACGCTGCCTGCGCTTGGCTTCCGCTTGCTCCCGGCGAAGAGACTCGAGGTGTTCGGCGCCTTCCCGGATGCTTCTCCTCCACTTCGTGCGGTCTTGGGCCAGGGATTCCCAGGTGTCGGTGGGGGTGTTACACTTTTTCAAGGAGGCTTTGAGGGTGTCCTTGAAACGTTTCCTCTGCCCACCTGAGGCTCTCTTGCCGTGCCGGAGCTCCGAGTAGAGCGCTTGTTTTGGGAGTCTCGTATCGGGCATGCGGACAATGTGACCCGTCCATCGGAGCTGATCGAGCGTGGTCAAAGCTTCGATGCTGGGGATGTTGGCCTGAGCGAGAACACTGACGTTGCAGGATCTTGCGGAGGCAGTGTTGGTGGTACCTCTCCAGTACTTTGAGGTGCCTGCTGTACATGGTCCATGTCTCTGAAGCATAAAGCAGGGCAGGTATCACTACTGCTCTGTAGACCATGAGCTTAGTGCCGGGTTTGAGGTCCTGGTCTTCAAACACTCTCTTCCTCAGGCAACCGCAAACAGCAATGTGATAATGACCAGATCATCTGTTTTAGTGATGTTGATTGAGGAATAAATATTGGCCCCTTAACACCAGGGATAACTCCCTGCCCTTCTTCGAAATAGTGCCGCAGGGACCGTTTATGTCCACCTGAGAGGGCAGACGGGGCCTCGGTTTAATGTCATAACCGAAAGGCGGCACCTCCAACAGTGCGGTGCTCCCTCAGTACTGCCCCTCCGACAGTGCAGCGCTCCCTCAGTACTGCCCCTCCGACAGTGCGGCGCTCCCTCAGTACTGCCCCTCCGACAGTGCAGCGCTCCCTCAGTACTGCCCCTCCAACAGTGCAGCGCTCCCTCAGTACTGCCCCTCCGACAGTACAGCGCTCCCTCAGTACTGCCCCTCCGACAGTGCGGCGCTCCCTCAGTACTGCCCCTCCGACAGTGCGGTGCTCCCTCAGTACTGCCCCTCCAACAGTGCGGCGCTCCCTCAGTACTGCCCCTCCGATAGTGCAGCGCTCCCTCAGTACTGCCCCTCCGACAGTGCAGCACTCCCTCAGTATTGACCCTCCGACAGTGCAGCCTTCCTTCAGTACTGCCCTTCCGACATTGCAGCACTCCCTCAGTACTGCCCCTCCGACAGTGCAGCACTCCCTCAGTACTGCCCCTCCGACAGTGCGGCGCTCCCTCAGTACTGCCCCTCCGACAGTGCGGCACTCCCTCAGTACTGCCCCTCCGACAGTGCGGCGCTCCCTCAGTACTGCCCCTCCGATAGTGCGGCGCTCCCTCAGTACTGCCCCTCCGACAGTGCGGCACTCCGTCAGTACTGCCCCTCCGACAGTGCAGTGCTCCCTCAGTACTGCCCCTCCGACAGTGCAGCGCTCTCTCAGTGCTGCCCCTCCGATAGTGCGGCGCTCCGTCAGTACTGCCCCTCCGACAGTGCAGCGATCCCTCAGTACTGACCCTCCGACATAAGAACATAAGAAATAGGAGCAGGAATAGGCCTCTTGGCCCCTCGAGCCTGCTCCGCCATTCAATAAGATCATGACTGATCTTGGGCTCAAAGCCACTTCCCTGCCCGCTCCCCATAACCCTTGACTCCCTTATCTTGCAAAAATCTGTCTATGTCCACCTTAAATGTATTTAATGACCCAGCCTCCACAGCTCTCTGGGACAGAGAATTCCACAGATTTACAACCCTCTGAGAGAAGAAATTCCTCCTCATCTCAGTTCTAAAAGGGCAACCCTTTATTCTGAAACTATGCCCCCGAGTTCTAGATTTCCCCACGAGGGGAATCATCCTCTCTGCATCTACCTTGTCAAGCCCCTTCAGTATCTTGTATGTTTCAATAAGATCACCTCTCATTCTTCTAAATTCCAATGAGTATAGGCCCAGCCTGCTCAACCTTTCTTCATAAGTCAACCCCCTCATCTCTGGATTTAACCTAGTGAATCGTCTCTGAACTGCCTCCAATGCAAGTATATCCTTCCTTAAATAAGGAGACCAAAACTGTACGCAGTACTCAAGGTGTGGTCTCACCAATACCCTGTACAGTTGTAGCAGGACTTCCCTGCTTTTATACTCCAACCCCCTTGAAATAAAGGCCAACATTCCATTTGCCTTTTTGATTACTTGCTGTACCTGCATGCTAACTTTTGTGTTTCATGCACAAGGACCCCCAGGTCCCTCTGAACTGTAGCATTTTGTAATCTCTCTCCATTTAAATAATAATTGGCTTTTTTATTTTTCCTGCCAAAGTGGATAATCTCACACTTTCCCACATTATACTCCATCTGCCAAATGCTTGCCCACTCACTTAGCCTGTCTATATCCCTTTGCAGATTCTTTGAGTCCTCTGCACAACTTGCTTTCCCACCCATCTTTGTATCATCCACAAACTTGGCTACATTACACTCGGTTCCTTCATCCAAGTCATTAATGTAGATTGTAAATAGTTGAGGCCCCAACACCGATCCCTGTGGCACCCCACTAGTTAAACTTTGCCAACCGGAAAATGACCCATTTATCCCGACTCTCTGCTTTCTGTTAGTTAGCTAATTCTCTATCCATGCTAATATATTAACCCCAACTCCGTGAGCTCTTATCTTATGCAGTAACCTTTTATGTGGCACCTTATCGAATAACTTCTGGAAATCCAAATACACCACATCCACTGGCTTACCTTTGTCCACCCTGCTCGTTACATCCTCAAAGAACTTCAGCAAGTTTGTTAAACATGATTTCCCTTTCATAAAACCATGCTCCCTCAGTACTGCCCCTCCGACAGTGCGGCGCTCCCTCAGTACTGCCCTTCCGACAGTGCGGTGCTCCCTCAGTACTGCTCCTCCGACAGTGCGGCGCTCCCTCAGTACTGCTCCTCCGACAGTGCGGCGCTCCCTCAGTACTGCCCCTCCGACAGTGCGGCGCTCCCTCAGTACTGCCCTTCCGACAGTGCGGCGCTCCCTCAGTACTGCCCCTCCGACAGTGCGGCGCTCCCTCAGTACTGCCCCTCCGACAGTGCAGCGCTCCCTCAGTACTGCCCCTCCGACAGTGCAGCGCTCCCTCAGTACTGCCCCTCCGACAGTGCAGCGCTCCCTCAGTACTGCCCCTCCGACAGTGCAGCGCTCCCTCAGTACTGCCCCTCCGACAGTGCAGCGCTCCCTCAGTACTGCCCCTCCAACAGTGCAGCGCTCCCTCAGTACTAGAAAAACTGGCAGTACTTAAAATGGATAAGTCACCCAGTCCGGATCGGAAGCATCCTCGGTTGCTGAGAGAAGTAAGGGTAGAAATTGTGGAGGTGCTGGCCACAATCTTCCAATCCTCCTTCGATACAGGGGTGGTGCCAAAGGACTGGAGGATTGTAATCCCTCATCCTTGATCCAATTTTAAGGGGGTTCAAGAACAGAGAGAGCTGGGGGTGATTGTGCAAATCTCTGAAGGTGGCAGGACAGGTTAACAAAATAGTTAATAAAGCACACGGGATCCTGGGCTTTATAAATATAGGCACAGAGTACAAAAGCCTGGAAGTTATGCTGAACCTGTATAAAACACTAGCCCGGCTTTGGAGAGGGTGCAGAAGAGGTTTACCAGAATGGTTCCAAGGATGAGAGATTACAGTCACGTGGAGAGACTGGAGAAGCTGGGGGGTTGTCCTCCTTGGAGCAGAGAAGGCTAAGAGGAGATTTGATAGAAGTGTTCAAAATCATGAAGGATTTAGATAGAGTAAATAAAGAGAAACTGTTCCCAGTGGCTGAAGGGTCGATAACCAGAGGGCACAGATTTAAGGTGATTGGCAAAAGAACCAAAGGCGACATGAGGAAAAACCTTTTTACGCAGCGAGTGGTTAGGATTTGGAATGCGCTGCCTGATAGGGTGGTGGATACAGATTCAATAGCAGCCTTCAAAAGGGAATTGGATAAATACTTGAAGGAGAAAAAATTGCAGTGATATGGGGAAAGAGCAGGGGAGTGGGACTGACTGGATTGCTCTTCGAAAGAGCCGGCACAGACTCGATGGGCCGAATGGCCTCCTTCTGTGCTGTACTATTCTAGGAGTCTACCTGCTATCTGAGAAAATGGGGACGGTGGTTCTGATCTGAAATGGTTGAACTCAGTGTGGAGGCCAGAAGGATGTAAAGTGCCAAATCGAAAGCTGCTTAATGAAGCGTGAGGAACAGCACCACATCTTTTGATCAGGCACTTTACAGCCTTCTGGACTCAACATTGAGTTCAATGTTTCTTTACTTGTCCCATTACCCCCCCCTTTTGCCTCGCACCATTATCCCTATTGTCATTTGATCGCTCCTGCCCTCCACCACATCACACACCTTCCCTATTGTTCTTTCCCTCACTCACTTTTCCCTGCCTCTATACTTCCTTAAAACCTGTTACATCTCTTAACATCTTCCAGTTCTGACGAAAGGCCATTGACCTGAAACGTTAACTCTGTTTCTCTCTCCATAGATGCTGCCTGACCTGCTGAGTATCTCCAGCATTTTTTTTTGTTGCTGTTTTTATTTCATGATACGAGGATATATTCATCGACAGCACCTCACAAACCCGCGACCTCCACCACCTAGAAGGACAAGGGCAGCCGACGCATGGGAACACCATCACCTCCAAGTTCCCCTCCAAGTCACACACCATCCTGACTTGGAAATATATCGGCCGATCCTTCATCGTCGCTGGGTCAAAATCCTGGAACTCCCTCCCTAACAGCACTGTGGGAGCACCTTCACCACACGGACTGCAGCGGTTCAAGAAGGCGGCTCACCACCACCTTCTCGAGGGCAACTAGGGGTGGGCAATAAATGCTGGCCTTGCCAGCGATGTCCACATCCCATGAATGAATTTTAAAAAGGACATGTAAGAAATTACATTGGGCAAAACAGGGTAGGTGTAACCACTCCATGGAAACATTCACCTTCCAATTCCCACTTTTCTGAAATCTTACCTGGAAGAGGTAATTGTACCAGCAAACCAGTGACCTTTGGATCCCTGTTCAGTTTATCAATCAGTTCCATGAGTTCTTCCTGAGATATGCTATCTGGTCGCAAAATAGTCTCACTGGTGATGCCTGAAGACAAAAGTGATGTTATTAATCAGATTTTAGACATAGAGAAGATGTTTCCACTTGTGTAGGGGGGAGAGACCAAAACTAGAGACCATCAATATAAGATAAACACTAATAAATCCAATAGGGAATTCAGGAGAAACCTCTTTACTCAGAGAGTGGTGAGAATGTGGAACTCGCTACCACAAGGAGTGGTTGACAGGGTAGATGCTGGGAGGCTGTTTCCCCTGGCTGGAGAGTCTAGAACCAGGGGTCATCGTCTCAGGATAAGGGGTCGGCCATTTAGGACTGAGATGAGGAGGAATTTCTTCACTCAGAGGGTGGTGAATCTTTGGAATTCTCTACCCCAGAGGGCTGTGGATGCTCAGTCGTTGAGTATATTCAAGACTGAGATAGATAGATTTTTGGACTCTCGGGGAATCCAGGGATATGGAGATCGGGCGGGAAAGTGGAGTTGAGGTCGCTGATCAGCCATGGTCTTATTGAATGGCGCAGCGGGCTCGAGGGGCTGTGTGGCCGACTCCTGCTCTTAATTCTTATGTTCTTAAACGGTTTTTGTGGAATGCCGAGCTCTTTAGAGAGCATGAGTAGCGTCTGAGAAACTCTGTATCTGTGGGACTGAACACTGGCACAGCTCTGTCCCAGGGATAGAGCGGTTTCTCTGCCGCTATGGATGCTGGGTGAAGAACTCGCCATTCTACTGACAACCTTTGCAGTCCGTACACTGACCATTTAGGAAATAAGGACAGCTGCAGAAAAAGGCCAGATGATACCAGTTGTTTAGGTGTCCCTACTTTACAGGTTTGACTGGACATGGATAGGCCGATACAAATAGTGGGTTAGAGAAGGTTACAGCACAGAAGGTGCGAGCTATTACAAGAGGAAAATACTGCGGATGCTGGAAATCTGAAATAAAAACAGAAAATGCTGGAAACACTCAGCAGGTCAGGCAGCATCCGCGGAGAGAGAAACCGAGTTAACGTTTCAGATCGATGACCCTTCGTCAGAACTGGAGAAAGTTAGAGATGTAACAGGTTTTGAGCAAGTGCAGAGGCAGGGAAAAGGGGGGAGTGGACGAAAGAACAAAAGGGACGGTCTGTGATAGGGTCTCGAGGAAGTTTAAATAGGAATGGCAGAAACATCAACAGCAGCCATGTGGAAAAAATAGGGGCCGAGGTTATGATCTGAAATTGTTGAACTCGATGTTGAGTCCAGAAGGCTGTAAAGTGCCGAATCGAAAGATGAGGTGCTGTTCCTCGAGCTTACGTTGAGCTTCATTGGAACAGTGTAAGAGGCCGAGGTCAGAGTGGGAGTGGAGCAGAGAATTAAAGCGACAGGCGACCGGAAGCTCGGGGTCACGCTTGCGGACTGAACGGAGGTGTTCCGCAAAGCGGTCACCCAATCTGCGTTTGGTCTCCCCAGGTGTGAGCGATTTGCTGGAGCAAAAATTATACAGTTCTGGGATGACAAAAAATATTTTTAGAATTTTTCCTGCACCTCAGTCTCCCATATAATTGGTTTCCAATCATGAGAGAATTATGTGTCAACACCAATGTCCCCTTTAAGCTGCGCTCTTCAACTCCGGCACAGCCGGCTCACCGGCTTTTAAACAGGAAAAACCGCGCACGCGCAGTATTTCGAATGGGCGGCACAGCCCCTTAAAGGGGCCGCGCACCCTAAAAAAATGTAAAGGGAACGTTGGTCAACACTATTCATTCCAGGAGGGTAATTTTGATTTTGTGTGATGGTGCGATAGCGAATCAGCAACTCGTTTTACATCTCTCCCCATTTTTATTTCCACTGACTTTGAAAAGAAAGAACTTGCATTTCTATAGCGCCTTTCACAGCCTCAGGACGTCCCAAATCATTTCACAGCCAATGAAGTACTATTTTGAAATGCAGTCGCTGTTGTAATGTAGGAAACGCAGTAGCCAATTTAAGATGCATATGAGGGAAAGGGGAATAGATTTAGATGAGGATAGACGGGAGGAGGCTCGTGTGGGGCATAAACACCGGCATGGACTGGTTGGGCTGAATGTCCTGTTTCTGTGCCGTATATCCTATGTAATCTGTGCACAGCAAGCTCCCACGAACAGCAATGTGATAATGACCAGATAATCTGTTTTTAGTGATGTTGGTTGAGGATAAATATTGTCCAGGACACCGGGGAGAACTCCCCTGCTCCTCTTCAAAATAGTGGCATGGGATCTTTTACGTCCACCTGAGAGAGCAGACGGACGGGCCTCGGTTTAACGTCTCATCCGAAAGACGGCACCTCCGACAGTGCAGCACTCCCTCAGTACTGACCCTCCGACAGTGCAGCACTCCCTCAGTACTGCCCCTCCGACAGTGCAGCACTCCCTCAGTACTGCCCCTCAGACAGTGCAGCACTCCCTCAGTACTGCCCCTCCGACAGTGCAGCGCTCCCTCAGTACTGCCCCCCCGACAGTGCAGCACTCCCTCAGTACTGCCCCTCTGACAGTGCAGCGCTCCCTCAGTACTGCCCCTCCGACAGTGCAGCACTCCCTCAGTACTGCCCCTCCGACAGTGCGGCACTCCCTCAGTACTGCCCCTCCGACAGTGCGGCGCTCTGTCAGTACTGCCCCTCCGACAGTGCGGCGCTCCCTCAGTACTGTCTCTCCGACAGTGCGCCGCTCCCTCAGTACTGCCCCTCCGACAGTGCGGCACTCCCTCAGTACTGCCCTGGAGTGTCAGCCTCTGGAGCGGGACTTGAACCCACAACCTTCTGACTCAGAGGCAAGAGTGCGACCCATTGAGCCACGGCCGACATCTTAATGGAAATAAAAATGGGGAGAGATGTAAAAACGGTCTGCCGATTCACTATCGCCCGTTTTACACGATTCCACAAAGTCACAATGTACCCGCCAGGTGTGAGATATTCCGAGTGGAGGAGACATCAACTGGTTCTCGAAGGCTTGGGGTGTACAGTGCGGTAACTGCCCTCACCTACTGACGCAGCGGCTTTGGCCTTATTCTTGACGTACGAGTGGCTGCCGGGGTCACTGCCCACCAGGACAACGCTGAGTTGAGGTCGCACATTGCCGAGGGCCACCCATTCCTCTAGGTCTCTCCGCACCTCATTGTGAATCTGCTTGGCCAGTTCCGTCCCCGAGATGACCACAGCCTCCTGCCTGAGAACAGTGAGAGCAAGAAATCTGTCACAAGCGTCGTGAGAAGATTCAGACCAGCTCACTATCAGATCTGCTCACTATCAGACCTGCTCTCTATCAGACCTGCTCACTATCAGACCAGCTCACTATCAGACCTGCTCACTATCAGACCAGCTCACTATCAGACCTGCTCACTGTCAGGCCAGCTCACTATCAGACCAGCTCACTATCAGACCTGCTCACTATCAGACCTGCTCACTATCAGACCTGCTCACTGTCAGGCCAGCTCACTATCAGACCTGCTCACTATCAGACCTGCTCACTATCAGACCTGCTCACTATCAGACCGGCTCACTATCAGACCGGCTCACTATCAGACCAGTTCACTATCAGACCTGCTCACTATCAGACCAGCTCACTATCAGACCTGCTCACTATCAGACCTGTTCACTGTCAGACCTGCTCACTATCAGACCAGCTCACTATCAGACCTACTCACTATCAGACCTGCTCACTATCAGACCTGCTCACTGTCAGACCTGCTCACCGTCAAACCAGCTCACCGGCAGACCAGCTCACCATCAGACCTGCTCACTGTCAGACCTGCTCACTGTCAGACCTGCTCACTGTCAGACCTGCTCACTATCAGACCTGCTCACTGTCAGACCTGCTCACTGTCAGACCAGCTCACTATCAGACCTGTTCACTGTCAGACCTGCTCACTATCAGACCAGCTCACTATCAGACCTACTCACTATCAGACCTGCTCACTGTCAGACCAGCTCACCATCAGACCAGCGCACCATCAGACCAGCTCACTGTCAGACCTGCTCAGTATCAGACCTGCTCACTATCAGACCTGCTCACTATCAGACCAGCTCACTATCAGACCTGCTCTCTATCAGATCTGCTCAATATCAGACCTGCTCACTATCAGACCTGCTCACTATCAGACCTGCTCACTATCAGACCTGCTCTCTATCAGACCTGCTCACTATCAGACCTGCTCTCTATCAGACCTGCTCACTATCAGACCTGCTCACTATCAGACCAGCTCACTGTCAGACCTGCTCACTATCAGACCTCCTCACTATCAGACCAGTTCACTGTCAGACCTGCTCACTATCAGACCTGCTCACTGTCAGACCTCCTCACTATCAGACCTGCTCACTATCAGACCTCCTCACAATCAGACCTGCTCACTATCAGACCTGCTCACTATCAGACCTGCTCTCTATCAGACCTGCTCACTGTCAGACCTGCTCACTGTCAGACCTCCTCACTGTCAGACCTCCTCACTGTCAGACCTGCTCACTATCAGACCTGCTCACTATCAGACCTGCTCACTATCAGACCAGCTCACTATCAGACCTGCTCTCTATCAGACCTGCTCACTGTCAGACCAGCTCACTGTCAGACCTGCTCACTGTCAGACCTGCTCACTGTCAGACCTGCTCACTGTCAGACCAGCTCACTGTCAGACCTGCTCACTATCAGACCTGCTCACTATCAGACCAGCTCACTATCAGACCTGCTCACTATCAGACTTGCTCACTATCAGACCTGCTCACTGTCAGACCTGCTCACTGTCAGACCTGCTCACTGTCAGACCTGCTCACTGTCAGACCTGCTCACTGTCAGACCAGCTCACTATCAGACCTCCTCACTATCAGACCTGCTCACTGTCAGACCTCCTCACTATCAGACCTGCTCTCTATCAGACCTGCTCACTATCAGACCTGCTCTCTATCAGACCTGCTCACTATCAGACCTGCTCTCTATCAGACCTGCTCACTATCAGACCAGTTCACTGTCAGACCAGCTCACTGTCAGACCAATTAACTATCAGACCAGTTAACTATTAGATGAGTGGTGCAGCACATTAGGATGGCAGTGTTGTCCCCACACTGTAACGTACCAGGCTATGGGCTTGGCTCCACAATTCAATCTCCTGAGGGGGTCAGAGAGAAATTTTCCAGAGTATTTTTGCCTTAATTGGCCCTGGGTTTTTTCGCCTCTCCCAGTAGATTATATGGTTACGAGGGTGGGGGAGCAGGGAGCGGAGCGGAGCGGGGAGCGGGGCAGGGGGGATGGGTAAGGAAGTGTCTAATCACGATGCTCCGGCCATCGTGGTGTGTGGGGTGGGCTTGATGGACCAGCTGGTCTATTCCTGCCTGTCTATTTCCCACCTTGGTATGAGTGACCCCATAACAAACAAGCACTCACTCATAGAATGATACAGCACAGAAGGAGGCCATTCGGCCCATCGTGCCTATGCTGGCTCTTTGAAAGAGCCTCTCCAATTAGTCCCACTCCCCTGCTCTTGCCTTGTAGCTTTTAAAATGCTTCTTTGTCAAATATTTACCTCCTTCCCTTTTAGAAGCTGTTCTGGTTCTTCTATTTATAGTTGGGACATCCCATGTCCTAAAACCCTCTGCTTAAAATAAAAAATCTCCCTACCTCAATCTTTCTTTTGGTAATGATCTTAAATTGATGCCTTCTAGGTACCAACTAGTGCAAAATAGTTTCCCTCTCTTCCCCACACCACCCCGCCCCCCCCCCCCATTTATCTTATCAAAACCCTTCAGAATTTTGAATTCCAAAGCATTTCTTGTGAGTCCGGGTTAGTATTCTGTGGTTGAAGCTGTCACTGACTTAGAATCATCGAAATTTACGACACAGAAGGAGGCCATACGGCCCATCTTGTCTGTGCCGGCCAAAAAAGAGCTATCCAGCCTAATCCCACTTTCCGAAAGGCCATCGACCTGAAACATTAACTCTGTTTCTCTCTCCACAGATGCTGCCTGACCTGCTGAATATTTCCAGCATTTTCTGATTTTATTTCTTACTTTCCAGCTCTTGGTCCATAGCCCTGTAGGTTGCGGCACTTCAAGTGCATATTCAAGTACTTTTTAAATGTGATGAGGGTCTCTGCCTCTCCCACTATTTCAGGCAGTGAGTTCCAGACCCCCACCACCCTCTGGGTGAAGAAAGTTCTCCTCAACTCCCATCTAATCCTTCCACCAATTACTTTAAATCTATGGCCCCCTTGGTTATTGACCTAAAACTGACTTTTGAGACTGTTTTTGTAACATTAGAGCTTGTTTCATCACTTTTTTAAATAAAAAAGCCATTGCCCCAGAGTTACTGAGATTCCCAGGCGAGGCCAGAACCCTCCAAAGTCCATTGTGTGCAAACTCGCCGCCAGATGTCGGGCTCTGCCATCCCAAGTACGCTTTTTGCACGACATTGGAAACACCCCGCCAAATCACCTGCAAACTCATCTAATCCCAGAGAGATGTTTGCAGCCAGCATTACAAGAAATTGCAACAAAAAAAAGGAGTCACTTTTTTTTTGTTGTGGTGGTGGTTGTTGTTGTTGCCTGGAATGCAACCGCTGAACTAATCAAACAGGGATTATTATTTTTTTTTGCAAAAGAAAAGGATTTAGCTGCTATTGCCGCAGTTGTGTGTGTGTGTTTTTTTCTCTGCAGGATTTGTCCGCATTCATAAATCCCGGGGCGCGCGCTCCGGAGGCTTTGGAACGTTGGCCCGGGAGACAGCTCACCTGGGCACATCACTCATTCATATAAATTCATTCATAAATTCAATTCATTTACCTGCAGCCGCTGGTGTGCAGCCGCCTGCCCAGCAGCGACACGCCGCGTCCTCGGGACGCCAGCTTCAGCACCGATGCTCGGAGAGGGTGCAAGAGGATGCAGAGAGAAGCCATGATGTGTGTGTGCAATGCAACAAAAAAAAACTAGCAATGCTGGAGAGAAAAAAGGAGAGAGGGACGGGGAGGAGCAGGGACAAGTCCTGCAACCATGTGGATTGGACGCTGCAGAGGTGTCTCCAGCTCTGTTTTTTTTGGTTGCACATTTGGAGCACCAGATGGCCAGATTTTCAATGACCAAATAATGCAGATAGGAGTTTTCGGACTCCTCAGATTAACGGGATGACATTAATTTAGTAGCAAAACGCGGAGAGAGAAACAGAGTCAACGTTTCAGGTCGGTGACAGGACAGTTGGAGAAGGTGACTCAGGCTTAGCACTCCCGGCGCAGTACCGAGGGAGCGCGGCACTGTTGGAGATGCCGTCTGTCGGATGAGACGTTAAACCGAGGCCCCGTCTGCTCTCTCTGGTGGACGTAAAAGATCCCGTGGCACTATTTCGAAGAAGAGCAAGGGGAGTTCTCTCCTGGTGTCCTGGCCAATATTGATCATTAAAACAGATTATCTGGTCATTATCACATTGCTGTTTGTGGGAGCTTGCTGTGTGCAAATTGGCTGCTGCGTTTCCTACATTACAACAGTGACTCCACTTCAAAATGTACTTCATTGGCTGTAAAGCACTTTGTGACGTCCTGAGGTTGTGAAAGGCGCTATAGAAATGCAAGTCTTTCTTTAATGCTACTGTATTGCCGCATGCATGCCAACACTAAAACTCAGAAAGAAAGACTTGCATTTCTCCAGCACCTTTCACGACCACAGGACGTCCCAAAGCAGTTTACAGCCAATGAAGTACTTCTTGAAGTGTAGTCACTGTTGTAATGTAGGAAACGCAGCAGCCAATTTGCGCACAGCAAGCTCCCACAAACAGCAATGTGATAATGACCAGATAATCTGTTTTTTTTAGTGATGTTGATTGAGGGATAAATATTGGCCCCAGGACACCAGGGAGAACTCCCCTGCTCTTCTATGACAGATACCAAGGGCTAAATACTCCAGAATCTTTAGAGGAGTACAGAAAGTGCAGGGGTGCAATTAAAAAGGATATTAGGAAAGCAAAGAGAGAGCATGAAAAATTCTTGGCAAGTAAAATCAAGGAAAACCCAAAGATGTTTTATAAATATTAAGAGTAAGAGGATAACTAAAGAAAGGGTAGGGCCTATTAGAGATCATGAGGGTAATCTGTGTGTGGAGGCGGGAGACGTCGGTAGGGTTCTTAATGAATACTTTGCATCTGTTTTCACAAAGGAGAGGGGCGAAGCAGACATTGCTATCAGGGAGGAGGAGTGTGAAATATTAGATGAAATAAACATAGTGAGAGAGGAAGTATTAAGTGGTTTAACAGCTTTAAAAGTGGATAAATCCCCAGGCCCGGATGAAATGTATCCCAGGCTGTTAAGCAAAGCAAAAGAGAAAATAGCAGAGGCACTGACCATCATTTTCCAATCCTCTCTGGCTTCAGGTGTGGTGCTGGAGGACTGCTAATGTGGTCCCCTTGTTTACAAAGGGAGAAAAGGATAGACCGAGTAATTACAGGCCAGTCAGCCTAACCTCGGTGGTGGGAAAATTATTGGAAAGAATTCTGAAGGACAGGATAAATCTTCATTTAGAAAGACACGGATTAATCAAGGATAGCCAGCATGGATTTGTTAAGGGAAGGTCATGTCTGACAAACTTGATTGAATTTTTTGAGGAGGTAACAAAGAGGGTAGATGAGGGTAGTGCGTTTGATGTAGTGTATATGGACTTTAGCAAGGCTTTTGATAAGGTTCCACATGGCAGACTGATCATGAAGTTAAAAGCCCATGGGATCCAGGGCAAAGTGTCAAGTTGGATTCAAAACTGGCTCGGAGGCAGGAAGCAGAGGGAAATGGTTGATGGATGTTTTTGTGACTGGAAGGCTGTTTCCAGTGGGGTTCCGCAGGGCTCAGTACTAGGTCCCTTGCTTTTTGTGGTATATATCAATGATCTAGACTTGAATATAGGGGGTATGATTAAGAAGTTTGCAGATGATACTAAAATCGGCTGTGTGGTTGATACTGAAGAAGGAAGCTGTAGACTGCAGGATGATATCAATAAATTGGTCAGGTGGGCAGAACAGTGGCAAATGGAATTCAATCAGGAGAAGTGTGAGGTAATGCATTTGGGGAGGGCTAACGAGGAAAGGGAATACACATTAAATGGTAGGACACTGAGTAGTGTAGAGGAACAAAGGGACCTTGGAGTGCATGTCCACAGATCCCTGAAGGTAGCAGGCCAGGTAGATAAGGTGGTTAAGAAGGTATACGGAATGCTTGCCTTTATTAGCCTTGGCATAGAATACAAGAGCAGGGGGGTTATGCTTCAACTGTATAAAACACTAGTTAGGCCTCAGCTAGAATACTGCGTGCAGTTCTGGTCACCACATTACAGGAAAGATGTGACTGCACTAGAGAGGGTACAGAGGAGATTTACAAGGATGTTGCCGGGAGTAGAGAATCTTAGCTATGAGGAAAGACTGGATAGGCTGGGTTTGTTTTCCTTGGAACAGAGGAGGCTGAGGGGAGACCTTATTGAGGTGTATAAAATTATGAGGGGCCTAGATAAAGTGGATAGAAAGGACCTATTTCCCTTAGCAGAGGGGTCAAAAACCAGGGGGCACAGATTTAAAGTAATTGGTAGAAGGTTTAGAGGGGATTTGAGGGGAAATCTCTTCACCCAGAGGGTTGTGGGGGTCTGGAACTCACTGCCTGAAAGGGTGGTAGAGGCAGAAACCCTAACCACATTTAAAAAGTACTTGGATGTGCACTTGGGATGCTGTAACCTGCAGGGCTACGGACCTAGAGCTGGGAAGTGGGATTAGGCTGGATAGCTCTTTTTTGGCCGGCACGGACACGATGGGCCAAAATGGCCTCCTTCCGTGCTGTAACTTTCTATGATTCTATGAAATAGTGGCCATGGAATCTTTTACGTCCACCTGAGAGAGCAGACGGGGCCTCGGTTTAACGTCTCATCTGAAAGACGGCACCTCCGACAGTGCAGCGCTCCCTCAGTACTGCACTGGAGTGTCAGCCTTCTGACTCAGAGGTGAGAGAGTGCTACCCACTGAATAAAGTATTCATTACAATTTACAATATAATGAATGGACTCTGGATTTTTGTACCATCAGTAAAGATATATAGACTTGACTTGATAGCACCTTTCACATCTTCAGCACATCCCATCGTCCTTTACAGCCCATGAGTTCCAGTTTTGAAGTGCAGTCACTGTAGTTATGTAGGCAAACACAGCAGCCAATTTGTGCAAAGCAAGATCCCACAGCTGTTGGTTGTCTCGCTGTATGCCACCCCCGCCCTCCCCCAGAATGCTGGGACTTGTTTCTGAAATGTTGACATGAGGAATCTCAGTCTGTTGTTGTAGACTTTCTTCCCCCCACCTGCCTTTGTCTATTCTCTCAGTATAACTAACCTTGCTTCCATTCTCAGCAACTTAATTTTACCAGTCTCTGTCTAATGGAGTTCTTAAAGTTATCTGTGCTTCTGTAACAACAATACAAAAACTTGTATTTATACAGCGCCTTTAACGTAGTAAAACGTCCCAAGGCGCTTCACAGGAGCGATCATCAACCAAAATTCATCACTGAGCCACATAAAGAGATATTAGGACAGGTGACCAAAAGCTTGGTCAGAGAGGTCGGTAGGTAATTTCTCTCTGTCCGTCTCTCTTCGTGATCTTTTCCTGCTTCAACTCGACTGACTTTTGCGACGAAAGCATCATCTTTATCACCTCCCGATTCACATAGCCAGTTCCTTTGATACCATTTCAGCCAGTTTCTGTGATTAATGGGATTCCCTTATTGGATGTCAATACCTCAGATTGGCACAGGCCAAGCGCTTAATCAAACTTCTTAGCAGCTTGTGAAAAACAAGTCGAGCTGCAAAAACTGTTTATTTAGCTTGCTCACTAATTCCTGTAATGGGACCACCCCTTCCATCAGAATCAGGTCTTCAGGTTATTCACCAAGATTTCTATCCACTTTGGCCGTAAATCACAACAGAGGGGACAAGACAAACTAAAGATTGTTCACTCCCAGGAACTTCCTGTTGTGGTCATCAAAACGTAATCCTTCGTTCACACTTGACAAGGACAACCTGCATTTATATAGCGCCTTTAACGAAGTAAAACATCCCAGGGTGCTTCACAGGAGCGATTCTCAAACAAAATTTGACACCGAGCCACATAAGGAGATATTAGGGACAGGTGACCAAAAGCTTGGTCACAGAGGGAGGTTTTAAGGAGCGTCTTAAAGGAGGAGAGACAGGCGGAGAGGTTTAGGGAGGGAATTCCAGAGCTTAGGACAGCTGAAGGCACGGCCGCCAATGGTGGAGCGATTAAAATCGGGGATGCTCAAGAGGCCAGAATTGGAGGAGCAGCAGAGATCTCAGAGGGTTGTGTGGCTGGAGGAGATTACAGAGATAGGGAGGGGCGAGGCCACAGAGGGATTTGAAAACTAGGATGAGAATGTTAAAATGGAATTGGGGGTAATATACTAGCATGGATTGAGAATTGGTTAACAGACAGAAAACAAAGAGTAGGGATAAACGGGTCTTTTTCAGGATGGCAGGCTGTGACTAGTGGGGTACCGCAAGGATCGGTGCTTGGGCCCCAGCTATTCACAATCTGTATCAATGATTTGGATGAGGGGACTAAATGTAACATTTCCAAATTTGCTGATGATACAAAGCTAGGTGGCAGTGTCAGTTGTGAAGAGACTTCAAGGGGATCTCGACAGGCTCAGTGAGTGGGCGAGAACATGGCAGATGGAATATAATGTGGATAAATGTGAAGTTATCCACTTTGGTAGAAAAAACAGAAAGGCAGACTATTTCCTAAATGGTGTAAGATTGGGGAATGCAGATGCTCAAAGGGACCTGGGTGTCCTTGTACATGAGTCACTGAAAGTGAATGTGCAGGTGCAGCAAGCCATTAGGAAGGTAAATGGTATGCTGGCCTTCATTACAAGAGGATTTGAGTACAGGAGTAAAGAAGTCTGACTCCAATTATATAGGGCCTTGGTGAGACCACACCTGGAGTACTGTGTACAAATTTGGTCTCCTTACCTAAGGAAGGATATACTTGCCATAGAGAGAGTGCAACGAAGGTTCACGAGATTGATTCCTGGTGGGACTGTCGTATGAGAAGAGATTGAGTAAACTAGGTGTGGTGACACAATACAGCTTCCTGTGACTCGAACTTTATTGCATCACTTCCTGTGATTAGTCCAGGATAAATACTGGACTGATCAGTTGGATCCTGGAGAGGCATAGAGTAAGACCTCTTTTGTATGTAGCACCTTTTTAGTTGATTAAAGCTTACTTTAAGTTCTCCACGCGTAAGGCTCATTCTTACGACAATTTAATCAACTTTGGAAAACTTCGCACTCAAACTTTTTGGACGAACTCGGAACTAAGGATCCAGGGAATCTCCCATCATGGAAAACATCCTTAAACCATCGCGTCTTGACTTGGACCCAAACACCCCAGCAGCCGGTAAGGTGTGGAAACACTGGTATCGCACGTTTGACAATTTTCTGGAATATTGCAAGGCTGATGATGACTCAAAGTTGCGGATACTCATCAACTGTGTCACCCCGAATGTATTTCAGTATGTGGAGGAATGGGACAGTTACGAGGAGGCAATTCGGACGCTTAAGAGACTATATACTAAGACACCGAATGAGGTCTATGCCAGACATCTACTAGCTACAGCCCAACAAGGGCCGGAGGAATCCATTGATAAATTCCTCCAAGAGCTTCGCAGACTTAGTATGGACTGTAACTTTCAGGCGGCCTCAGCTGAGCTGTACCGTGAAGAAATGATCCGTGATGCTTTCATCTGCGGGCTTGCCTCCCCATTTATACGCCAGCGTCTACTGGAAAGTAAGACACTTGAGCTTCAGAGAGCTTATGACATGGCTTGCTCTCTAGATCTGGCAAAAAGAAATACAGACCTTTATACAGTGCCCAGACCTCGGTCTACTGCCTTAACTACAGTCAGGCAATTTAAGAGGCCACAGGTGAACTCTATTAGGGAGGTCTTTATCCCTGACGATCAATCTGATGACTTCACTGATGAAGAGGATGATGACCCCACTGTGGCAGCCTCTTGGCAATCTAAGAAATGTTTCTTTTGTGGTGATGAGTTTCACCCTCGGAAATTCTGCCCTGCTCGCAATGCGTTTTGCAGTCATTGCAACAAAAAGGGTCATTTTGCAAAGGTTTGCCTATCAAGAGCCTCTACGAGGGCTTATCAAGCTAAGTCCTACCGAACTGCCCCGGTAAGGGCCTATCAAGATGTTCCGGCTAACATCTATCGTGCTTCCTCTCGGGTTTCCTCTCGAAGAAACACACCTAGAGTTTCAGCCACTCTTTGTGCAACGACACCAATTACAGCTGCTTGTCCTCAGAACCTATTCCATGCAGCTACAAAAGCATCAATTAATGGACATACTTTAGATGCCTTAATTGACTCAGGTAGCACTGATAGTTTCATTAGGGAACAGATTGTTGCAGAGTTAAAGCTACATGTTTTCCCATCGGGCCAGGCAGTTGCGATGGCTCAGTCATCACTTAATACCAGAATTTCTGGCTTTTGTATGGTTGAAATAACACTTAATGGTCACAGGTATCCCTCCACCCGGCTTTCGGTGCTCAAGGATTTATGTAGTGATCTTATCTTAGGGCTGGATTTTCAAAAGCAGCATAAGAAGCTCACCATTGAGTTCAGCGGATCCAAACCTGAACTCACTATTTCTAATATACGACCTCGATTTCCGTTCTGTGCATTGTCAGCAGCTTCACTGGATGAACCCTCATTGTTTACCAGTATCCCTCCTCGATGCAAACCGATTATAACAAAGTCACGACGTTTCAGTCAGGAAGACCAGTCTTTTATTGCGGCTGAGATTTCTCGGCTTTTAGCAGAGGATATCATCGAGCCTTGTTCGTCGCCATGGCGCGCCCAGGTCGTTATTGTTAAGAACCCTCTACAACCTCACAAGAAACGGCTGTGCATTGACTATTCACAGACCATCAATCAATATACGGACTTGGACGCATACCCATTGCCGCGCATCGATGATATGGTTAATAAACTGGCTGAGTACACGGTGTTCTCGACATATGATCTGAAAAGTGCCTATCATCAGGTACCCTTGAAGGTCTCAGACAAGCAGTATACGGCCTTTGAAGCCAATGGACGGCTGTATCAATTTTGTCGCCTCCCCTTTGGGGTCACTAATGGAGTGGCTGTCTTCCAGCGAGCAATAGATGACCTGGTCAAACAGGAAGACTTGAAGGATACGTTTCCTTATCTGGACAATATTACTGTCGCAGGTCGCAATCAGCGGGAACATGACGCCAATCTCCAACGATTTTGGGATGCACTCCAGCACCGTAATTTGACATTAAATGCGGCTAAATCCATTGAGTCACAACCAACCATCAACATCCTTGGCTATTGTGTGGGCAATGGCATCATTAAACCTGACCCTGAAAGGCTTCGCCCACTCCAAGAACTCCCGCCACCTAAGAATCCGGCCTCCTTGCGCCGGGCCCTCGGCCTGTTTGCATACTATGCTAAATGGATTCCTAACTTCTCGGACCGAATCCAACCTCTACTGAAGGCCAGCACATTCCCACTAGACACAGCGGCTGTTGCAGCCTTTAACCTCCTGAAAAAACAGTTGGAGAAAGCGGCTCTTCACTCCATCGATGAGAGTCTTCCTTTTATTGTTGAGTGTGATGCCTCGGAGGTGGCGATCTCGGCCACTCTGAATCAGGAAGGTCGTCCGGTGGCATTTTTGTCCAGGACTTTTCAAGGGGCTGAGCTACATTATCCTCCAGTCGAGAAAGAAGCTACAGCCATCATAGAGGCAGTACGGAAGTGGAGTCATCTCCTAGCTCACCAGCACTTTACCTTAATCACGGACCAGCGATCGGTCGCCTTCATGCTCGATAATCAAAAACGGACCAAAATTAAAAATAATAAAATCCAGCTTTGGCGGCTGGAATTGGCCTCTTTTGGTTACACCATGCACTATCGACCTGGCAAGGAGAATGTGGCTCCGGATACCCTCACACGAGCATTCTGCTCCGCCATGGCACCCTCTACGCTCGTAGACATCCATGATGGGTTGTGTCATCCGGGCGTTACTCGCATGCTACACTTCGTGCGGTCCCGAAATCTCCCATTCTCTACCGGGGATGTAAAGAAGATGCGCTCGGACTGCAGAGTCTGTGCGGAATTGAAACCTCAGTTTTTCTGCCCCTCGGGTGGTATACTCATACATGCGACCCAGCCAATGCAACGGCTTAGCATCGATTTTAAGGGGCCGTTGCCCTCTTCAACTCGCAACACTTATCTGTTGACCATGGTCGATGAGTATTCCCGTTTTCCGTTTGCCTTTCCCTGCCCCAATATGCTGACGACCACGGTTATCAGCTGCCTTGAGCAGGTATTTGCTTTCTGTGGCATGGCATCCTATGTTCATTCGGATCGGGGCCCTTCTTTTATGTCAGGAGAACTCAAGGCCTATCTCTCGGAACGTGGTATTGCTGCCAGCAGAACGACGCCTTATCATCCGGTCGGGAATGGGCAAGTCGAGCGTTTTAACGCTATCATCTGGAATGCGGTACGTCTGGCTTTGAGATCTCGGGGCCTACCCAACCAGCAATGGGAAGCAGTACTTCCAGACGCATTACACTCCACACGGTCCCTCCTTTCGACCGCCACAAATACGACGCCTCATGAACGGTTCTTCCGATTTCAGCGTCGCTCATCCTATGGGATATCTCTCCCGTCGTGGCTGACTACCCCGGGACCAGTGCTACTCCGAAGATATGTCCGGGCGTCTAAGAATGACCCCCTGGTAGATGAAGTTGAGCTCACTGACGTCAACCCTACCTACGCCTATATTCGGTATCCTGACGGTCGGGAATCTACCGTGTCATTGCGGGATCTGGCTCCCTGCTCGCCGAAACATAGAGGGACACCAGGGGATGATATTGTACCAGGCACATCTCTGGGCTCGCCAGGTGCCTCTCATCACGATCTGGATCTGACGCCGGCTGGTACCTCACTCCAGCGTGCCGACCTGGGGCAGACTGACTATGAGCCCGTCGGGGCTCGCACGCGCAGCCACGATCCACCCCGTACCGTACGCTCGGAAACGGATCTGCCACAGCCCTGCCCGGCACCCGTTCGGGCACCAGTACACAGTCAGGATCGTCCTGACCCCTCACAGAGCGGGCTGGATCACTCGGACTCTGGTCCACGGCCTGCGGCGGGTAAACGGGCTAGGGGCCCTCTACCGCTATGAGAACCCAAACGGGTGCGGCTCTCCCTCGTCCAGCGGCTACGAAATGGAGGGAGCATCCCGGCCTCCTAATCTTTTGGGGGGGGAGAATGTGGTAACACAATACAGCTTCCTGTGACTCGAACTTTATTGCATCACTTCCTGTGATTAGTCCAGGATAAATACTGGACTGATCAGTTGGATCCTGGAGAGGCATAGAGTAAGACCTCTTTTGTATGTAGCACCTTTTTAGTTGATTAAAGCTTACTTTAAGTTCACCACGCGTAAGGCTCATTCTTACGACACTAGGCCTGTATTCTCTTGAATTCAGAAGAATGAGAGGGGATCTCATTGAAGCATACAAAATTATTACAGAGCTTGATAGGGTGGATGCTGGGAGAATGTTTCCCTTGGCTGGGGAGTCCAGAACCAGGGGCCCCAGCCTCAGGATAAAGGGCAGGCCATTCAGGACTGAGATGAGAAGAAATTTCTTCACACAGAGGGTGGTGAATCTTTGGAATTCTCTACCCCAGAGGGCTGTGGAGGCTCAGTCATTGGGTATATTCAAAACAGAAGTCGATAGATTTCTGACTAGTAAGGGCATCAAGGGATATGGCGATAGGGCCGGTGAATGGAGTTGAGGCAGAAGATCAGCCATGATCTCATTGAATGGTGGAGCAGGCTCGAAGGGCCGAATGGCCGACTCCTGCTCCTATTTCTGACGTTCTTATGAGGTGTTGCCGGACCGGTTCACAGACCTGTTTGGTTTTTCTTAGTTACACTTGAAGGATTATAGACTTTCTTATACCAGTGTTAAGGAAACTTAAAAAACAACGCTGGATTGCTCAAAAAAAGAATTTGGTTAATAGTATTAAAAACAAAGGATAGAACACGGAATTGTTAACCTAACTGCTTAGAAGACTAATTGAGACAATGTCCTTTCGCAGAGATAAGGGACGAGGTTAAAGACACCTGGTGATTTTCAGGGGTGAAGCAGATATTACTTTAAAATTTAGTACTCCAGTGCCAGTACTGAGGGAGCGCCGCACTGTCAGAGGGGCAGTACTGAGGGTGCGCTGCACTGTCGGAGGGGCAGTACTGAGGGTGCGCTGCACTGTCGAAGGATCAGTACTGAGGGAGCGCCGCACTGTCGGAGGGGCAGTACTGAGGGAGCGCCGCACTGTCGGAGGGGCAGTACTGAGGGAGTGCTGCACTGTCGGAGGGGCAGTACTGAGGGAGTGCTGCACTGTCGGAGGGGCAGTACTGAGGGAGCGCCGCACTGTCGGAGGGGCAGTACTGAGGGAGCGCCGCACTGTCGGAGGGGCAGTACTGAGGGACCGCCGCACTGTCGGAGGGGCAGTACTGAGGGAGCGCTGCACTGTCGGAGAGGCAGTACTGAGGGAGCGCCGCACTGTCAGAGAGGCAGTACTGAGGGAGCGCCGCACTGTCAGAGAGGCAGTACTGAGGGAGCGCTGCACTGTCAGAGGGGCAGTACTGAGGGAGCGCCGCACTGTCGGAGGGGCAGTACTGAGGGAGCGCCGCACTGTCAGAGAGGCAGTACTGAGGGAGCGCTGCACTGTCAGAGAGGCAGTACTGAGGGAGCGCTGCACTGTCAGAGGGGCAGTACTGAGGGAGCGCCGCACTGTCGGAGGTGCCGTCTTTCAGATGAGTCATTAAACCAAGGCCCCGTCTGCTCTCTCAGGTGGACGTAAAAGATCCCATGGCACTATATCAAAGAAGAGCAGGGGAGTTATCCTTGGTGTCCTGGGGCCATCATTTATCTCTCATCCAACATCACTAAAAAACAGATGATCCGGTCATTATCACATTGCTGTTTGTGGGAGCTTGCTGTGCACAAATTGGCTGCCGCGTTTCCTACATTACAACAGTGACCACACTTCAAAAAGTACTTCAGTGACTGTAAAGCGCTTTGGGACATCCTGAGGTTGTGAAAGGCGCTGTAGAAATGCAAGTCTTTCTTTCTTTCGTTAATGCTCAGCACTAAGAGCCACTCCCGTTAGTAAACCCTCGCTTATTATGAACTAAAGTGTGACCTTATACACACACAATGTCTGGCAATGTAGTGTTGCCCAAGGGTCGAACAGAGCAACCTTGTTAAATTGATTTGCTCACTGTAAATGTCACGAGTCCTTTTCTCCTGGCCTAGATAATGGAAGAATAATCACTTTATCAGACCACGTGACTACGGCTGTAATCTAGGAATCAGATTAATTCTATAAAGGGGTTTATCAAAAGTAGCTACAAGAGCAGGTCAGAGGCTGGGTATTCTGCGGCGAGTGTCTCACCTCCTGACTCCCCAAAGCCTTTCCACCATCTACAAGGCACAAGTCAGGAGTGTGATGGAATACTCTCCACTTGCCTGGATGAGTGCAGCTCCAACAACACTCAAGAAGCTCAACACCATCCAGGACAAAGCAGCCCGCTTGATCGGCTCCCCATCCACCACCTTAAACATTCACTCCCTCCACCACCGGCGTACCGTGGCTGCAGTGTGTACCATCTACAAGATGCAGTGCAGCAACTCGCCAAGGCTTCTTCGGCAGCACCTCCCAAACCCGCGACCTCTTCCACCTAGAAGGACAAGGGCAGCAGGCGCATGGGAACACCACCACCTCCAAGTTCCCCTCCCAGTCACACACCATCCTGACTTAGAAATATATCGCCGATCCTTCATCGTCGCTGGGTCAAAATCCTGGAACTCCCTCCCTAACAGCACTGTGGGAGCACCTTCACCACACGGGCTGCAGCGGTTCAAGAAGGCGGCTCACCACCACCTTCTCAAGGGCAATCAGGGATGGGCAATAAATTTCAGCCTTGCCAGCGACACCCACCTCCCATGAATAAATAAATAACTAAAAAGTCAACACAGAAAATTTCTCTTGATTACAAAACGTTACTTAACCCACTGAACCTGTTACAAAACAATCATTTCCAGACTGCAATAAATTTAAGAAGTAGTGCAGTTACATTAGTTCTAACGTCCACCTCGAAAAGTCCTTTAGATGAACTTGTACATTCAGAGAGTGTTTTTCAACTAATCCCAATTCATTCAACTGCCTGACAAACACAGAAAAAGAAAAATGAAGGACTTGCATTTCCCCAGCGCCTTTCATGACCTCAGGACGTCCCAAAGTGCTTTACAGCCAATGAAGTACTTTTTGAAGTGGAGTCACTGTTGTAGGAAACACAGCAGCCAATTAGCGCACAGCAAGCTCCCACAAACAGCAATGAGATAATGACCAGATAATCTGTTTTTAGTGATGTTGATTGAGGGATAAATATTGGCCAGGACACTGGGGAGAACTCCCCTGCTCTTTTACAAAATAGTGGCCAAGGGATCTTTTGCATCCACCTGAGAGAGCAGATGGGGCCTCGGTTTACCGTCTCTTCCAAAAGACAGCCCTTCCGACTGCAGCGCTCCCTCAGTACTGCCCCTCCGACAGTGCGGCGCTCCCTCAGTACTGCCCCTCCGACAGTGCAGCGCTCCCTCAGTACTGCCCCTCCGACAGTGCGGCGCTCCCTCAGTACTGCCCCTCCGACAGTGCGGCGCTCCCTCAGTACTGCCCCTCCGACAGTGCGGCGCTCCCTCAGCACTGCCCCTCCGACAGTGCGGCCTCCCTCAGTACTGCCCCTCTGACAGTGCAGCGCTCCCTCAGTACTGCCCCTCCGACAGTGCAGCACTCCCTCAGTACTGCCCCTCAGACAGTGCAGCGCTCCCTCAGTACTGCCCCTCCGACAGTGCAGCGCTCCCTCAGTACTGCCCCTCCAACAGTGCGGCGCTCCCTCAGTACTGCCCCTCCGACAGTGCGGCGCTCCCTCAGCACTGCCCCTCAGACAGTGCAGCGCTCCCTCAGTACTGCCCCTCTGACAGTGCAGCACTCCCTCAGTACTGCCCCTCTGACAGTGCAGCGCTCCCTCAGTACTGCACTGGGCGTGCCAGCCTGGATTTTGGGCTCAAGTTTCTTGATTGGAACTAAAACCATTGCTGACTAAAATCACAAATATCTCTTGTCACCTTTGAAGTTCAAACTAGACCTATAGAAACCTAAAGAAGTCTTTTACTCAATTGAATACAAGATTTAATAGAAGTGTTCAATGGGTTTTGATAGAGTAGATAAGGAGAAGCTGTTTCCAGTGGCAGGAGGGTCGGTAACCAGAGGACACAGATTGAAGGTAATTGACAAAAGAACCAGAGGGTAGATGAAGAGAATTTTTTTTACGCAGCGAGTTGTTGTGATCTGGAATACGCTGCCTGAAAGGGCGGTGGAAGCACATTCAATAGTAACTTTCAAAAGGGAATTGCATATTTACTTGAAAAAGAAAAATTTGCAGGGGTATGTGGAAAGAGCAGGGGGGAGCGGGACTAATTGGAGAGCTCTTTCAAAGAGCCGGCACAGGCACGATGGGCTGAATGGCCTCCTTCTGTGCTGAATGATGTAAAAGATCCCATGGCACTATTTCGAAGAAGAGCAAGGGAGCTATCTCTGGTGTCCTGCCCAATATTTATCCCTCCACCAACATCAATGAAACAGATGATCTGGTCATTATCACATTGCCGTTTGTGGGAGCTTGCTGTGTGCAAATTTGGTACCATGTTTACTACATTACAACAGTGACTACACTTCAAAAAAAAAGTACTTCATTGGGTGTGAAGCGCTTTGAGACGTCCTGAGGTGGGGAAAGGCGCTGGGGAAATGAAAGTGCTTTCTTTCTCTCTCTGAGATGAGTTAGCAATAATATAGAAAGAAAAAGAAAGACTTGCATTTCTATAGCACCTTTCACCACCTCAGGACGTCCCAAAGCGCTTTACAGCCAATGAAGTACTTTTGAAGTGTAGTCACTGTTGTAATGTAGGAAACGTGGCAGCCAATTTATTGCACAGCAAGCTCCCACAAACAGCAATGTGATAATGACCAGATAATCTGTTTTATTGATGTTGGTTGAGAGATAAATGTTGACCAGGAGACCGGGGAGAACTCCCCTGCTCTTCTTCAAAACAGTGCCGTGGGATCTTTGACGTCCACCTGAGTGGGCAGACGGGGCCTCAGTTTAACGTCTCATCCAAAAGATATAATCACAAATAAGCGAATCAGATTCCCGGGCAGCGCCCATGACTCAAGTATCCTTGCAAATTCGTGACAAGCTCGTGGCGGGGTGGGGGGGGGGGCGGAGTGGGGGGGGCGGGGGGGTGGTTTATAGGAGAATTGACTGGTGGACTCACTGGCAGATAAGATGTAAACTACAGATCATCATCTGAGAGCCATGGGTTACTTGGGTTTATAAATAGAGGAATAGAATATAAAAGCAAAGAGATCGTGCTCGAACTTTCTAAATCACTGGTTAGGCCTCAGCTGGAGTATTGTGGACAATTCTGGGCCCCGCACTTCAGGAAATGTGTAAAGGCCTTAGAAAGGGTACAGAGGAGGTTTACCAGGATGTCACCAGGGATGAGGGACTTCAGTTATGAGGAGAGGTTGGAAAAGTTGGGACTGTTCTCCTTGGAACAGAGAAGGTTAAGAGGTGACCTAATAGAGGTTCTCAAGATGATGAGAGGTTTTGAGAGAAAAACTATTCCCTCTGGCGAGTGGGTCAATAACCAGAGGTTACAGATTCAAAATCATTGGAAAATGATCTCGAGGGGAGATGAGGAGAAATGTTTTCACTCCGAGAGTTGTGGGGATCTGGAACGCTCGGCCCGAAAAGCTGGTGGAAGCCGATTCCATCAATAATTTTAAAAGGGAGTCGGACGGGTTCTTGAGGACGAGGAGCTCACAGGGTTACGGACAAAAAGCGGGGGGTGTGGGACTAAGCGCGACTGTTCTTTCAAAGAGCCAGCACAGGCACAACGGGCCGAATGGCCTCCTCCTGTGCTGTAAGTTTCTATGAGTCTATGATTGTAGGGCGTGTGTGTTCTTTTCAGTTAACGCGATCCGATCTCTGCCAGGCGACAAACTAAAACTATAGTTAATGACGCGGGCGTGTTGAGTGTTGCTTCCGAATGATGGGTAAACACAACCACAAAGGTAACCAGCCAAAGGTAGCTTGAGGCAGGAGAATCCGCTCCTGAGAATTTCACAGCAGGGGAAAACCTAGGAAGATCTGTAAATATTTTGTTGCCTTGTTGCATCCCGCACAGAACAATATCAGCAGACAGATGGTGAAGACAGACAACCAAGGCTGTGTGTAGGAACAAGACCGTGCAACTGCCAGGGATTCACATAATACCATTATCCATAATCATTTTACTTAAGGGTGATTGAGCACGACTCTTACACATTCACACTTGGCACATTTAGCGATGGAATAGAAGTCACAGTTTTGTTGACACCGAAACAGTTTAGCGAGGAAGTTATTACATAGTATTAAATAGAATGTACAGCACAGAAACAGGCCATTCGGCCCAACTGCTCCGTGCCGGTGTTTATGCTCCACACGAGCCTCCTCCCACCCCTACTTCATCTCACCCCATCAGCACATCCTTCTATTCCTTTCTCCCTCATGTGTTTATCCAGCTTCTCCTTAAATGCTTCTCTGCTATTCACTCCAACCACTCCCTGTGGCAGCGAGTTCCACATTCTCACCACTCTCTGGGTAAAGAAGTTTCTCCTGAATTCCCTATTGGATTTATTAGTGACTATTTATATTTATGGCCCCTAGTTCTGCTCTCCCCCCGCAAGTGGAAACACCTTCTCTATGTCTACCCTATCGAACCCCTTCGTAACCTTAAAGACCTCTATCAGGTCACCCCTCGGCCTTCTCTATCTAGAGAAGAGTCCCAGCCTGTTCAGCCTTTCCTGATAGTTACAACCTCTCAGTTCTGGTATCATCCTTGTGAATATTTTTTGCACCTTCGCCAGTGCCTCTGTAATCCTTCTTTGTAAAGAGCAGGGGGGAGTGGGACTAATTGGAGAGGCTCTTTCAAAGAGCCGGCACAGGCACGATGGGCCAAATGGCCTCCTTCTGTGCTGCAAGATTCGATAACTCAGGGACAAGTGTTTTTGCAAGTACATGTCGGTGACAGATCTGGGATCCATCTAGTTTCAATTGATAAGAAAGTCTAGAGTATGTCTTTCCATTTACTTTGTAGGTATGCCGAGTGTTGCAACAATTAAAAATGGCTTCTGTTGACTGCGTTCTGGCCAACCTTTTGATCCCTCCCTGCCTGCATGATTTCAGGCAGACCTGGGGGATCTGGGCTGGACAGAGGTGGAAAACTGGATGGTGGGGAGTGGGGGGTGGTCGTTCTGAAATAAAAACAGAAAATGCTGGAAACACTGGAAACACTCGGTGGGTCTGGCAGCATCTGTGGAGAGAGAAACAGAGTTAACGTTTCAGGTCGATGGCCTTTCGTCAGAACTAATTTTAATTCTCCGCTCCACTCCGCTCCACTCTCACTCTGATCTCTCTGTCCTCGGCCTCCTCCACTGTTCCAATGAAGCTCAACGTAAGCTCGAGGAACAGCACCTCATCTTTCGATTAGGCCCTTTACAGCCTTCCGGACTCAACATCGAGTTCAACAATTTCAGACCATAACCTCTGCCCCTATTTTTTTTGTACAGCAGCTGTTGGTAATGATTCTGCCATTCCCATTTACACCTCCTCTAGACCCATCTTTTGTTACTTTACTTGTCCCATTACCATCTCCTTTTGCTTTGTACTATCATCCCTTTTGTCATTTAATCTCTCCTGCCTCCCACCCTATCGCAGACCTTCCCTTTTGTTCTTTCCTTCCCCCCTCCCCACCACCCCATTTCCTGTCTGTGCATTTGCTTAAAAACCTGTTACATCTCCAACATCTCCCAGTTCTGACGAAAGCTCATCGGCCTGAAACGCTAACTCTAGTTTCTCTCTCCACAGATGCTGCCTGACCTGTTTGAGTGTTTCCAGCATTTTCTGTTTTTACAAAGAGTTTGAGTTGAATGTGCGAGCCGTGCTTGGTGGAGTGTTTCAGTGTTTGGTGAAATTGTTGATCCAGTGAAGTGTCTGCACCTGTGGGCAGGCAGATGGTTCATTCGACACTGTAACATTTTATTCCAACTCTAAGGTACCGAGTGTTCCGAGTGTGACAATTTCTGGGTCAATTAATACAATGCACCTGGAGGAAGATCCTCCTTATGACCAGGATCTGTCTCTACTAATCTCTGCCGTGCTTATGTAACTCGAATACTGTGTGCATTCTCATGCTCCCAAGCCTGTAACCTATAGAATCATAGAACAGTACAGCACAGAAGGAGGCCATTCGGCCCATCGAGTCTGCGCCGGCTCTTTCGAAGAGCAATCCAGTCAGTCCCACTCCCCCGCTCTTTCCCCATATCACTGCAATTATTTCTCCTTCAAGTATTTATCCGATTCCCTTTTGAAGGCTACTATTGAATCTGTATCCACCACCCTATCAGGCAGTGCATTCCAGATCCTAACACTCGTTGCGTAAAAAGTTTTTCCTCATGTCGCCTCTGGTTCTTTTGCCAATCACCTTAAATCTATCGCACCTTTTTTTCCTCTCTTGCCTCCTCTCAGATCCTTTTCACCTTCCCTTCCCGTCACCCAGTCACGCCACCTTTTATTTCACCCCTCTTGGGTACTTTAAAAACTTTTCCCCCCCCCCCCCACCCCCCCTCCAGCCCCTATCCATTGCTGCTCTTTTGCCTTCCTACTCTCCTGCCGGCGTCCCTGGTTTGAATCCCCCCCTTTAATAAGCCCACAAGCCACCCCGCTGTGCGACAATTGGTGTTCTCAAACTCTCATCCTTGTTTGCAAATCCCTCCGCGGCCTCGCCCCTCCCTATCTCTGTAACCTCCTCCAGCCCTACAACCCCCCCGAGATCTCTGCATTCCTCCAATTCTGGCCTCTTGAGCATCCCCGATTTTAATCGCTCCACCATTGGCGGCCGTGCCTTCGGCCGCCTGGGCCCCAAGCTCTGGAATTCCCTCCCTAAACCTCTCCGCCTCTCTCTCCTCCTTTAAGACGCTCCTTAAAACCTCCCTCTTTGACCAAGCTTTTGGTCACCTGTCTTAATATCCCCTTATGTGGCTCGGTGTCAAATTTTGTCTGATTTATGCTCCTGGGGACATTTTACTATGTTAAAGGCGCTATATATAAATGCAAGGTGTTGTTGTAATGCATCAACTGGGAGCATGCAAAACCTGGGTGAAAAACCGGGACTTTCCTTGACGTTAACACGAATTTTTCCTGGCATTGGAAAACAGGTGGGAGTTTCGTCCCGCCAGGGATGTGTGTTTTCCGAAGGTTGGGACCGGCGGCAATACCGAGGTGGGTGCTAATTTTTTATATTAATTTAGGGGCGTGACTGTCCTGCCTACAGTTTCCTGTCACTTTCGTGTGAAGGGCTTTGAAAGTCCCCTTTAAGTGGGACTGCTAGGTCACGGGATCCCAGAGTTCACAGAAAGGACACAGCAATATAAAAGAGTGCGCACATTAAGCCATCTATTGACACTTCTTTCTTCTGTTGGCACTTTGCTGTTCACTCAAGGAGTCTTTGCATCAATTATTGATGGCTCGTCTCTCAGTTACGTTCCTTTACTTGCCTCCTCAGTTTTAACCCTTACCTTCCTCAAAGCCCAGAGCAGACAGCGACAACACAAGACAACATGCACCAGGTTGGAGGTAGGTACTGGGACTGGACAGGGAGAGACTGTCTAGGTGGTGGTGGAACGCATGCAAGCGAGAAGGCAAATGGCTGGGACGGTGGGCAAGGAGAAACTGGTTGGTGTTGGGCCTGGGGGGGTTTGTGTGCAGGAGGCAGAAAAGTGCAGAAACCCCACAGGCTAGGAGGGCGTTAGGGACGGTTGTGATCGAGGTGCACTCATGGGGGATGGGGGAATCTGAGGCTCGGGTGTCAAGAGCATGCTCGCCTCTTGAGTCAGAAGGTTGTGGGTTCATCGTCCCCACTCCAGAGACTTGAGCACAAAAATCTGGGCTGACCCTCCCAGTGCAGTACTGAGGGAGCGCTGCACGGTCGGAGGAGCCGTCTTTCGGATGAGACATTAAACCGAGGCCCCATCTACTCTCTCAAGTGGACGTAAAAGATGCCTCGGCCACTATTTCAAAGAAGAGCAGGGGAGTTCTCCCCAGTGTCCTGGGGCCAATATTTATATCTCAACCAACAGCTAAAAAAAAAATTATCCGGTCATTATCACATTGCTGTTTGTGGGAGCTTGCTGTGCACAAATTGGCTGCCGCGTTTCCTACATTACAACAGTGACTACACTTCAAAAAATGTACTTCATTGGCTGTAAAGCGCTTTGGGACGTCCTGAGGTTGTGACAGGCGCTATAGAAATGCAGGTCTTATTTTCTTACTCAGTGAGGCTGGGTCTTGTGTGCATGGGGCATTATTCAACCGGTGGGACAGAGGAGGCTGGTGTGTGAGGTCTGTAAGTACTGTTCCGCCATTCAATGAGATCACGGCTGATCTGTATCCTAACTCCATCCACCCGCCTTGGCTCCATATCCCTTAATACACTTGGCTCGCAAAAAATCTTATCGCTCTCAGATTTAAAATTTTTAATTGAGCTAGCACCTACTGCTTTTACGTGGGAGAGAGCTTCACACTTCTACCACCCTTTGCGTGAAGAAGTGTTTCCTACTCTAGTGTGGCTTAATGTCTGGGAGCATTGCGGGGGGTGTGGGGGGGCGGGGGAGCGATTGAGGGGATGGGCCTCAGAAGTTTGGTAGCACCGGGAATGGAGAGTCCTGCGGTTTGGAAGTACCGGAGAATGGGATCAAAGTGTTTGGAAGCACTGGGGAATGTTGCCGAACAGTGTGGGTGGTTCTGAAGTTCGTCACCACTCGGCGGGGGTGGGTGGAGTGGTCTGGGGTTTAGCGGGACTGGGGGGGTTGGGAGAGGGTTTCTGGAGTTTGGTAGGGCTGTGCAAGGGTCCTTGGGAGCGGGTGATTAACGTTTGGCAGGAGCGAGGAGCAGATCGTTAGGTCTGGGAGAACTGGGAGGAGGGACCTCAGGCTGGGAAATATTGTAAGAATCTCTTGGTGAGATCTTTGATTCCATATGATTGGACATTGGTGGCAGTGATTAAAATTTTATTCAGCACAAGCAAGGACCAACACAATTACTGTATCTTAAGCAGCAGTTTACAAGGAATAATTAAGAGTCACACAATCCCCTTTATGCCTTGGGTTACAGTCATGGTCAGCGTTATCTGCACCCCTCTCGCTGTGCCTCCTGGCTGTCCCTAGGATTACTTGAATCCTCCTCTGTTAACTTCTACACTTAACTGGTGTCCTTTTCTCATACCATATCTTTCAATTCAAATCTACCGATCTATCACTGGACTTCCCTTTCTCCCCTGATGGGGTGTCTCTCTTCTCCTCAGATCTCACGGCGTCCCTCCCCTTCTGTGGAATGCACCTATTTCAAGAGAAATCCAGAAATTGGAGTTCGATGGTTGCCGTGGGGGTAAGGATCCCCTGCGATATCGCACTCCGCGCCTGCCTTTATGGTTTTGGCCCACACGAACTTCAGTTCCTGGGCCTCTCCCTGGTGCCGGCGTGCAGTGTGTGCGTGTCCCAGAGGCGCAGTTAGTTCGATGCGACCTCTGGGATCACGTGGGCCAGTTAGAGCCAATGGCAGCACACCATCTTTCATTCATAGTTTTGACAGCAAGAGCTGTCAAAGCTATGAATACAACTTGCCCCCAAAAGAACAGCTAAACCTCAATTAAATTTTTAAAAAAAAATCACATTAATAAAATAACTATAGTTAAATAAATTAACCACTTTAAACAAAAATTTAAATTTTTGAAAAAATTTAAATTCTTTTTAAAAGTTATAAAAATAAACTTACCTTTCCTTAAAGTCTCTAAAAAAGATAAACCTGTTGAAAAAAATTTAAAATAATACTTAATTAACTACTTACCTTGTTAAAAGGGGGTCTTACGCCTCCTTTCTTCATGTGTAAAATCTTCAACACTTACCCTCGCGTTCAAACCTGAAAAAAAAACTAAGTGTGCTGTGTGCGCACAGCCTGTAGTGCGCACGCGGTTCACTTAGGAACCGCCCCCTTCGCAATATCGGAAGTGCCGGTTTCCCGCGCATGCGCAGTGCATGCAGGAAACCGGCACTTCGGGACCGAATATGGGTGAGTACACAGTGCGTAATCTCCCGTATTCGGACGAATTTCTGGGCCAGATTCCAGCCCCAGCTGCATCTTGTTTATCCCAAGTTATTAAACTCCTGTCTTTTCAAGGTCTGTGACTTTTCCCGGTGTTTGGTTCAGCTGTAGTCTACTGTGATAAAAATGTCAAACTGATCAGTGCTTTTTTCCCCATCAATCTTTTCGCTAAGCTGGTTACCTTGCCTTGTAACCCAATTCCAATTATATGCATCTGTGTGTGAGTATAAGTGTTAATAAACACATCAGTAACTGCCTGCATATATAGATGTATAAAGAAAATAAGTGTTAATAGACAAATTAATAAGTAAATTGACTATAATCTTGCAACACAGAGAGGGTTGGGAACTTCGGCAGTAATGTGGATGGGGAAACTCTGGGATTGGTCAGCACTGTGGATTGGAGTGTGGATCTCGTTCGCACCAAGGGAGGAGGTCCTGGGGTTTAGCAGGACTGACGAACAACAATAACTTGTATTTATACCGCGCCTTTGACGTCGTAGAAGCGTCCCAAGGCGCTTCACAGGAGCGTTAATCCGGCAAAAGTTGACGCCGAGCCACACAAGGAGATATCAGGACAGGAATCTTGGTCAAAGAGGTAGGTTTTAAGGAGCGTCTTAATGGAGGAAAGAGGGGCAGAGAGGCGGAGAGGTTTAGGGAGGGAATTCCAGAGCTTAGGGCTTCGGCAGCTGAAGGCACGGCCGCCAATGGTGGAGCGATGAAAATTGGTTGGAATGAGATTGGAGGAGCGCAGGGGTAGAATCATAGAATAGTACAGCACAGAAGGAGGCCATTTGGCCCATCCAGTCTGCGCCGGCTCTTTCGAAGAGCAATCCAGTTAGTCCCACTCCCCCGCTCTTTCCCCATATCCCAGCAATTTTTTCTCTTTCAAGTATTTATCCAATTCCCTTTTGAAGGCTACTATTGAATCTGTACCCCTGCCATAGCCCTGAACTCGCATCTTTCTCCAGTTTCTCTCCGATCTCCACTCTCGACCTCTCCACGCTCACCTTGTCCATGCGACCCACATCCTGCTTCCTCGACCCTATTCCCACCAGATTGCTGACCGTCCAACTTCCTTTTGTGGCTCCCATGTTAGCTGGCATTGTTAACAGTTCTCTCTCCTCAGGTCCTGTCCCCCTCTCCTTCAAATCTGCCGTCATCACCCCTCTCCTCAAAAAAAACAACCTTGACCCCTCCATCCTTGCAAACTACCGCCTCATCTCCAACTTCCCTTTCCTCTCCAAAGTCCTTGAACGTGCTGTCGCCTCCCAAACCTGTGCCCATCTTTCCCGGAACTTCATGTTTGAATCCCTCCAATCAGGTTTCCGCCCCTGCCACAGTACCGAAACGGCTCTCATCAAAGTCACAAATGACATCCTTTGTGACTGTGACAAAGGTAAACTATCCCTCCTCATCCTTCTTGACTTGTCTGCAACCTTTGACACGGTTGACCACTCCATCATCCTCCAACGCCTCCCCACTATCGTCCAGCTGGGTGGGACTGCACTCGCCTGGTTCCATTCTTATCTATCTAATCGTAGCCAGAAAATCACCTGCAACGGCTTCTCTTCCCGCTCCCACATCGTTACCTCTGGAGTCCCCCAAGGGTCTATCCTTGGCCCCCTCCTATTTCTCATCTCTCTGCTGCCCCTCAGCGACATCATCCGAAAACACAGCATCAGTTTCCACATGTACGCTGACGACACCCAGCTCTACCTCACCACCACTTCTCTCGACCCCTCCACGGCCTCTAAATTGTCAGACTGCTTGTCCGACATACAGTTCTGGATGAGCAGAAATTTTCTCCAATTAAATATTGGGAAGACTGAAGCCATTGGGCAGAATTTTCATTGACCCATGGAGGCGAGTTTGGAGGCTTGTGGGGTGGGAAAATAGCAGATTCGGGGGTCCCGAACCCATCCCGCCCCCAACCCGCCTCCATGCCAGTTTCACAGGAGGCGGGTACCCGACCTGTGCTGGGACCCGTCTCCCCGAGGCGGGAAGGGGATTAATGCCAATAAACTGCCTGTTAACAGGTAGTTAACAGGCAGTTTTTTGCCTAATCCCTATTTTTAGCCCTGAAGTGTGGGCTTCCCGACAGGTCCGAACCACGCCGATTTAGCAAGGCGGACCGTCGGTCTGGAGGGCTTGGAGGGGTCGAGATGTCCGGTGTGCCGGTGAGTGATGGGTGCATGAGTGCAGAGGTAAGTGTGTTTGGTGTGTGTAAAGTGTTTTAAGAACTTGTACTTACCTTAACTTTGTCCTGCAGGCTAAGGTGTCGGGAGTCCCTCACATCCACGGCACAGAAAGCAGAATGGCCGCGGAGCTGTCATAAGCTGCAGTCTCTGCTTTCTGTGCTGGATTGATTTCTAACTGAGTCTAAGTACAGGGACTCATGTTAGAAATCATATTGTCAGTGTTTGACAGCTTCACAGAGCTGTCAAACGCTGAAATTTCATCTGTCAAAAGCTCTTGACAGATAAAATTTCAATGGCTGACGTCACCTGTATCCAAGGGACCCTTGATTGGCCTGCTAAGTCCGTTGGGCGGGCTTAACAAGGTCAATCAAGGGAAAATACAGTGGGTTGGCCACAACTCGATGGAGGCGGGACTACAACCCAAAAAGTGGGAGTCCCACCTCCATCACGTCCCCATTGACAAAATCCAGCCCAATCTTCGGGCCCTGCCACAAACTCCGTTCCCTAGCCACTGACTCCATCCCTCTCCCTAACATCTGTCTGAGGCTGAACCAGACTGTTCGCAACCTTGGTGTCATATTTGACCCTGAGATGAGCTTCCGACCACATATCCGTGGCATAATTAAGACCGCCTATATCCACCTCCGTAACATTGCCCATCTCTGCCCCTACCTCAGCTCATCTGCTGCTGAAACCCTCATCCATGCCTTTGTTACCTCTTGACTATTCCAACGCACTCCTGGCTGGCCTCCACATTCTTCCCTACGTAAACTTGAAGTCATCCAAAACTCGGCTGCCCGTGTCCCAACTTGCAACAAGTCCCGTTCACCCATCACCCCCTGTGCTCGCTGACCTACATTGGCTCCCGGTTAAGCAATGCCTCGATTTCAAAATTCTCATCCTTGTTTTCAAATCCCTCCATGGCCTCGCCCCCTCCCTATCTCTGTAATCTCCTTCAGCCCCACAACCCCCCTGAGATATCTGCGCTCCTCTAATTCTGCCCTTGAGCATCCCTGATTATAATCGCTCAACCATTGGCGGCTGTGCCTTCTGTTGCCTGGGCCCTAAGCTCTGGGATTCCCTCCCTAAACCTCTCCACCTCGCTCCCTCTCTTTCCTCCTTTAAGACGCTCCTTAAAACCTCCCTCTTTGACCAAGCTTTTGGTCACCTGCCCTAATTTCTTATGTGGCTCAGTGTCAAATTTTTTGTCTGATAATCGCTCCTGTGCAGCGCCTTGGGACGTTTTACAACGTTAAAGGCGCTGTATAAATACAAGTTGTTGTTGTTGTTGTTTCCACCACCCTATCAGGCAGTGCATGCCAAATCCTAGCCACTCGTTGCTTAAAAAGGTTTTTCCTCGTGTTGCCTCTGGTTCTTTTGCCAATCACCTTAAATCTGTGCCCTCTGGTTATCGACCCCTCAGCCATTGGAAGCAGTTTCTCGATCTCGGAGGGTTGCAGAACTGGAGGAGGTTACAGAGATAGGGAGGGGGCGAGGAGGCCATGGAGGGATTTGCATGTGAGGATGAGAATTTTAAAATCCAGGCACCAAATTCGAGTACTCGACATTGGACAGCAGGTTTGCGACACCAGAGTAGGGCATCTTTGAGAAACTGTTTCCCAGCGACTTCCTGCACCCTACAGGGAACTCTAGAATCAGCATTTTATTCAAAAAAATTATGGATTTTTTAAATTTTATAAATGTTGTGATCTTACCACAAAATTTTCAGTTGGGGGAAATGCGAGATGATGCCTCACGCCGATGACCCAATATTTTGGAACAACTGACTGCTTCCTGCTACTACTTGTTAATTCGAAATTGGGAGATTGAGAAAAAAAAGTGAACGATTTGATCGCGCAGTTTTCTGATGCTTTACTCATTTCTCGTTGGTATTTACCGAACAAACCTATTGGTGATTCAATTGCCTTGACTAGTGAACATTTTGGCCAGTCACTAATTTTAGAAGTGTGGCGGGGTGACGCCTTGAGGTGTGACGCCCTAGAGTGTGAGGCTTTCCGGTGTAAAGTGACAGATGCAAGACTTTCAGGAAAATCAAGACGGTTAGGGAATGGATGTTCAGTTATTCCACAAGATAATAGGTTTCAAATGGCTTTCATAGGGAATAAGTGATGTAAGAAAACTACTAGGCACTTGGTCTAAGTGTTAAACAAAGCTTTAATCAACTGTTTTACAACATGGAGGTCTAGTTGTGTCCTTCACTAGTTCCGGTTAAGAATGTCCTGCGCAAGCTGGGCCCATGCCCGAGTATTTATACTCTCCCTGGACAGCGCCACCCGCAGGCCACTCAGTATTATTTCATAAGTCATGAATGACAGATTCATGTCAATAAGTACACAATGATAACTATTATTTAACATCAGTGGTGGGTAAAGTTTTAGAAACAATAATCAAGGAAAAAATTAACGGGCACTTGGAGAGGTTTAAGCTAATTAAGGAGAGCCAACACGGATTTGTAAAAGGCAGATCGTGTTTGACTAATCTAATTGAATTTTTTGATGAAGTAACAGGGAGGATTGATGAAGGGAATGCAATGGATGCTGTCTACATGGATTTTCCGAAGGCGTTTGACAAAGTACCACATAGAAGGCTGGTTAACAAAATTGAGGCTCATGGAATAGGTGGGTCAGTGGCAGCTTGGATAAGGAATTGGCTTAAGGACAGAAAACAGCGAGTTGTGGTAAATGGCTGTTTTTCCGAATGGAGGATGGTAGACAGTGGTGTTCCCCAAGGGTCAGTGCTGGGGCCACTGATTTTTTTGATATACATAAATGACCTGGATATTGGAATACAGAGTAAAATTTCTAAATTTGTCGATGACACCAAACTTGGGGGTGTGGCAAACAGTGAGCATGATACCAATCGACTGCAACAAGACATAGAAAGGCTAGCAGAATGGGCAGACAAGTGGCAGAAGGAACAGGGAGAGGCAATATACATTTAATGGCACAGTTTAAAAGAATGTGCAGGGACAGAGGGACCTGGGAGTTAATGTGCATTGGTCCCTGAAGGTAGCAGGACATATTGAGAGAGTGGTTAGCAAAGCATATGAGATCATGGGCTTCATAAATAGAGGTATTGAGTACAAAAGTAGAGAAGTTATGCTGAATCTTTATAAAGCGCTGGTTAGGCCACAACTGAAGTATTGCGTCCAGTTCTGGTCACCACCTTTTAGGAAGAATGTGAAGGCACTTGAGAGGGTGCAGAGGAGATTTACCAGAATGGTTCTGGGGATGGGGGATCTTAGCTACAAGGACAGGTTGGAGAAGCTGGATTTGTTTTCTTTAGAGCAAAGGAGGTTGCGGGGTGATTTGATAGAGGTGTACAAGATTATGACGGGTTTGGATAGGCTAGACGGGGAAAGGCTGTTCCCACTAGTTGATGGTACAAGGACTATGGGACACAGATTTAAGGTTTTGGGCAAGAGATACAGGGGGGAACGTGAGGAAAAACTTTTTTATGCAGCGAGTGGTGAGGACCTGGAATTCGCTGCCGATGGAAGTGGTGGAAGCGGAGACACTCTATGTTTTCAAGGGGAGACTGGATAGGCACTTGAGGGAAATAAACTTGCAGGGCTACGGGGATACAGCGGGGGAATGGGACTGACTGGATTGCTCTACAGAGAGCTGGCACGGACTCGATGGGCCAAATGGCCTCCTTCTGTGCCGTTATGACTCTATGACTATGACTGTGGTAACACAATACAGCTTCCTGTGACTCGAACTTTATTGCATCACTTCCTGTGATTAGTCCAGGATAAATACTGGACTGATCAGTTGGATCCTGGAGAGGCATAGAGTAAGACCTCTTTTGTATGTAGCACCTTTTTAGTTGATTAAAGCTTACTTTAAGTTTGCCACGCGTAAGGCTCATTCTTACGACAATTTAATCAACTTTGGAAAACTTCGCACTCAAACTTTTTGGACGAACTCGGAACTAAGGATCCAGGGAATCACCCATCATGGAAAACATCCTTAAACCATCGCGTCTTGATTTGGACCCAAACACCCCAGCAGCCGGTAAGGTGTGGAAACACTGGTATCGCACGTTTGACAATTTTCTGGAATATTGCAAGGCTGATGATGACTCAAAGTTGCGGATACTCATCAACTGTGTCACCCCGAATGTATTTCAGTATGTGGAGGAATGGGGCAGTTACGAGGAGGCAATTCGGACGCTTAAGAGACTATATACTAAGACACCGAATGAGGTCTATGCCAGACATCTACTAGCTACAGCCCAACAAGGGCCGGAGGAATCCATTGATAAATTCCTCCAAGAGCTTCGCAGACTTAGTATGGACTGTAACTTTCAGGCGGCCTCAGCTGAGCTGTACCGTGAAGAAATGATCCGTGATGCTTTCATCTGCGGGCTTGCCTCCCCATTTATACGCCAGCGTCTACTGGAAAGTAAGACACTTGAGCTTCAGAGAGCTTATGACATGGCTTGCTCTCTCGATCTGGCAAAAAGAAATGCAGACCTTTATACAGTGCCCAGACCTCGGTCTACTGCCTTAACTACAGTCAGGCAATTTAAGAGGCCACAGGTGAACTCTATTAGGGAGGACTTTATCCCTGATGATCAATCTGATGACTTCACTGATGAAGAGGATGATGACCCCACTGTGGCAGCCTCTTGGCAATCTAAGAAATGCTTCTTTTGTGGTGATGAGTTTCACCCTCGGAAATTCTGCCCTGCTCGCAATGCGTTTTGCAGTCATTGCAACAAAAAGGGTCATTTTGCAAAGGTTTGCCTATCAAGAGCCTCTACGAGGGCTTATCAAGCTAAGTCCTACCGAACTGCCCCGGTAAGGGCCTATCAAGATGTTCCGACTAAAATCTATCGTGCTTCCTCTCGGGTTTCCTCTCGAAGAAACACACCTAGAGTTTCAGCCACTCTTTGTGCAACGACACCAATTACAGCTGCTTGTCCTCAGAACCTATTCCATGCAGCTACAAAAGCATCAATTAATGGACATACTTTAGATGCCTTAATTGACTCAGGTAGCACTGATAGTTTCATTAGGGAACAGATTGTTGCAGAGTTAAAGCTACATGTTTTCCCATTGGACCAGGCAATTGCGATGGCTCAGTCATCACTTAATACCAGAATTTCTGGCTTTTGTATGGTTGAAATAACACTTAATGGTCACAGGTATCCCTCCACCCGGCTTTCGGTGCTCAAGGACTTATGTAGTGATCTTATCTTAGGGCTGGATTTTCAAAAGCAGCATAAGAAGCTCACCATTGAGTTCGGCGGATCCAAACCTGAACTCACTATTTATAATATACTACCTCGATTACCGTTCTGTGCATTGTCAGCAGCTTCACTGGATGAACCCTCACTGTTTACCAGTATCCCTCCTCGATGCAAACCGATTATAACAAAGTCACGACGTTTCAGTCAGGAAGACCAGTCTTTTATTGCGGCTGAGATTTCTCGGCTTTTAGCAGAGGATATCATCGAGCCTTGTTCGTCGCCATGGTCGTTATTGTTAAGAACCCTCTACAACCTCACAAGAAACGGCTGTGCATTGACTATTCACAGACCATCAATCAATATACGGACTTGGACGCATACCCATTGCCGCGCATCGATGATATGGTTAATAAACTGGCTGAGTACACGGTGTTCTCAACATATGATCTGAAAAGTGCCTATCATCAGGTACCCTTGAAGGTCTCAGAAAAGCAGTATACGGCCTTTGAAGCCAATGGATGGCTGTATCAATTTCGTCGCCTCCCCTTTGGGGTCACTAATGGAGTGGCTGTCTTCCAGCGAGCAATGGATGACCTGGTCAAACAGGAAGACTTGAAGGATACGTTTCCTTATCTGGACAATATTACTGTCGCAGGTCGCAATCAGCGGGAACATGACGCCAATCTCCAACGATTTTGGGATGCACTCCAGCACCGTAATTTGACATTAAATGCGGCTAAATCCATTGAGTCACAACCAACCATCAACATCCTTGGCTATTGTGTGGGCAATGGCATCATTAAACCTGACCCTGAAAGGCTTAGCCCACTCCAAGAACTCCCGCCACCTAAGAATCCGGCCTCCTTGCGCCGGGCCCTCGGCCTGTTTGCATAGCAAAATGGATTCCTAACTTCTCGGACCGAATCCAACCTCTACTGACGGCCAGCACATTCCCACTAGACACAGCGGCTGTTGCAGCCTTTAACCTCCTGAAAAAACAGTTGGAGAAAGCGGCTCTTCACTCCATCGATGAGAGTTTTCCTTTTGTTGTTGAGTGTGATGCTTCGGAGGTGGCGATCTCGGCCACTCTGAATCAGGAAGGTCGTCCGGTGGCATTTTTGTCCAGGACTTTTCAAGTGGCTGAGCTACATTATCCTCCAGTCGAGAAAGAAGCTACAGCCATCATAGAGGCAGTACGGAAGTGGAGTCATCTCCTAGCTTGCCAGCACTTTACCTTAATCACGGACCAGCGATCGGTCACCTTCATGCTCGATAATCGAAAACGGACCAAAATTAAAAATAATAAAATCCAGCTTTGGCGGCTGGAATTGGCCTCTTTTGGTTACACCATCCACTATCGACCTGGCAAGGAGAATGTGGCTCCGGATACCCTCACACGAGCATTCTGCTCTGCCATGGCACCCTATACGCTCGTAGACATCCATGATGGGTTGTGTCATCCGGGCGTTACTCGCATGCTACACTTCGTGCGGTCCCGAAATCTCCCATTCTCTACCGGGGATGTAAAGAAGATGTGCTCGGACTGCAGAGTCTGTGCGGAATTGAAACCTCAGTTTTTCCGTCCCTCGGGTGGTATACTCATACATGCGACCCAGCCAATGCAACGGCTTAGCATCGATTTTAAGGGGCCGTTGCCCTCTTCAACTCGCAACACTTATCTATTGACCATGGTCGATGAGAATTCCCGTTTTCCGTTTGCCTTTCCCTGCCCCAATATGCTGACGACCACGGTTATCAGCTGCCTTGAGCAGGTATTTGCTTTCTGTGGCATGGCATCCTATGTTCATTCGGATCGGGGCCCTTCTTTTATGTCAGGAGAACTCAAGGCCTATCTCTTGGAACAGGGTATTGCTGCCAGCAAAACGACGCCTTATCATCCGGTCGGGAATGGGCAAGTCGAGCGTTTTAACGCTATCATCTGGAATGCGGTACGTCTGGCTTTGAGATCTCGGGGCCTACCCAACCAGCAATGGGAAGCAGTACTTCCAGACGCATTACACTCCACACGGTCCCTCCTTTCGACCGCCACAAATACGACGCCTCATGAACGGTTCTTCTGATTTCAGCGTCGCTCATCCTATGGGATATCTCTCCCGTCGTGGCTGACTGCACCGGGACCAGTGCTACTCCGAAGATATGTCCGGGCGTCTAAGAATGACCCCCTGGTAGATGAGGTTGAGCTCACTGACGTCAACCCTACCTATGCCTATATTCGGTATCCTGACGGTCGGGAATCTACCGTGTCATTGCGGGATCTGGCTCCCTGCCCGCCGAAACATAGAGGGACACCAGGGGATGATATTGTACCAGGCACATCTCTGGGCTCGCCAGGTGCCTCTCATCACGATCTGGATCTGACGCCGGCTGGTACCTCACTCCAGCGTGGCCGACCTGGGGCAGACTGACTATGAGCCCGTCGGGGCTCGCACGCGCAGCCACGATCCACCCCGTACCGTACGCTCGGAAATGGATCTGCCACAGCCCTGCCCGACACCCGTTCGGGCACCAGTACACAGTCAGGATCGTCCTGACCCCTCACAGAGCGGGCTGGATCACTCGGACTCTGGTCCACGGCCCGCGGCGGGTAAACGGGCTAGGGGCCCTCTACCGCTACGAGAACCCAAACGGGTGCGGCTCTCCCTCGTCCAGCGGCTACGAAATGGAGGGAGCATCCCGGCCTCCTAATCTTTTGGGGGGGGGAGAATGTGGTAACACAATACAGCTTTATTGCATCACTTCCTGTGATTAGTCCAGGATAAATACTGGACTGATCAGTTGGATCCTGGAGAGGCATAGAGTAAGACCTCTTTTGTATGTAGCACCTTTTTAGTTGATTAAAGCTTACTTTAAGTTTGCCACGCGTAAGGCTCATTCTTACGACAATGACTATTGCCAATAATTACACCTTTGATGCATTTAAGGGGAATCTAGATAAACACATAAGGGTGAAAGGAATCGAAGGATATGCTGATAGGGTGAGATAAAGTAAGGGTGGGAGGAGGCTCGTGTGGAGCATAAACAGCTGCATGAACCAGTTGGGCCGAATGGCCTATTTCTGTGCTGTAAGATCGATGTAACACTACTCTAAATTAAAACGATAAGAACATAAGACAAGAAATAGGTGCAGGAGTCGGCCATTCGGCCCCTTGAGCCTGCTCCGCCATTCAGTAAGATCATGGCTGATCTTCGACCTCAACTCCACTTTCCTGCACTATCCCCATATCCCTTGATTCCCCTAAAGTCCAAAAATCTAGCGATCTCTGTCTTGAATATACTCAACGACTGAGCCTCTGGGGTAGAGAATTCCAAAGATTCACCGCCCTCTGAGTGAAGAAATTTCTCCTCATCTCAGTCCTAAATGGCCGACCCCTTATCCTGAGACCTCTGGTTCTAGACTCCCCAGCCAGGGGAAACATCCTCCCAGCATCTACCCAGTTAAGCCCCTTAAGAATTTATATATTTGAATGAGATCACCGCTCATTCTTCTAAACTCTGGCGAGTATAGGCCTAGTCTACTCAATCCCCCCCATCCAGTCGAGTGAACCTTTGTTGTACTCCCAAGGCAAGTATGTCCTTCCTTAGGTAAGGAGACCAAGACTGTGCACAATACTCCAGGTGTGGTCTCACCAAGGCCCTATATAATTGCAGTAAGACGTCTTTACTCTTATACTCCAATCCTTTTGTAATGAAGGCCAACATAGCATTTGCTTTTCTAATTGCTTGCTGTACCTGCATGTTAACTTTCAGTGATTCGTGTACAAGGACACCCAGGTCCCTCTGAACACCAACATTTCCCAATCTCTCACCATTTACAAAATACTCGGCTTTTCTATTTTTCCTGGTTGTCCCTATCATCGATCAAAATAATCTAACAAAAGTGTCCCCTTTTTCAGAGGGGACAACTAACAAAACCCAAATCACAAAAAAAGGAAACATAACAAATTAAATAATATTCCCGTGTCGACCACACCCTCCAGTCCTCTGCGGTGCCCAGCGATTGCGGAAAGCCTCAAGTGTACCAATGGACACCGCGTGTTCCTACCCCAGGGACAACCGGGCGCGGACAAGACCGCCGAAGAGAGGCGGTCAGCCAGTGCGACCACCTCCCAACCTAGAATAGAATCTGACAGCACTGAAGGAGGCCATTCAGCCCATCGTGCCTGTGCTGGCTTTTTGAAAGAGCTCTTCAATTTAGTCCCACACCCAAGCTTTATCCCCGCTCCCCATAACCTTGCATAATAGCCTTCTTCAAGTACCTCTATGTAACTCTATGCATACAGTGATAACTATTAATAATAATTACAATTACAGTAACAAGTTATCAGAGAATTCACATGCAACAGTTCTCAACCTTGAGAGGCACGGTTGGCTAAGCCTGGTCAATCTCTGAAGTATTTACTCCAACACCCACCTTTTTAAACCTTTCTTTCAGTCTGGCTACCTGAGAATCTGCATGTTTTCACATTACCGCATCCAGTCAGCTGCAACAACTTCCGTTTTAACAAGAATCCCACATTAAGCTTCATCAAGGTTTCATCTTGGCTTGAGTTTAAAATGTTCATCCTTGTTTTCAAATCCCTCCATGGCCATCGTCCCTCCCTATCTCTGTATCTCCTCGAGCCCCACAACCACCCCCCACCCCCAGAGATCTCTGCGCTCCTCCAATTCTGGCCTCTTGAGCATCCCCCCGATTTCCATCGCTCCATTGGCGGCCGTGCCTTCAGCCGCCTGGGCCCTAAACTCTAGAATTTCCTCCCTAAACCTCTCCGCCTCTCTCTACCTCCTTTAAGATGCTCCTTAAAAACCTACCTCTTTGACCAAGCTTTTGGTCACCTGTCCTAATATCTCCTTATGTGGCTCGGTGTCAAATTGTGTTTGATAATCGCTCCTGTGAAGCGCCTTGGGACGTTTTACTACGTTAAAGGCGCTATATAAATACAAGTTGTTGTTGTGTTAACCATTGCATCCTTTAAAGAATGTAGAATTGATCTGATGAGCTCCAATCTACATAAAATCACAGCACAGAACCAGGCCACTCATAAGAACAGGAGTAAATAAGAATTAGGAGCAGGAGTCGGCCATTCGGCCCTTTGAGCCTGCTCCGCCATTCAATAAGATCACGGCTGATCATCGACCTCAACTCCACTTTCCCGCCCGATCCCAATATCCCTCGATTCCCCTAGAGTCCAAAAATCTATCGATCTCAGCCTTGAATATACTCAACGACTCAGCATCCACAGCCCTTTGCTGTTGCTGTTGTTATGTCAATCAACTGGAGACAGCTACAAAGGCCCAATACTTTAGCTATCACTTGACCAAATTCCTCAACAGTGTTCTGGGAGGAGTTGGCCATCCTAACTCTTGAAGGGGCGGCACCATTAACCCGTCAACTATCTCACAGCTGCACGACTGACGGAAGTTGATACAGCCCTTTATCAAAGGAAGTCTGTTTTAGCCTTGGCTGAACGCGTCAGCTAAAACACTATCCTTGCACTGGAGGCAAAACTGACATTATAGAATGATACAGCACAGAAGGAGGCCATTCGGCCCGTGCCGGCTCTTTGAAAGAGCCTCTCCAATTAGTCCCACTCCCCCTGCTCTTTCCCCACTGCCCTGCAATTTTTTTCCCCTTCAAGTATTTATCCAATTCCCCTTTTGAAAGTCACTGTTGAATCTGCTTCCACCGCCCTTTCAGGCAGCGCGTTCCAGATCACAACAACTCGCTGTGGAAAAAAAAATTCTCATCTCGCCTCTGGTGCTTTTACCAATTTACTTAAATCTGTGTCCTCTGGTTACCGACCCTTCAGCCACTGGAAACAGTTTCTCTTTATTATCAGTGTAAATCCATCAGCTGTGGCTCAGTGGTTGCACTCTCTCTCTCGCCTCTGAGTCAGAAGGTTGTGGGTTCAAGTCCCACGCCAGAGACTTGAGCATAAAAATCTAGTGCAGTACTGAGGAAGTGCTGCACTGTCGGAGGGGCAGTACTGAGGGAGCGCTGCACTGTCGGAGGGGCAGTACTGAGGGAGCGCTGCACTGTCGGAGGGGCAGTACTGAGGGAGCGCCGCACTGTCGGAGGGGCAGTACTGAGGGAGCGCCGCACTGTCGGAGGGGCAGTACTGAGGGAGCGCCGCACTGTCGGAGGGGCAGTACTGAGGGAGCGCCGCACTGTCGGAGGGGCAGTACTGAGGGAGCGCTGCACTGTCGGAGGGGCAGTACTGAGGGAGCGCTGCACTGTCAGAGGGGCAGTACTGAGGGAGCGCCGCACTGTCAGAGGGGCAGTGCTGAGGGAGTGCTGCACTGTCGGAGGTGCCGTCTTTCGGTTGAGACGTTAAACCGAGGCCCCATCTGCTCTCTCAGGTGGCCGTAAAAAATCCCATGGCCACTATTTTGAAGAAGAGCAGGGGAGTTCTCCCCGGTGTTCTGGCCAATATTTATCCCTCAAAATCAACATCACTAAAAAAAAAACAGATGATCTGGTCATTATCAGATTACTGTTTGTGGGAGCTTGCTGTGCGCAAATTGGCTGCCGCGTTTCCTACATTACAACAGTGACTACACTTCAAAAATACTTCATTGGCTGTAAAGCGCTTTGGGACGTCCCAAGGGTGTGATAGGCGCTACAGAAACGCAAGTAGATGCAGAGAGGATGTTTCCCCTCGTGGGGGAATCTAGAACTAGGGGGCATAATTTCAGAATAAGGGGGCACCCTCTTAAATCGGAAATGAGGAGGAATTTCTTCTCTCAGAGGGTCGTGAATCTTTGGAATTCTCTACCCCAGAGAGCTGTGCAGGCTGGGTCATTGAATATATTTAATATATTTAAGGTGGAGATAGACAGAGTTTTGAACGATAAGGGAGTCAAGGGTTATGGGGAGCGGGCAGGGAAGTGGAGTTGAGGCCAAGATCAGATCAGCCATGATCTTATTGAATGGCGGAGCAGGCTCGAGGGGCCAAATGACCTACTTCTGCTCCTACATCTTATGTAAGTCTTTCCTTCTATCTCAATCCTTCATGATTTTGAACACCTCTATTAAATCTCCCCTTAACCTTCTCTGCTCCAAGGAGAACATTCGCAGCTTCTTAGTCTCTCCAGCCAGCAAAAGCCAGAAATTAAATGCATTTACATAAAATAAATCAATATTTTCCATTTCTTACTGTTAAGTCTATCTTCTGGTCTGTCATAACCTTACCGAGCAGATACTGGCAAGAGCACATTTCATATAACGGCGCAGGCAATGAAACAGTTAAACAAAGAAAGACATGCATTTCTACAGCACCTTTCACGACCACCGGATGTCAAGCGCTTTACAGCCAATGAAGTACTTTTTGAAGTGTAGTCACTGTTGTAATGTAGGAAACGCTGCAGCCAATTTGCGCACAGCAAGCTCCCACAAACAGCAATGTGATAATGACCAGATAATGTTTTTTTAGTGATGTTGGTTGAGGGATAAATATTGGCCCAAGACAACAGGGAGAACTCCCCCTGCTCTTCTTCGAAATAGTGCCGCGGGATCTTTTATGTCCACCTGAGAGCAGACGGGGCCTCGGTTTAACGTCTCATCCGAAAGACAACACCTCCGACAGTGCAGCACTCCCTCAGTACTGCACTGGGAGTGTCAGCCTAGATTTTTGTGCTCAAGTCTCTGGAGTGGGACTGGAGCCCATAACCTTCTGACTCAGAAGTCGAGGGTGCTTGCTACCCACTGCTGACAGCACTAAGGCTGAGGCAATGAAACAGTTAAAGCATTCGGAATAAGGTAAATAAAAAGCCCTTCATTCCACTTACTCCTCAAACTATGCTGCCATTCAGTTTTGCAGGACAATTTATTAAACGTGTGGGATGAGAGTGGGGTGGGGGGGAGGAAATACAGCAAGGTGAGTATGTGCTCCTGATAAATTAATGCACCTTTTTTGACCAATCCAGCAGGTTTAGCCGCCTCCCCTTCGGGAGGATACAGAGAACGATGCACTGAGCTGTCAAAGCTGGGGGAATTGGTAGGACTGATACAAGATTCCAATCCAATTAAAGCAAGATGGATCTGTGTTTACGTTTTTTTTCTCCAATGGACCAAATTTAAGTTGCATGCTCAAATTTAAACATGGGACATTTGGCAGGCCTGGATGTCCCAATCCCAAACCTCCTCAAGCACTTAATGTTGTTGATGAGAAAAAATAAACACGTGCCCATCCGTTAGCCTTGCAAACTGTTGAGAAAACCTTATTTTACTCATCTTATCTCTCCCCCCCCATTGCATTTCACAATAAATGCAACTGTCACAAATAATGCTTCGATACCAAAATATTTCCATGAAAAATAAGATGCAATTGTGAGAATCGCAATTATTCTCACAGATAATGCTTCAATGCCAAAATATTGCTATGAAAAATAAGAGTACATGTAAAATGCAATTCTCATAAATAATGCTTCAATATCACAATATTTCCCTATACGTTTAATCTCAGGTGCACCCTACATATTCACCACAGATGTCAATGCCACACTTTTTTATATATATATATAAAATATAAACACATCAGGAAGGAGGTGGGAGTTAACGTTAATAAATTGACGTCATTGGACAATATACAACTACAACAACAACTCATCAAATATGCAAAAAAAAAATCACAACACCAACCAACAGGAAAACACTCTTTTTTATATATATGAAGTGTGCCACTTAAAGGGAGACTGGTGCAAGCAGCTTGTTGCAGCGGCGGGGAGTGAGTGAGTGCGCGAGCTCCGGGCAACGTTCTATTCCCGGGCCAGCATTCCATTTTCCCCGGGCCAGCGTTCCATTCCCGGGGTCCGGCCCCCGGGCCGCACGAGTCACGCGCTCCAGGGGCAGGTCCTGCTGTCGCTCGCTGGCTGGCTGCACCGATCATGGCGGAGCAGTTTGCAGCACCTGCGGGTTTGCAGCAAGTTTTGCAAGCAACAACAACAGCCGCCGCCGCCACCACCACCAACGGGGAGGCGTGCACCCGGGCCCCGGTCCGGGCCCCAACCGAGCGGGACCCGGTCATTTACTTCGTCAAGAATGCGGGCTGCCCGCCGCACCCGGGATCCTCGTCTCCTCCTCCTCCTCCTGCTGCTCCCGCTTTCCCCCTGACGAAGCTGCCCGGCGCCAGGCCCGGGAGAAGTAAGTGCAAGGAGGCGGTTCTCGCCTGCAACTTGTTTTTTTCTTTGCATTTTCCTGGGGAAGGGAAGAGTTGTGTGCAAATAAAAAACACACACACTCCGGAGCTGCAGCGGGTTCCTGCAAGTGTGTGTGTGCTTTGCAGACTGTTAGAAACCTGTGGCTGGAGTTTTAACCACAAGTGTGTATGTATGTGTAGGGGGTAGAGGTAATTTAATTAAGAGGTTGCAATCGATTTGCAATTAAAACTGCTGTACATCCCCTCCCCTTGACAGCACTTGAGGGTCTCTCTGGGTCCTAATGTCTGTTGGGTTTGGGTTGAGCTTGCTGCTTTCAACTGGTGTTTTTGTGCAAGTGAAGACAAGTGGTGCAACTCCTTATCCTGGTCGGTAGGACTTCACTGTATCTGCCCTGCCCCCCTCAAACAGGTGAAGGTGGCTATTTCTACAGTGGGACAGCTCATACAAAAGAAAGACTTGCATTTCTATAGCGCCTTTCACAACCACCAGGACGTCCCAAAGCACTTCACAGCCATAAAGTACTTTTTGAAGTATAGTCACTGTTGTTATGTGGGAAATGTGGCAGCCAATTTGTGCACAGCAAGCTCCCACAAACAACAATGAGATAAATGACCATAGAATCATAGAAATTTAGAACACAGAATGAGGCCATTCGGCCCATCATGTCTGTGCCGGCCGACAAAGATCTATCCAGCCTAATCCCACTGTCCAGCTCTTGGTCCGTAGCCCTGTCGGTTACAGCACTTCAAGCGCATATCCAAGTACTTTTTAAATGTGATGAGGGTTTCTGCCTCCACCACCCTTTCAGGCAGAGAGTTCCAGACCCCCACCGCCCTCTGGGTGAAAAAAGTTCTCCTCAACTCCCCTCTAAACCTTCTACCAATTACTTTAAATCTATGCCCCCTGGTTATTGACCTCTCTGCTAAGGGAAATAGGTCCTTCCTATCCACTCTATCTCGGCCCCTCATAATTTTATACACCTCAATTAACTCTCCCTTCAGCCTCCTCTGTTCCAAAGAAAACAACCCAGCCTATCCAATCTTTCCTCATAGCTAAAATTCCCCAGCCCAGGCAACATCCTCGTAAATCTCCTCTGTACCCTCTCTAGTGTAATCACATCTTTCCTGTAATGTGGTGACCAGAACTGCACGCAGTATTCTAGCTGCGGCCTGCAACCAGATAATCTGTTTGTTTTTGGTTGAGGGATAAATATTGGCCCCAGGACACCGGGGAGAACTCATAATCATAGAGTTATACAGCACTGAAAGAGGCCCTTCGGCCCATTATGTCCGCGCCGGCCATCAAGCCCTGTCTATTCTAATCCCATTTTACAGCACTTGGTCCGTAGCCTTGTATGCTATGGCGTTTCAAGTGCTCATCTAAATGCTTCTTGAATGTTGAGGGTTCCTGCCTCTTTCAGGCAGTGAGTTCCAGATTCCAACCACCCTCTGGGTGAAAAAGTTTTTCCTCATCCCCTCTAAACCTCCTGCCCCTTACCTTGAAACTATGCCCCCTGGTTATTGACCCCTCTACTAAGGGGAAAAGTTCCTTTCTATCTACCCTATCTATGCCCCTCATAATTTTGTACACCTCAATCAGGTCCCCCCTCAGCCTTCTCTGCTCTAAGGAAAGCAACCCCAGCCTGTCCAGTCTCTCTTCATAGCTGAAGCGCTCCAGCCCAGGTAACATCCTGGTGAATCTCCTCAGCACCCTCTCCAATGCAATCACATCCTTCCTATAGTGTGGCGACCAGAACTGCACACAGTATTCCAGCTGTGGCCAAACTAGCGTTTTGTACAGCTCCATCATAACCTCCCTGCTCTTATATTCTATGCCTCGGCTAATGAAGGCAAGTATCCCATATGCCTTTTTAACCACCTTATCTACCTGTCCTGCTGCCTTCAGGGATCTATGTACTTGCACACCAAGGTCCCTCTGTCCTTCCTAGGGTCCTACCATTCATTGTGTATTCCCTTGCCTTGTTAGTCCTCCCAAAATGCATCACCTCACACTTTTCAGGGTTAAATTCCATTTGCCACTGTTCTGCCCATCTGACCAACCCGTCTATATTGTCCTGTAACCTGAGGCTTCCTTCCTCGCTATTTACCACTCCACCAATTTTCATGTCATCTGCGAACGTACTGATCATACCTCCTACATTCATATCTAAATAATTAATGTACACTACAAACAGCAAAGGACCCAGCACCGATCCCTGCGGTACACCACTGGACACAGGCTTCCAGTCACAAAAACAACCTTCGACCATCACCCTCTGCCTCCTGCCACTAAGCCAATTTTGGATCCAATGTGCCAAATTGCCCTGGATCCCATGGGCTCTTACCTTCTTGACCAGTCTCCCATGCGGGACTTTGTCAAAAGCCTTACTGAAGTCCATGTAGACTACATCAACTGCACTACCCTCATCCACACACCTAGTCACCTCCTCAAAAAAATTCAATCAAATTGGTTAGACATGATCTCCCCCTGACAAAGCTATGCTGACTATTCTTGATTAATCCTTTCCTCTCCAAGTGGAGACTAATTCTGTCCCTCAGAATTTTTTCCAATAATTTCCCTACCACTGATGTTAGGCTCTCTGGCTTGTAATTCTCTGGTTTATCTCTACTACCCTTCTTGAATAATGGTACTACGTTAGCTGTTCTCCAGTCCTCTGGCACCTCCCCTGTGGCCAGAGAGGTTCTGAAAATTTGTGTCCGAGCCCCTGCAATCTCCTCCCTTGCCTCTCACAGCAGCCTGGGATACATCTCGTCTGGGCCTGGGGATTTATCCACTTTTAAGCCCGCTAAAACCACTAGTACCTCCTCCCCCTCAATACTAATTTGTTCAAGTATATCACAATCCCCCTGCCTGATTTCTATGCCTACATCGTCCTTCTCCATAGTGAACACAGATGCAAAATATTCATTTAAAACCTCACCTACATCTTCTGGCTCTACACACAGATTGCCACATTGGTCCCTAATGGGCCCTACTCTTTCCCTGGTTATCCTCTTGCCCTTAATATACTTATAAAACACCTTGGGATTTTCCTTTATTTTGCCCGCCAGTGTTTTTTCATGCCCCCTCTTCGCTCTCCTAATTTCTTTTTTAAGTACCCCCCTGCACATTCTATACTCTAGGGCTTCCACTGTTTTTAGTCCTTTGTATCTGCCAAAAGCCTCCCTTTTTCCCCCTAATCCATTCTTGTATATCCCTTGACATCCTGGGTTTGTTGGTCCCACCCTTGACCTTTACGGGAACATGTTGGCGTTGTACTCTCTCTCTTTTTCCTTTCTGAAAGACTCCCACTGCTCTGATGTGGATTTTCCTACAAGTAGCTGATCCCAGTCCACTTTGGCCAGATCCTGCCTTATCATATTAAAATCGGCCTTCCCCCAATTTAGAACCTTTATTTCCGGTCCATCTTTGTCCTTTTCCATGACTACCTTAAATCTCACCGAATTATGGTCACTGTCACTAAAATGCTCTCCTACTGACACTTCTACCACTTGCCCGGCTACATTCCCTAGAATTAGGTCCAGTACCACCCCCTCTCTTGTAGGACTTTCTACATGCTGGCTCAAAAAGCTCTCCTGGATGCACTTTAAGAATTCCGCACCCTCTAAGCCTTTCACACTCTGACTATCCCAGTTAATATTGGGGAAGTTGAAATCCCCTACTATTATTACCCTATTATTTCTACACTTCTCTGAGATTTGCCTACATATCTGTTCCTCTATCTCCCCCTGACTGTTTGGGGGCCTATAGTACACTCCCAGCAAAGTGCTTGCCCCCTTTTTGTTTTTAAGTTCTACCCATATGGCCTCATTAGAGGAACCTGCTAAGATATCATCCCTCCTTACTGCAGTAATTGACTCCTTGATTAATATTGCGACACCCCCTCCTCTTTTACACCCCCCTCTGTCTCGCCTGAAGATTCCCCATCTCTTCTTCCAATAGTGTCCATGGGATCTTTTACGCCCACCTGACTGGGCAGACGGGGCCTCAGTTTAACGTCTCGCCCGAAAAGAAGGCACCTCCGACAGTGCAGCACTCCCTCAGTTCTGCACTGGAGTGTCAGCCTAGATTTTTGTGCTCAAGTCTCAAGTGGGACTTGAACCCACAACCTTCTGACTCAGAGGCAGCTGAGCCGCGGCTGACAACTAGTACTGTCACTATATAATACTGGCTCTGCCCTTTTCATCACCACACAGGAAAACAAATACATTTTGAATAAAATCTATAGAAAATCTCAGGTTCCCTGAATTAGCTTGAACTTTGGGCTCAGCTCTTTCAGTAGAGTTGCTGTGATAGAGCTGATGTGCTCAATTAGCTTGACAGAAGGTCCACGCTTATTATAATCTGAGATCTGTCCCTAAGTCCTTTTTTAAAAATCATTCTCGGGATGTGGGCGTCGCTAGCATTTATTGCCCATCCCTAATTGCTCTTGAGAAGGTGGTGGTGAGCCGCCTTCTTGAACCGCTGCAGTCCGTGTGGTGAAGATACTCCCACAGTGCTGTTAGGGAGGGAGTTCCAGGATTTTGACCCAGCGACGATGAAGGATCGGTGATATATTTCCCAGTCAGGATGGTGTACTCTTAGTGGGGTGATTAAACAAATTGTCTGTAAATTAATAAAACTTTAAAATAACCGTAACAAATTAAATTAAAATTTCATTGGCCGGGGGTGATGATGCACTCCAGTCCCCGCGGCGCCCACCGGTCACGGAAGGCCTCAAGCGTGCCGGCGGACACCGCGTGCTCCATCTCCAGGGTCACCCGGGCGCGAACGTGGCCGCGGAAGAGAGGCAGGCAATCGGGCCGAACGACCTCCTCGACCGCCCGCTGCCTGGACCAGTTAATGGCTTTTTTGGCCAGGCCCAGGAGCAGTCCTACGAGGAGGTCCCCCGATCTGCCCACTCCCCTCCGCACCGGGTGACCAAAGATCAGGAGCGTGGGACTGAATTGCAGCCAAAAATCGAGGAGCAGCCCCTTCAAATAATGAGAGAGTCAGGATGGTGTATGACTTGGAGGTGGAACTTGGAGGTGGTGGTGTTCCCATGGGATGGCGGGGGTTGGGGAGTGGGTAGGAGCGGGGGGCGGGCAGGGAAGAGAGGAATTGTCTGGTCGTGATGCTCTAGCTATGACGAGGTGTGGGCTTTGGGGCAGGCTTCTTGGACCAGCTTGCTCTTCTCCTGCCCGCCATTTCCGTATGTTCGATTTCCTGCGATGTTGCTCCGGGTGTGTTGGATTATTTGTGTCCTTTTTATAACAAAAAAGGGATGTCGTGTCAGTAACTGGCGATGGTATGTTGGCCACTGATTATACAATGACAGCATTCAGTTCTGTTCTACACAATCAACAACGTATGATGGGGGCAGTTGTTGCAGGAAACAAATCTGTGTTACAGGAAGTAAATCTGTGAATTGACTTTTGACGTCTCTCTACGTTAAAGGCATTGTTGAAACATTTTATGATGTGCAGTTATAGATTGATTAATACTTCTGAAAATAAGGTCTGAAACATAAAGCCGTAATATTTTGTATTAATGATAGAGAACACTCATTTCCCAAAATGCCCTAAAACGCTTCACAACCAACCAGTGTGTAACTTTGAGTAGCTACTGTTATGTACGGAAACGCGGAAGCCAATTTGCGCACAGCAAGATCCCACAAACAGCAAGTGAGATAATCGAGCAGTTGATCTTGTTTTGTTTGGTGGTTGAGGGAGGAGATCTTGACTGGGAGCCATCTCTGCTCATGAGACCACCTGAGAGGGGCAGACGGGGCCTCGGCTTAACTCCTCGCCCTGAAAGACGGCACCTCCGACAGCGTGCTCGCTTCCCGGAGTGAGTTGTCAACCTAAAACCTTCTAACTTGGAGGTGAGAGTCAATGTTCCCACCTAAGCTGCGCTTTGTTCCGCGCGGCCTGTTTATTTCAGTGCGCGGTCCCTTTAAATTTCTGTGCATTTCTTTAAATTTGGCGGCCGTGCCTTCAGCTGCCTGGGCCCTAAGCTCTGGAATTCCCTCCCTAAACCTCTCCGCCTCTCTCTCCTCCTTTAAGACGCTCCTTAAAACCTCCCTCTTTGACCCAGCTTTTGGTCATCCTGCCCTAATTTATCCTTATGTAGATCGGTGTCAAATTTTTTGTCTTTAAAATACGGTGGCATAGTGGTTAGCACTGTTCCCTCACAGCGCCAGGGACCCGGGTTCGAATCCGGCCTCGGGTGACTGTCTGTGTGGAGTTTGCACATTCTCCCCGTGTCTGCGTGGGTTTCCTCCGGGTGCTCCGGTTTCCTCCCACAGTCCAAAGATGTGCGGGTTAGGTTGATTTGGCTATGATAAATTGACCCTTAGTGTTAGGGGGGATTAAATACGTGGGGTTACGGGGATAGGGTGGGATATGTGTCGGTGCAGGCTCGATGGGCCGAAATGGCCTCTATCTGCACTGTGGGGATTCTGTGATATTTACTATATTAAAGGCGCTATATAAATACAAGTTGTTGTGTGTGCGGTATTTCCAATGGAGGAGCCTGTGAGCGGCCTGCGCGGGACCTTGCAGAGTACTGCGCGGCCACACACACGTGCGCAGCTTAGAGTGAACGTTGGTGAGCGTATTACCGACTGAGCCAAGTTGATACATGAAAGAACTTGCACTTAATCTGGCGCCTTTTGCGACCTCGGGACGTCCCAAAGCGTTTTACAGCCGATTAAGTACTTTTTTTTTTGAAGTGTAGTCTCTGTTGTAATGTAGGAAAACGTGGCAGCCAATTTGTGCACAGCAAGCTCCCACAAACAGCAATGTGATAATCTTAGTGATATTGTCTAAGAGATAAATATTGGGCCAGGACACCATATGAATGTCTTGTATGTTTTCATTGTGAGTCAGAGCTTATGCTAGTTTATAACTACAGGAGTCTTTTATATAATGTAACACACAGTGTATTCTCGTTAATCGCCTGTGAAATGGCTCCGACAAATATCTCTTTGTGATTGTCTCTGCTCCTGTCCTTTTTTGTTTCTTTTTCTTTCTCGTTATCTTATCTCTTTCTCTCGCTTTTTCTCTTGTGCGCACACTCCTCTCCCTCGCACACTATGGTGCGCTGTCCTCTTTTGCAATCTCTTGTGGCGTGATCTCCTCTATCTTGCTCTCTCCCGTCTCTTACATTGTGGTGTCTATCACTCTGTAAAAAAGAAAGACTTGCATTTCTATAGCGCCTTTCAGGACGTCCCAAAGGGCTTTACAGCCAATGAAGTACTTTTGCAGTGTGGTCACTGTTGTAATGTGGGAAACGCGGCAGCCAATTTTTGCACATCAAGCTCCCACAAACAGCAATGTGATAATGACCAGATCATCTGTTGGTTGAGGGATAAATATTGGGCAGGACACTGGGGAGAACTCCCCTGTTCTTCTTCAAAATAGTGCCGTGGGATCTTTTACGTCCACCTGAGAGAGCAGACGGGGCCTCGGTTTAACGTCTCATCCGAAAGATGGCGCCTCTATCAGTGCGGCACTCCCTCCGACCTAGATTTTGCGCTCAAGTCTCTGGAGTGGGACTTGAACCCACAACTTTCTGACTCGGAGACGAGAGTGCTGCCCACTGAGCCACGGCTGTCACAAGGTAACACACCTGGTTTCTCGCAGGCCTCGCTCTGCAGCATCATATTCCGCACTGGCGATGGGGACAGGTCAGACAGTTGAGACTGAAGGGTGAAATGGAACTGAGGACCAGGACAGCTGTGGAATTAAGTGTGTTGGTCTTTGGACATTTGAGGGCGTGCATATGGCAGCGCAGGGCGGAGAGGGTGGATCTCGTGAAGCGACGAGAGCAGTGGTTCGAGGAGTGTTTAATGTCATGGTGATATCTTGTGATCACCAGCAGATCCAAAAATGGGAAGAGTGAAATTTTAAGCTGGAATCCGTGAGGAATGAGTGGGAACTGGAGACAGGCAGTGAGCAGAGATCTGTGGCTGTGGATACAGGTCTTCGCAAGGACACGATGAAGCAGAAGAGAAATGGAGAACAAGGATGAAAAGGGTAAAAGAGACATAGAAATCACGGGTCACCATTGACTAGAAACTTAACTGGACCAGCCACATAAATACCGTGGCTACTAGCGTGGGTCAGAGGCTGGGTATTCTGCAGCGAGTGTTTCACCTCCTGACTCCCCAAAGTCTTTCCACCATCTACAAGGCACCACTCAGGAATGTGATGGAATACTCTCCACTTGCCTGGATGAGTGCAGCTCCAACAACACTCAAGAAGCTTGTCACCATCCAGGATAAAGCAGCCCGCTTGATTGGCACCCCATCCACCACCTTAAACATTCACTCCCTCCACCACTGGCGCAGCGTGGCTGCAGTGTGTACCATCTACAAGATGCACTGCAGCAACTCACCAAGGCAGGGGGATGGGCACCAGGTTGTAGCATTAGAAAGGAGAAACAAAGGACACAAAGGATTGGGAGAGACAGATAGCACTAGAGTAAGAGAGAGTACGGTATTAGGTGGGGTCAGACTAAGAGAGAACACAGGATGGTCTAAGACGGGTTTACAGTGTGTGTATGTGAACATACGAAGCATAGTGAACAAGGTAAGTGAGCTGCAGGTGCAAATAGCCACATGGGAATATGATGCCGTGGCAATAATGGAGACCTGGCTCAAAAAAGGGGCAGGATTGGGTATTAAATATTCCTGGATAGAAGATGTTGAAGGAAAGAAAGGGAAGGAAAGATAGGAGGTGGGGTGGCAGTATTGGTTAAGGAGAATGTTACAGTGCTGCAGAGGGAGGATGTCCTGGAGGGGTCAAGGACAGAATCTGTATGGCTAGAGTTAAGAAATAATAGTGGTGCCATTACACTACTAGGTGTATTCTATAGGCCACTAAGTAGTGGGGAAAAATATAGAGGAGCAAATTTGCAGAGAAATTAGAGATGCAAGAACTATAGAGTAGTGATAATGGGGGACTTCAACTATCCTAATATAAACTGGGATAGTAATAGTGTAAAGGGCAGAGAGGGGGTAGAATTTCTGTAGTGTGTTCAGAAGAACTTTCTTGATCAGTGCGTTTCCGTCCCAATGAGGAAGGAGGCATTGCTGGATCTGGTTCAAGTGGAGCAAGTGTCAGTAGGTGAACATTTAGGGAACGGTGATCATAGTATCATAAGGTTTACATTAGCTATGGAAAAGAACAAGGAGCAATCTAGAGTAAAAATACTTCATTGGAGGATGGCCAATTTCAGTGGGTTGAGAACGGACCTGGCCCAGGTAAATTGGAATCAAAGATTGGCAGGCAAAACTGTAATGGAACAATGGGCTGCCTTTAAAGAGGAAATAGTTCAGGTACAGTTGAGGTACATTCCCACGAGGGGGAAAGGTAGGGCAACTAAAGTCAGAGCTCCCTGGATGACAAAAGAGATAGAGAGTAAGATGAAGCAGAAAAAGAGCGCATATGACAGATGTCTGGTTTGAGAATACATCTGCGAATCAGGCTGAATATAGAACGTTCAGAGGAGAAGTGAAAAAGAAAATGAGTGTATAAGAATAGAATGGCAGCCAACATAAAAGGTAATTCGAAAGTCTTCTATAGGCATATAAATAGTAAATGGGTAGTAAGAGGAGGGGTGGGGGCCGATTAGGGACTGAAAAGGAGACCTACGCATGGAGGCAGAGGGTATGGCTGAGGTGCTAAATGAGTACTTTGCATCTGTCTTCACCAAGGAAGAAGATGCTGCCATAGACATAGTGAAAGAGGAGGTAGTTGAGATACTGGATGGGATTAAAAATTGATAAGGTGGAGGTACTAGAAAGGCTGGCTGTACTGAAAGTAGTTAAGTCACCAGGATCAGATGGGATGCATCCTAAGACGCTGAGGGAAGTGAAGGAAGAAATCGCGGAGGTACTGGCCATAATCTTCCAATCCTCCTTGGAAATGGGGGTGGTGCCAGAGGACTGGAGAATTGCAAATGTTACACCCTTGTTCAAAAAAGGGTGTAAAGATAAACCCAGCAACTACAGGCCAGTCAGTTTAACCTCGGTAGTGGGGAAGCTTTTAGAAACAATCAGGGACAAAATTAACAGTCACTTGGACAAGTGTGGATTAATTAAGGAAAGCCAGCACGGATTTGTTAAAGGCAAATCGTATTTAACCAACTTGATCAAGTTGTTTGATGAGGTAACAGAGGGTTGATGAGGGTAATGTGGTTGGTGTAGTGTACATGGATTTCCAAAAGGCGTTTGACAAAGTGCCACATAATAGGCTTGCCAGCAAAGTTGAAGCCGATGGAATAAAAGGGACAGTGGCAGCATGGATATGAAATTGGCTAAGTGACAGGAAACAGAGCGTGGTGGTGAATGGTTGTTTTTTGGACTGGAGGAAGGTATACAGTGGTGTTCCCCAGGAGTCGGTACTAGGACCACTGCTTTTCTTAAATGTATATTAATGACTTGGACTTGGGTGTACAGGGCACAATTTCAAAATTTGCAGATGACACAAAACTTCGAAATATAGTGAACAGCGAGGAGGAGAGTGATAGACTTCAGGAAGACATAGACAGGCTAGTGAAATGGGCGGACACGTGGCAGATGAAATTTAATGCAGAAAAGTGCGAAGTGATACATTTTGGTAGAAAGAATGAAGAGAGGTATTATAACCTAAAGGGTACAATCCTAAAGGGGATGCATGAACAGAGAGTCCTGGGGGTATATGTACACAAATCGTTGAAGATGGCAGGGCAGGTTGAGAAAGCAGTTAAAAAAGTTTATGGGATCCTGAGCTTTATAAATAGAGGTATAGAGTACAAAAGCGTGGAAATTATGATGACCCAGTAAAAAAAACACTGGTTCGCCCTCAACTGGAGTACTGTGTCCAATTCTGGGCACCGCACTTTAGAAAGGATGTGAAGGTCTTCGAGAGGGTGCAGAAAAGATTTGAGAATGATTCCAGGAATGAGGGACTTCAGTTACGTGGATAGACTGGAGAAGCTGGGGTTGTTCTCCTTTAGAGCAGTGAAGATTGAGAGGAGATTTGATAAAGGTGTTCAAAATCATGAGGGGTCTGGACAGAGTAGATAGCGAGAAACTGTTCCCATTGGCAGAAGGGTCGAGAACCAGAGGACACAGATTTAAGGTGATTGGCCGAAGAACCAAAGGCGACATGAGGAAAAACCTTTTTACTCAGCGAGTGGTTAGGATCTGGAATGCACTGCCTGAAAGGGTGGTGGAGGCAGACTCGATCGCGGCTTTCAAAAGGGAATTGGATAAGTACCTGAAGGAAAAAATTTGCAGGGCTACAGGGAAAGGGCGGGGGAGTGGGACTGGCTGAAGTGCTCTTGCAGAGGGCTCGACGGGCCGAATGGCCCTCTTCCGTGCTGTAACCATTCCATGATTCTATAAGGCTTCTTCGACAGCACCTCCCAAACCTGCGACCTCTACCGCCTAGAAGGACAAGGGCAGCAGGCGAATGGGAACACCATCATCTCCAAGTTCCCCTCCAAGTCACACACCATCCTGACTTGGACAGATATCGGCCGATCCTTCATCGTTGCTGGGTCAAAATCCTGGAACTCCCTCCCTAACAGCGCTGTGGGCGCACCTTCACCACACGGACTGCAGCGGTTCAAGAAGGCGGCTCACCACCACCTTCTCGAGGGCAACTAGGGATGGGCAATAAATGCTGGGCCTTGCCAGCGACGCCCACATCCCATGAATGAATTACTAAATGAACGTAGAGCAGCAGAACTTCAAGATGCGTGTTCCTGGAAAAGACGTGGCAGCGAATTAAACAATAGAAATCAAAAAGCAGAGGATGCTGAAAAACAGGAAAATCTGGAGACACTCGGCAGGTTGGGCAGCACTCGTGGAGAAAACATGAAAAAGAAAGACTTGCATTTCTCCGGCGCCTTTCACCACCTCTGGACTTTCCAAAGCGCTTCACAGCCAATGAAGTACTTTAGAAGTGTAGTCACTGTTGTAATGTTGGAAACGTGGCAACCAATTTGCACACAGCAAGCTCCCACAAACAGCAATGTGATAATGACCAAATAGTCTGTTTTAATGATGTTGATTGAGGGATAAATATTGGCCCCAGGACACCGGGGAGAACTCCGCTGCTCTTTCTTCGAAATAGTGGCTGTGGGATCTTTTACATCCACTTGAGAGAGCAGACGGAGCCTCTGTTTAATGTCTCCTCCGAAAGACGGCACCTCCGACAGTGCAGCACTCCCTCAGTATTGCACTGGGTGTGTCGGCCTGGATTTTTGCGCTCAATTCTCCAGAATGGGTGGAAAATTGAAGATGGTGGCTCCTAGTCCATAAAATTCTGATTGATTGATTACTTCCTGCACTTGACAGTTTGGGATTGATGGCTTTAGGAGTGATTGAGGGTTTTTTTTGCCGTTTGTTCATTCCTCATTTAAAATCCTAGAACGATACAGAGCAGAAGGAGGCCATTCGGCCCATCGTGCCTGTGCCGGCTCTTTGAAAGAGCCTCTCCAATTAGTCCCACTCTCTTCCCTGCTCTTTCCACATAGCCCTGCAAATTTTTCCAATTTTATTGTACTTACTGAATCAACTACTTTTGACACATATTGGTTAGTCTGATCTTTGGTTGAAATGAAGCCTTGGCTGCCAAGTAACCAGTCGTTAACTAATTCCTCATCTGAGGTGTGACAAAACAGGCCCATACAAGACTTTTAATTGTATAGATGCATCGCTGTCTTAGAATTAACTGCAGCATGTGGAATTTTTTGGCAGGTTGGTCCTGATAGTTGCTGATCCAGCTCCTGAGGTCCTGGAATACTCTTCACACCAATAGCAGTAGATGCTCAGTTAATTTAAAATCTGAGATCCCTGGATTTTTGCTAGATACGGATATAAAAGGATATGGAGCCAAGACGGGCGGATGGAGTTGAGGTACGGATCAGCCACGATCCCATTGGAATGGCAGAACAGGCCCGAGGGCTGAATGGCCTCCTCCTCCTGATCTTATGATGGCTGCCGCAAGGCTCCTCTGCAGAGGCCTCTCGTGCCAAGGCTCCTCCGCATGTCCTAAATTTGTGCTACTTTGCATAGAGGTTACAACCTGGAAACAGGCCATTCGGCCCAACCAGTCTGTGTCGGTTCGAACCCTCCACACCAAATAGTTCTAATCACATTTGCCCGCTCTGTTCCCTTATTCCTCCAAACCCTTTTCCATCATCCTCCTCTCCCATCTAACCTTCAATGTCTTCAGCCTCAGCCACACTAACTTTGGAAGTGAATTCCACAGCTCTCTCTCTCTGTGTGTGTGTGTGTGTGTGTGTGTGTGTGTGTGTGTGTGTGTGTGTGTGAGAGTGACAAAGTTTCTCCTGCCCTCTTTATGGGCCTTCGTTCTTGACGCCCCCCCCCCCCCCCCCTCTAATAACTAGTAGTGGAGGTGGGGGAAAGAAGGCACTGAGTGATTCACACCACTACGCTCCAAGGTCAGATTGAAACCTGACTCTGGTTATACTGGGGCCATATTAACCCCACTCGCTCAGCAGAAACCTGGCGGGTGGGGCAGTTAAAATCGCCCTGGCTCTTACCTGTCCGAAAGCCGCCATGATTGCAACATCTGTGATTTTTAACCCGCTCTCCTGAGCAGGCAGCATGGACAGGCGCCCGGAGCCAACGGGGTCCTTCTTTACACACGTTATGTTGCAGCCCGATGATGTCATTGAGACCCGACTGTAATTTTAACTCGGGCCTGAGCGGGGAATCCACCTGGAGTTAGTCGGGGCCTGAAACCACTTTGCCATGACCGAGAAAGGTGGTTGTATAACCACCCAGTACTCGTCGGTACTTTCTCTTTTTCCCCCCCCTTAAATATATAATGACTATGATACAAAATAGGACATTTTAGGTACATTGGGGGCGAAATCGGGTGCCTTTGTGCCTCCCCGGGGCGCAAATGGCATTGCGACCGGGCACGACGCTGACATCGACTCCCACCATATACGGCGTTGCACCCCGATCTCCATCGCCTGGAAATCGTGACGGTAGCGCCCCGGACCCGAAATTGACTTCCGCCTCCCTGCAGCAGCGCCGGTCGAACACACCGACAGCTGCTGGAGGCGCACATCGGGTGGCCGGCCGTTTCGGGGGCGATGATTAAAGGCCAGGTGGCCGAGGTAAGTGGGGGGGGAAAAAAACTTTCTTGTTCCAGGTTTTTTCCGCGGGTTCCTGCCCGCGATTGATCAGCTCTGCTCGAGCGCCGGGCTGATCGCGCGGGATCGCGGCTGCCTTGGTGGTCCAGGTAGGGACTTATTCTATTGCAGAGTCTGCAGCGATGGCCCTTCCCTTTTAAGGGAGAGAAGGAGCCTTTGAACGTGGCAGTGCTGCCCGGCCCAGTGCGCAGCACTGCTGAAGTCTCCGCCTCCCCTTTTAGCGCTCCACTTCCTTCTTGGCGCGCCAACAGTGAATTTTTCAAAAGTTTGAAATCGTTGGCGCCTGGCGCTAGCTTTTCAAACTTAAAAAAATTAGCCCCCCAAACGGGGCAATAGTGAATTTCTCCCCCACAGATATTATAAGGCGATACAAATACTACAAGATTTTAAAAATATAAACGTTTCTAGTATTAGCTTTGTAACTAGAATCATAGAATAGTACAGCACAGCAGGAGACCATTCGGCCCATCGAGTCTGTGCCGGCTCTTTCGAAGAGCAATCCAGTCAGTCCCACTCCCTCACTCTTTCCCCATATCCCTGCAATTATTTCTCCTTCAAGTATTTACCCAATTCCCTTTTGAAGGGCGGTGGATACAGATTCAAGTAGTAGCCTATCAGGCAGCGCATTCCAAATCCTAACCACTCGCTGCGTAAAAAAGTTTTCCTCATGTCGCCTCTGGTTCTTTTGCCAATCACCTTCCATCTGGGCCCTCTGGTTATTGACCCTTCAGCCATTGGAAACAGTTTCTCTTTTATTTACTCTTATTTGAACCCTTCATAATTTTGAACACCTCTATTAAATCTCCTCTCAATCTTCTCTGCTCTAAGGAGAACAACCCCAGCTTCTCCAGTCTATCCACGTAACTGAAGTCCCTCATCCCTGCAACCATTCTCGCAAATCTCCTCTGCATCCTCTCTAAAGCCTTGACCTCCTTCCTGAAGTGTGGTGCCCAGAATTGAACACAATACTCCAGCTGGGGCCAAAACTTTGTACTTTAGTACGCTCCTATCTTGCGTGGAAGATGCAGAGTAAGACTGCAAGCTTTATTTTGCTTGTTTGGTAGGGAAGCACTAGATTAAAACCCAGGCTTAGTATTGAAAGATAATGGAGTCCTTGCACCTTATTCATAGTGAAGTTCTCCACAGTTTTTAACAATAAAAAAAGTTGTGGAGCTTTCTGACTATTTGAGAAAATATAAGAAAGAATAACCTTGAACTCTAGGGGAATCGAGGGATATGGGGATCGGGCAGGAAAGTGGAGTTGAGGTCGAAGATCAGCCATGATCTTATTGAATGGCGGAGCAGGCTCGAGGGGCCGAATGGCCGACTCCTGCTCCTATTTCTTATGTTCTTAAAAGTTTCTTTTCATAACTGTTTCCTTTCTGACTCTTTCAATCTGAGTAAAATTCTTCTACATTTTTTTTGTCCCTCAGAGATTCGGGAACATTTGAAGCTATGACCTCAGCCATAGAATTTAAAGCACAGACCGTGCCGGTGTTTATGCTCCACACCAACCTCCTCCCACCCCTCTTCATCTCACCCTATTAGCATATCCTTCTATTCCTTTCTCCCTCATGTGCTTATCCAGCTTCCCCTTAAATGCATCTATACTATTCGCCTCAGCCACTCCCTGTGGCAGCGAGTTCCACATTCTCACCACTCTCTGGGTAAAGGAAGTTTCTCCTGATTTTTTTTAAATTTGTTCCTGGGATGTGGGCGTCGCTGGCAAGGCCAGCATTTATTGCCCATCCTAATTGCCTTTGAGAAGGTGGTGGTGAGCTGCCTTCTTAAACCGCTGCAGTCCGTGTGGTGAAGGTACTCCCACAGTCCTGTTAGGGAGGGAGTTCCAGGATTTTGACCCAGTGATGATGATGAAGGATCGGCGATCTACTTCTAAGTCAGGATGGTGTGTGACTTGGAGGTGATGGTGTTCCCATGTGCCCGCTGCCCTTGTCCTTCTAGGTGGAAGAGGTCGCGGGTTTGGGAGGTGCTGTCGAAGAAGCCTTGGCGAGTTGCTGCAGTGCATCTTGTAGATGGTACACACTGCAGCCACGGTACGCCGGTGGTGGTGGGAGTGAATGTGTAAGGTGGCGGATGGGGTGCCAATCAAGCGGGCTGCTTTGTACTGGATGGTGTCGAGCTTCTTGTGTTGTTGGAGCTGCACTCATCCAGGCAAGTGGGGAGTGTTCCATCACACTCCTGACTTGTGCCTTGTAGATGGTGGAAAGGCTTTGGGGAGTCAGGAGGTGAGACCCTAGCCTCTGACCTGCTCTTGTTGCCACAGTAGTTATGTGGCTGGTCCAGTTTAAGTTTCTGGTCAATGGTGACCCCCCCCCCAGGATGTTGATGGTGGGGGATTCGGCGATGGTAATACTGTTGCATGTCAAGGGGAGGTGGTTAAACTCTCGCTGTTGGAGACAGTCATTGCCTGGCACTTCTGTGGCGCGAATGTTACCTGGCCACTTATCAGCCCAAGCCTGAACGTCGTTCAGGTCTTGTTGCATGTGGGAATGGACTGCTTCATTATCTGAGGAGTTGTGAATGGCGCTGAACACTGTGCAGTCATCAGCGAACATCCCTATTTCTGACCTTGTGTTGGAGGGAAGGTCATTGATGAAGCAGCTGAAGATGGTTGGGCCTAGGACACTGCCCTGAGGAACTCCTGCCTCGATGTCCTGGGGCTGTGATGATTGACTTTCAACCACCACAACCATCTTCCTTTGTGCTAGGTATGACTCCAGCCAGTGGAGCGTTTTCCCCTGATTCCCATTGACTTCAGTTTTACTCCTTGTTTAGCTCCTTGATGCCACACTCGGTCAAATGCTGCCTTGATGTCAAGGGCAGTCACACTCCCCTCACCTCTGGAATTCAGCTCCTTTGCCCATGTTTGGGCCAAGGCTGTAATGAGGTCGGGAGCCGAGTGGTCTTGGTGGAACCCAAACTGGGCATCCATGAACAGGTTATAAGTGAGTAAGTGCCGCTTGATATCACTGTCGACGACACCTTCCATCACTTTGCAGATGATTGAGAGTAGACTGATGGAGCGATAATTGGCTGGGTCTGATTTTTCCTGCTTTTTGTGGACAGGACATACCTGGGCAGTTTTCCACATTGTTGGATAGATGCCAGTGTTGTAGCTGTACTGGAACAGCTTGGCTAGAGGCGAGGCTGGTTCTGGAGCACAAGTCTTCAGCACGATAGCTGGGATGTTGTCGGGGCTATTGGATTTATTAGTGACCATCTTATATGTGGGGGGATTGTCCTATGAGGAGGGATTGAGTAGACTAGGCCTATATTCTCTAGAGTTTAGAAGAATGAGAGGTGATCTCATTGAAACATACAAAATTCTTACAGGGCTTGACAGGGTAGATGCAGGGAGGATGTTTCCCCTGGCTGGGGAGTCTAGAACCAGGGGTCACAGTCTCAGAATAAGGTGTCAGTCATTTAGGACTGAGATGAGATGAAATTTCTTCATTCCGAGGGTGGTGAATCTTTGGAATTCTCTACCCCAGAGGGCTGTGGAGGCTCAGTCGTTGAGTATATTCAAGACAGAGATCGATAGATTTTTGGAAATTAAGGGAATCAAGGGATATGGGGATAGTTCAGGAAAGTGGAGATGAGGTAGAAGATCAGCCATGATCTTATTGAATGATGGAGCAGGCTCGAGGGGCCGAATGGCCGACTCCTGCTCCTATTTCTTTTGTTCTTATTTATGGGTCCTAGTTTTGGTCTCCCCAACAAGTGGAAAGCTCTTCTCTACGTCTATCCTATCAAACCCGTTCATAATTTTAAAGACCTCTATTCGATCACCTCTTAGTTTTCATTTTTCTAGAGAAGAGCCCAGCCTGTTTTTAATCTTTTCTGATAGTTGTACACTCTTAGTTCTGCTATCATCCTCATGCTTCACCTGATGAGGCACTAGTGATAGTTTCAAAATCCTGCACCTGCTCGAAGGCCTATGGGGTTTAAAATGATCATTCCAGTTATGCTTTTAACCTCAAAACCCTAATTTGGCAACTCGCTGTGTAAGAATAAATTCTCCTCGTCTCCCCCTCTGGTTCTTTTACCAGTTATCTTAAATCTGTGTCCTCTGGTCATCGACCATCCTGCCAGTGGAAACAGTTTCTCCCGATCTACTACTCTATCTAAACCCTTCATAATTTTGAACACCTCTATTAAATCTCCCCTTAACCTTCTCTGCTCTAAGGAGAACGACCCCAGCTTCTCCAGTCTCTCCACATAACTGAAGTCCCTGGTACCATTCTGGTCAATCTCCTCTGCACCCTTTTGACCTCCTCCCTAAGGTGTGGTGCCCAAGAATTAAACAAAATACTCCAGCTGAGGCCTAACCAGTGACTTATAAAGGCTTCGCATAACTTCCTTGCTTTTGTACTCTGTGCCTCGATTTATAAAGCCAAAGATCCCATATGCTTTTTTTTTAACAGCCTTATCAACGTGTCCTGCCACCTTCAAAGAATTGTGTACATAACCCCCCGGTGTCTCTGTTCCTGCACCCCTCTTTAAAATGGTACCCTTTAGTTTATATTGTCTGTCCTCATTCTTCCTACCAAAATGCATCATTTCACACATTCCGGCATTAAATTTAATCTCCCATGTGTCTGCCCATTTCACCAGTCTGTCTGTGTCCTCCTGACATCTGTAACTATCCTCCTCATTGTTTACTACATTTCCAAGCTTTGTGCCATCTGCAGACTTTGAAACAATGGCCTTTATACCCAAGTCCAGGTCATTAATATACATTTATTCTGTGTGTGTAAAAAAAAAAAAAAAAAATTTAAATGTTATTCTGTGGCATAATTTTCTATATTTTTAAATCATCCATTGCATAATTCTTTGTAGCCAGACAGAGTGTTTGTGTTCTGCCTGAGGTAACTGATGACTGTGCAGTGGATTTTGCCCGATCATAACTAGATGAATGTGTGTGCGGTTAATTGCGCCTGAGCTTGGGGGCTGGGACCAGGAGACAGTGAGCACCAATGGTACTCCGTGCTGCAGCATCCAAGAGGCATCTCGGGAATTGTGTTTTTTTGCATAGGAATCATGTGATGCTGAATTTTTCAATACAGGGTTGCATTTAGCCAGCCATTTTGGTCTACACCCGAACTGCGCAGAGAACTGGTCTCCCTCTCTTTTTTTTAGTATGGTACCGGCTGAATCCAGAGTTAGCCGAGGAATTGTTTGAGCATCTCCCCCTGTGTGCAGAACCTTTAGCAGTGAGGCACCTGCTTCATCATTTTTTTTGCCTGAGATCTTGAGCCAGGCAATCTTGCGAATTTGCAAAAAGGGTTCGTTTTTTTTTTGTCCGGAGAGAGCTGAAGGGAGGGAAGCCTTTTGCTGAGTCACTCTGCTGCGATCTGCCCCTGGTATCGAGGCTGTCTCTCGGCGGCCACTTCCAGTCTCGGCACGAAGCGCCCTTCTCCGCGCCGCGATTCCCTCCTGCGACAGCAAGCCAGCCAGCCAGCCAGCCCTTGCGGGGGAATTTTTATTTTCTGTATTTTGCCAGCTGAGTCATCATGTCTGACCTGACGCCCCAGAGTGACGCTCCGACTCCCACCACCGACAAGATCACGCAGGCTGCCAGAGAGACCATCTACCTGTGCAACTTTCGAGTCTCGGTCGACGGAGAGTGGCTCTGCCTGCGGGAGCTGAACGACATCTCCCTCACACCTGACCCAGAGCCTGCCCACGAAGGTACGATTATATGCAGGCACCACCAGCTGCTCTTTCTTATTTTTCATTTCCCGCCCCCCCCCCCCCCAACTCCCTCCCCATCCTAGTTATCGTGCTAACCGCCTGGAACAGCGAGTACCACTGGGATGTCGTTATTACATTCAAAATAGATTTGCAACACCCTGAAAGGTCTGCTCACTGTTTCAGCAGTTCTGTTTCATGTTAACAGCGCATCGATAATCCTGCAAATTGCTGCTGTTCTCACCCTGCCTCTTTAAATCTGCTTTAAATTTTAGTGTAAATTGTAAAATTAAATCGACACTTGTGTGCCACACCGGAAGCCTGTTCAGATTTGTTTTGCTGGACTGAACGGGAGCAAATTTATCCTTTTTCCGCCCCCCCCCCTCCCCGAATGTAATCATCGGCAGTGTGAACGCCTGCCCTTCCCTCATCTGTAAGTCAGCAGCATCAATAGCGGGTTTGCAAACCAGTCGTGACATTCCGCAGCGAGTCAGTGCTACTGCAAAAACAAAGGTGCAGCTAGCTGATGCAACCCTCCCTGTGAATCGGGAAAGGATTGCTTTTCCTTTTTTGTTTTGCTGGGGGTGGGTGGGGGGGAAAGGACTCCATGCGGTTTTAAAAAAAAATTGCAGCAACAACAAGAGATGTACGCAGCAGCACCCAGTCTGTTTTATGGATTAACATTGGCTGTGCAGCAAATGCTCGGATTTCCTATTGTAGCCGAATTCCAAATGCACCAGCAATGTGCTGATGTGTGGTGATGGCGGTGTAATGACTGCTTGCGCTCGCTCTCTCTCTATTGCTGGCTTCTCGTCATCCCCCCCCCCCCCCCCCCCCCTCCCCGTCACTTGACCCTTGAACTGGATCAGTAGTCCTTGAGGTAATTGACAATACAAAGACACATTTTCACCGCTGCCTTTTTTGGGGGGAGGAGGGGCAGAAAGACGCATTTGCTGGTAACGTGAGAGTCGACAGGTTGTCGCTCGTCTCATTTAGTCTGGACATTGGTGTTAACACTTTCATTCCCCTGCTGCTGCTGCTGCTCGTGGCAGAGATGCACGATTTCACGGATTGAAGGTGTGAGATTCAGAACGCACTGACAGCCTTATTACAGTGACAAAGGTTTTACATTTAGGAGCACAGATTTGATTTTTGTTTTTCCAGCCGTCAATTTTTTAAAAAAATGTGCTTCAGAATTTTTTTTTCCTGAAAGAAAGACTCGCTATCTTAAGAGGCAAGTGAGCAGTTAAGCGTATTGGGGTTCTGCGGTAAGCCTCATCATTTAGTGCATTCACGGGTAAGTCGTTGTACCACCTGATTTGCAACAGACAAATCGGAAGGAAGGATCAGGCGAGGCAGTATAGAGTTACATCGAATAAACAGGCCATTCGGGCCAACCAGTCTGTGCCAGTGTTTATGCTCCACACCAGCCTCCTCCCGCCCCTCTTCATCTCACCCCATCAGCACATCCTTCTATTCCTTTCTCTGTCCTGTGCTTTATCTAGCTTTTCTCTTAAATACATCAAATGTATAATTATTGGTAATAAATATAAACTAAAAATGGTACAATTTTAAAAGGGGGTGCAGGAACTGAGCGACCTGGGGGTGTGCGTACAGAAATCTGTGAGGGTGGCAGGACAAGTTAACGAGCTGTAAAACAGACAGGGTCCTGGGCTTGCTTTATTTATTAGTTCACGGGATGTGGGCGTCGCTTGGCAAGGCCGGCATTTATTGCCCATCCCTAATTTCCCTTGAGAAGGTGGTGGTGAGCCGCCTTCTTGAACCGCTGCAGTCCGTGTGGCGAAGGTCCTCCCACAGCGCTGACTTTGTCGTAGCGGTTGTGTTACAATCCAGTGTCTCTCTGGGCCATTTCAGAGGGCAGTTAAGAGTCAACCACATTGCTGTGGGTCTGGAGTCACATAGGCCCAGACCGGGTAAGATATTTCCTTCCCTAAAGAGCATTAGTGAACCAGATGGGTTTTACCGACAATCCGATAGTTTCACGGTCACCATTACTGATACTAGCTTTTTAATTCCAAATTTATTTAATTAATTGAATTTAAATTCCCCAGCTGCTATGGTGGGATTTGAACTCACGTCTCTGGATCATTAGTCCAGGCCTCTGGATTACTAGCCCAGTGACATAACCACTGTGCTACCTTAATGGCGGCATAGAGTATAAAAGCCCAGACGTTATTGTAAATCTTTATAAAACACTGGTTAGGACCCAGCTTGGGGTGTTGTGTCCAACTCTGGGCACCTCACTTGAGGAAGGATGTCAAGGCCTTGGAGAGGGTGCGGAGGAGATTTCCTAGAATAGTACCAGGGATGAGGGACTTCAGTTATGTGGAGAAGCTGGGGTTGTTCTCCTTTTGAGCAGAGAAGGTTAAGAGGAGATTTGATAGAGGTGTTCAAAACCATGAAGAGTAAATAAGCAGAAACTGTTTCCAGTGGCAGGAGGGTCGGTAACCAGAGGACACAGATTTAGGAAAATTGGCAAAAAAACCAGAGGGGAGATGAGGAGAATTTTTTTTTTTTTTAGGCAGCGAGTTGTTGTGATCTGGAATGCGCTGCCTGAAAGGGCAGTGGAAGCAGATTCAATAATAACTTTCAAAAGGGAATTGGATAAATACTTGAAGGGGAAAAATTAGCAGGGCTCTGGGGAAAGAGCAAGAGCTTTCTGTGGCAGTAACAGTTTGATTTCGGTTCTTCAGCAAAGCTTTCAGTGTTTTGATTTTTCTCCCCCCCCCCCCCCCCCCCCCCCCAAATTTCTGTTGAAGATTATTTTTTTTTTTCAAGCATGTCCCAGATTAAGCTAAAACAAAAGTCGACCCTTCCTTTCCCTACTTCCGTGCCTTTCAGTTGTGATTCAGAGCAAAAGGGAAGTCGCAATGAAAGGACGTTTCATTATCTCTTCCGTTAAAGTGAAAGCAAAGCAGATGGTCGAGATACCAGTACAGCACGTGTCCCTATTTGGGGGTCTGACGCACCCTCCCCGCCCCCCCCAACTGCATCACTCTGAGGTTTACGATCAGTTAACGCGGCACTGATGATTGAATTGATGGTTTTGAGGTCAATATTTGACCTTTGTTGCACACTTTAGAGGCCACTATCTAATCTATATGCAAATGCACGTCCAGTGGAGCTTTTTCTTCAGTGTATTTGGTATTCTGTTTATTTCAAAAAATGTAAGAATTGTAGGAACAGGAGTGGGTCATTCAGCCCCTCGAGCCTGTTCCGCCATTCAACTCGATCATGGCTGATCTGTATCTTAACTCTGTCTACCCGCCTTGGTTCCGTAACCCTTAATACTCTTACCCAACAAAAATCTATCTATCAATCTCCGTTTTTAAATTTTCAGTTGACCCCCAGCCTCAACAGGTTTTTGTGGGAGAGAGTTCCCAATTTCCACTCCCCTTTGTGTGAAGAAGTGCTTCCTGACATCACCCCTGAACGGCCTGGCTCTAATTTTAAGGTGACTCCCCCCACCAGAGGAAATAGTTTCTCGCTATCTACCCTATCAACTCCTTTAATCATCTTAATTGCTTCAATTAGTTCACCCATTAATCTTCTAAACTCGAGGGAATACAAGCCCAGTCTGTGCAACCTGTCCTCCATAATTTAACCCTTTTATCCCCGGTATCATTCTGGTGAATCTGCGCTGCTCCCCCTCCAAGGCCAGTATATCCTTCCTGAGGTGCGGGGCCCAGAACTGAACGCAGTTACTCCAGATGGAGTCTGACCAGAGTTTCATCCTCAGAATGAGCAGAATACTAGGCTGACATTATGATCAGCTCGGCAGTGGCACCACCACAACACTGCGTGCATTTTGGTAAAAGGACAGTGGGCTTTAAATGAAAGTTCTCGAAGTCTTGTATTTTTGGAGCTTTTCCTTCGTTAAGTGGCATTTCCTGAGCGTTACCAATTTCCACTGCCCTTTGTGTGAAGAAATGCTTCCTGACGTCACCCCTGAACGGCCTGGCTCTAATTTTAAGGTTACGCCCCCTTGTTCTGGACTCCCCCCACCAGAGGAAATAGTTCCAATATAGTGAGCATCTCTTGGGCCTGCTAAGTGCCATTACAGTAATTACTTGGCATCAGTACCACAGTAAGAGTGTTTCAACTTTAGCGAAGAGTTTACCTAAAGATAGTCAGAACAATGACTGAAATAGCTCTGAGAAAATGGAACCCTCAATACTTGCACTTAAAGGAAAGTAGAACTTGTGCATTTTCACATTCTGGGATTGCTATTTTTTTTTTAAAAAAAGCTTCTTGGCAAAAGGGGACACCATAGTTGGGCTTAAACCCTACTGTCTCCCCCCCCCCCCCCCCCCCCCCCAAGATTAAAGAGGGGGGGAAATACCAAATTGGGCTTCCTACTTCTGATTGGTGTCCGATGACTTGTCAACAACATCTTTTATTTATATAGCACCTTTAACGTGGTAAAACGTCCCAAGGCGCTTCACAGGAGCCACATAAGGAAACATTAGGGCAGGTGACCAAAAGCTTGGTCAAAGAGGTCGGTTTTAAGCAGCGTCTTAAAGGAGGAGAGAAGTAGAGAGGTTTAAGGAGGGAATTCCAGAGTTTGGGGCCCAGGCAGCTGAAGGCACGGCCACCAATGGTGGAGCGATGGAAATCGGGGATGTGCAAGAGGTGACTGGCCTGTGGATGCTCACTGTCGAAGTTCAAGTATGAATAATGGCCATTTGGCCAAGGCTACCGATGCGAGTAGGAGTCAGCACCTTGGATGGGGGGGGCGGGGCGGGGGGGAGGAGGAGGAGGAGAGGAGTATTGGCAGAGGTGGGGTGAAAATCCCCTCCTTGTTTCTATTCCCGCCCCGCCCCCCCTCCCAAATTGTGTTTCTCACTGGATGGATTCCCAACGCCTCGTACCGAGCTCGGATTAAGACAAGTGTTTGGGCAGCTAGATGCCGTTATAATTGGTTGGGTGGGGGGGGGGGGGTTGAGACGAGCTGATGACGTTCCTTCTAATTCCCTCACCCCTTTTCCCAAAGAGAGCTGTAGCTAACATTTGGGACTTGCCCTGTGAAGAATCTTGTACGTGACCATGAACGGTGTAGAGTGCGCGGGGTCAGTGAATGAACTGCCTCGACACCGGCTGCTCAAACTCAACACTCGTAAAGGAGGCGATGAACGGATTTAAATTCTGTTTGTTATTGTTGCACCTTAGGGGCTTTTCCTAGGGCACAGAATCAAATCCAACCTAGGCGAACGGTATCTTTCTCCGTCAAGCCGAAGCCCCAGGCTTCGCGAACTATCGCATATGATTTTTTAAAAATTCATTCCTGGGATGTGGGCGTCGCTGGCAAGGACGGCATTTATTGCCCATCCCTAATTGCCCTCGAGAAGGTGGTGGTGAGCCGCCTTCTTGAACTGCTGCAGTCCGTGTGGTGAAGGTGCTCCCACAGTGCTGTTAGGGAGGGAGTTCCAGGATTTTGACCCAGCGACGATGAAGGATCGGCCGATATATTTCCAAGTCAGGATGGTGTGTGACTTGGAGGGGAACTTGGAGGTGGTGGTGTTCCCATGCGCCTGCTGCCCCTGTCCTTCTAGGTGGTAGAGGTCGCGGGTTTGGGAGGTGCTGCCGAAGAAGCCTTGGCGAGTTGCTGCAGTGCATCTTGTAGATGGTACACACTGCAGCCACGGTGCGTCGGTGATGGAGAGAGTGATTGTTTAAGGTGGTGGATGGGGTGCCGATTAAGCGGGCTGCTTTGTCCTGGATGGTGTCGAGCTTCTTGAGTGTTGGAGCTGCACTCATCCAGGCAAATGGAGAGCTGTGCACATATAATGACTTTTGTTTCCTGTATGTATTCCATTGGGCCCTAACCAGTTTCATCCCTTGCTAAAACGAGGTATATGAAGTAAGTTTGCCTTTAAAAGTGCTTGAGTGGAATCCTGAGTTACTGAGTGAGACCGTTTTGTTTTTAAACCTAATATTACATAAAACTTTACAGCACACACACAGGCCATTTGGCCCAACAGGTCTATGCCGGTGTTTGTGCCCCACATGAGCAACCACAAAAGAAATGTTTCAAATCTTATCTTATCAAGTATCAGCTGTGGTAGCAGCCTCACCTCTGAGTCAGAAGGTTGTGGGTTCAAGTCCCACTCCAGAGACTTGAGCACAAAATCTAGGCTTACACTCCCAGTGCAATACTGAGGGAGTGCTGCACTGTCGGAGGGGCAGTACTGAGGGAGCGCCGCACTGTCGGAGGGGCAGTACTGAGGGAGCGCCGCACTGTCGGAGGGGCAGTACTGAGGGAGCGCCGCACTGTCGGAGGGGCAGTACTGAGGGAGCGCCGCACTGTCGGAGGGGCAGTACTGAGGGAGCGCTGCACTGTCGGAGGGGCAGTACTGAGGGAGCGCTGCACTGTCGGAGGGGCAGTACTGAGGGAGTGCTGCACTGTCGGAGGGGCAGTGCTGAGGGAGCGCCGCACTGTCGGAGGGGCAGTGCTGAGGGAGCGCCGCACTGTCGGAGGGGCAGTGCTGAGGGAGCGCCGCACTGTCGGAGGGGCAGTACTGAGGGAGCGCCGCACTGTCGGAGGGGCAGTACTGAGGGAGCGCCGCACTGTCGGAGGGGCAGTACTGAGGGAGCGCCACACTGTCGGTGGGGCAGTACTGAGGGAGCGCCGCACTGTCGGAGGGGCAGTACTGAGGGAGCGCCGCACTGTCGGTGGGGCAGTACTGAGGGAACGCCGCACTGTCGGAGGGGCAGTACTGAGGGAGTGCCGCACTGTCGGAGGGGCAGTACTGAGGGAGCTCCGCACTGTCGGAGGGGCAGTACTGAGGGAGCGCCGCACTGTCGGAGGGGCAGTACTGAGGGAGCGCCGCACTGTCGGAGGGGCAGTACTGAGGGAGCGCCGCACAGTCGGAGGGGCAGTACTGAGGGAGCTCCGCACTGTCGGAGGGGCGGTACTGAAGGAGCGCCGCACTGTCGAAGGTGCTGTCTTTTGGATGAGGACGTTAAACCGAGGCCCCGTCTGCTCTCTTGATTGGATGTAAAAGATCCCGTGGCAGTATTTTGAAGAAGAGCAGGGGAGCTGCTCCTCAAGAACAACAACTTGTATTTATATAGCGCCTTTCACGTGGTAAAACATCCCAAGGCGCTTCACAGGCTTTTAGTGTCGGCCGTGGCTCAGTGGGCAGCACGCTCGCCTGAGTCAGAAGGTTGTGGGTTCGAGTCCCACTCCAGGGACTTGAGCACAAAAATCTAGGCTGACACTCCCAGTGCAGTACTGAGGGAGAGCTGCACTGTCGGAGGGGCTGTCTTTCAGAGGAGATGTTAAACCGAGTCTGCTCTCTCAAGTGGACTTAAAAGATCTCATGGAACTATATCGAAGAAGAGCAGGGGAGTTGTCCCCGGTGTCCTGGCCAATATTTATCCCTCAATCAACATCTCTTTTTAAAAAAAAAAACTAATTGTCTGGTCATTATCACATTGCTGTTTGTGGGAGCTTGCTGTGTGCAAATTGGCTGCCGGGTTTCCTACATTACAACAGTGACCACACTTCAAAAAGTACTTCATTGGCTGTAAAGCGCTTTGGGACATCCTGAGGTGGTGAAAGGCGCTGTCGAAATACAAGTCGTCTTATCGTGTCAACGCGACCTGTGATTTTTGCAGTATTAATATCCCCCTTTATTTTTCCCTAATCAAGCAAAAATGTCTTTTTTTGTGGTTTTTTATTTGCATGACATTTTGTCCTTTTTTTCTTTTCTTTTTATTTTTTGCTGCTCTTGGCAAAGGCTCTTGGGAGGATTTAACAGTTTGGGTGGATCAAATGCAAATGCTTGAGCAGGCTGAAGGTGCGTAACCAGATCGTTTACCAGCTCTTGTACTGTGACTATTTGGAAGGGTCCGAGCTGCCCTCATGTTCTCCGACCTTGTGTTTACACCAATGATGGAAGTACGGCCATTTACAGAGGAGACCAATACAGCAATGATGGGTAACCATGGCCCCTGACCCCAACCCCCCCCCCCCCCCCCCCCCCGGCAATCTCTGGAACCTCCTACAACCCTCCGAGATCTCTGCGCTCCTCCAATTCTGCCCTCTTGAGCATCCCCGATTTCCACCGCAGGCGGCCGTGTCTTCAGCCGCCTGGGCCCTGAGCTCTGGGATTCCCTCCCTAAACCTCGCTGCCTCTCTCCCCTCCTTTTTAAGTCATTCCTTAAAACCTAACTCTATGACCAAGCTTTTGGTCACCTGTCCTAATTATCTCCTTATGTGGCTCGGTGTCAAATTTTGTTTGACAATCGCTCCTGTGAAGCGCCTTGGGACGTTTTACTACGTTAAAGGCGCTATATAAATATTAGTTGCTGTTGTTTTAACCATTGCATCCTTTAAAGAATGTAGAATTGATCTGATGAGCTCCAACCTACATAAAATTACAGCACAGAACCAGGCCACTCATAAGAACAGGAGTAAATAAGAATTAGGAGCAGGAATCGGCCATTCCGCCCCTCGAACCTGCTCCGCCATTCAGTAAGATCATGGCTGATCATCGACCTCAACTCCACTTTCCCGCCCGATCCCAATATCCCTCGATTTCTCCTAGAGTCCAAAAATCTATCGATCTTTGTCTTGAATATACTCCGACTGAGCATCCACAGCCCTTTGGGGTAGAGAATTCCAAAGATTCACAACCCTCTGAGTGAAGAAATTCCTCCTCATCTCAGTCCTAAATGCCCGACCCCTTATCCTGAGACGATGACCCCCTAGTTCTAGCCTCTCCAGCCAGCGGAAACAACCTCTCAGCATCTACCCTGTCATAGAAACATAGAATCTAGGAGCAGGAGTAGGCCATTCGGCCCGTCGAGCCTGCTCCACCATTCAATACGATCATGGCTGATCATTCAAATCCAGTACCCTGTCCCTGCTTTAATCCCCACAGTACACATATCCCACCCTACCCCCGTAACCCCACATATTTAATTCCCCCTAACATATCCCATCCTATCCCCATAACCCCACATATTTAATCCCCCCCCTAACACTAAGGGTCAATTTATCATAGCCAAATCAACCTAACCCGCACATTTTTGGACTGTGGGAGGAAACCGGAGCACCCGGAGGAAACCCACGCAGACACGGGGAGAATGTGCAAACTCCACACACAGTCACCCGAGGTCAGATTCGAACCCGGGTCCCTGGCGCTGTGAGGCACCAGTGCTAACCACTATGCCACCGTGTTGCCCTTCAGAATCTTACATGTTTCAATGAGATCACCTCTCATTGTTCTAAACTCGAGAGAGTGTCGGCCATTTCTACACAATTTCTCCTCATAGGACAACCCTCACATCCCAGGGATTAATCTAGTGAACCTTCGTTGCACTCCCTCTAAAGCAATTATATCCTTCCTTGGGTAAGGAGAGCAAAAATTTACACACTACTCCAAGTGTGGTCTCACCAAAGCCCTATATAATTGCAGCAAAACTTCTTATACTCCAACCCCCTTTGCAATAAAGGCTAACATACCATTTGCCTTCCTAATTGCTTGCTGTACCTGCATGTTAACTTTTAAATATATATCCAATTACCTTTTGAAAGTTACTATTGAATCTGCTTCCACCGCCCTTTCAGGCAGCGCATTCCAGATAATAACCACTCACTGCTTAAAAAGAATTCTCGTCTCCCCTCTGACTTTTTTGCCAATTATCTTAAATCTGTGTCCTCTGGTTACCGACCCTTCTGCCACTGGAAACCGTTTCTCCCTATCTAGTCTATCAAAACCACTCATAATTTTGAATACCTCTGTTAAATCTTTCCTCAACCTTCTCTTCTCTTCTCTAAGGAGAACAATCCCAGCTTCTCCACACCACGGAATTACCTCTTCGGCCATTCAGCCCCTTGAGCCTGTTCTGCCATTCAATTAGATCATGGCTGATCTGTATCTTAACTCCATTTAAAAAAAAAATTCAGTCAGGGGATGTGGACGATGCTGGCAAGGCTAGCATTTATTGCTTATCACTAATTGCCCTTGAGAAGGTGGTGGAGAGCCGCCACCTTGAACTGCTGCAGTCTGTTTGGCTTGCTGGGCCATTTCAGAGGGGCAGTTAAGAGTCAACCACAATGCTGTGGGTCTGGAGTCACATATAGGCCAGACCGGGTAAGGACGGCAGATTTCCTTCCCTAAAGGACATCAGTAAACCAGATGGGTTTTTACAACAATCCGGTAGTTTGATGATCACCATTGCTGATACTAGCTTTTTTTATAAATTCCAGATTTATTTAATTAAATTTAAATTCCCCAGCTGCCGTGATGGTACTTGAGATCATGTCGCCGGATTGTTAGTCCAGATCTGCTGGATTAGTAGTCCAGTAACATAACCAGTATGCTACCGTGCCCCATCTACCTGCCTTGGTTCCGTAACCCTTAATACCCTTGCCTAAGAAAAATCTCTCAATCTCAGTTTTGAAATTTTCAATTGACCCCCAGCCTCAACAGCTTTTTGGGGGAGAGAGTTCCAGATTTCCACTCCCCTTTGTGTGAAGAAGTGCTTCCTGACATCACCCCTGAACGGCCTGGCTCTAATTTTAAGGTGATGCCCCCTTGTTCTGGACTCCCCCCCACCAGAGGAAATAGTTTCTCTCTCTCTCTCTACCCTATCAACTCTTTTTTAATCATCTTAAACATTTATGCGTCACACGAGCCTTCTTCCACCTCTCCATCTCCCCCTATCCTTCTATTCCCTTCTCAATCATGTGTTTATCTAGTTTACCCTTAAATGCATCTATACTATTTGTCTCAACCACTTCCTGTGGTAGCGAGTTCCCCATTCTCACCACTCTCTGGGTAAAGAAGTTTCTCCTGAATTCCTGATTGGATTTATTAGTGACTATCTTATATTGATGGGCCCTAGTTCTGGTCTCCCCCACAAGTGAAAACATCTTCTCTGCGTCTACCCTATCGAACTCCCTTCATAATTTTAATGACCTCTATCAGGTCGCCCCCCTCGGCCTTCTCTTTTCTCGAGAAAAGAGCCCCAGTCTGTTCGATCTTTCCTGATAGGTGTACGCTCTCAGTTCTGCTGTCGTCCGTGTAAATCTTTGTTGCACCTTCTCCAGTGCCTCGATAACGTTTTGGTAATATGGAGGTCAGAACTGTGCAGAGTACAAGACATTATACACAGACCGTGATGCATCAGAATCTCTTGGGAGTCTGCTGATGTTGAAGTTATTTTGCGTGTGAATCGAGTACACTTGGCAGCTCTGATCTGTGTAGGGTTTTTCTACTTCACGTTTTTAAAATGTGTCAAATATATTTTTCATATCTAAAATATGTGAATCTCCTGCTTGCAAGTTATGCTTGGGCGACTTTTATTCTTTTCACTTCTGCTTGTTTTAGTTTTTTTAACCTCTGGCTTTAAATTTAACACCTCGGTCAGTTTAAGATTGCATCGTTTTTGTGGGGGGGAAACATTGATAGTAAACCACATCTAAATACAGACCATCCGTTGCACAGACGACCATCTGTTGTGCTTAACGTTCCGCAGTACTTGGGCATGTAACGCTACAGGATTAGTCTTGCAGTTACTAGGGACCCTTAAATCAGAACCAATTATATTTACCATCACATAAGCACGGAAGACTTGCAACAAATCAAAATTAAAACCAATCTTCATGCCAAAATATCTTCTAATAAAATACCAGAGCCAGTTTTGAGGGAGAGTCCAAAAACTAGAGGCCATCAATATAAGATAGTCACTAATAAATCCAATAGGGATTTCAGGAGAAACTTCTTTACCCAGAGAGTTGGTGAGAATGTGGAACTCGCTACCACAGGGGGTGGTTGAGGCGAATAGTATAGAGGCATTTAAGGGGGAGCTAGATAAACACATGAGGGGGGGAGAAAGGAATAGAAGGATAGGGTGATAATGAGAGCCTGGTCCAATCTGTTCTGATCAGAGGAGCAGAATAATTGAATCTTACAGCACCGGAGCAGGCCATACGGTCCCACAGGCCTGTCTCGGTAATTTTCTCCACAAGCCACCTGGTCTGGTCTTGCTATTTCATCCATAGAATCAAACAGCACAGGAGGAGGCCATTCGGCCCATCGTGCCTGTGCTGGCTCTTTGAAAGAGCTCTCCAATTAGTCCCACTCCCCCCTGCTCTTTCCCCACAGCCCTGCAAATGTTTCCCCTTCAAGTATTTATCCAATTCCCTTTTGAAAGTTACTATTGAATCTGCTCCCACCGCCCTTTCAGGCAGCGCATTCCAGATCACAACAACTCGCTGCGTAAAAAAAAAAATTCTCCTCGTCTTCCCCCTCTGGTTCTTTTGCCAATTATCTTAAATCTGTGACCTCTGGTTACCGACCCTCCTGCCACTGGAAACAGTTTCTCCTTATTTACACCATCAAAACCCTTCATAATGATATTACATCGTGATTAAATCTAATCTCCAAATACTGGGTTTCAAAACCTCAAATTGCTTGAATCTATTTTACGTACCCACCCTGAAGTTTCCATTCCAAAATTATAGCAAGGCTCCAGTGTTCTGATAAGTTCCAAGTCTGCTAACATCAAGGGGGAAAATTTCAGTTGCTTTGCGCCTCCAGTTAGCACCCCAAGGGGGCGCAAATCCCCTGGCGCCTGGGCGCTGCGCCGCTAACACCTCCCGCGAAATCCAGCGGGAGGTTAGCGCCGGCGGTAGCCGGTAGCGCCCCGCAGCGCTGCGCCTCTGGCGATGACGTCATTGCGGTGCGCAGCGCCCCGCAAACTTGGCTCGCGCCCCCTGACCTACCGCCGGACGCCATGTCTGACAGGGTCGGGGGGGGCGCAAATTAAAGGGCAGGTGCCGGGCGGACATTGTTTTGTGGGCCGCCTGCCAGCACCTGCCTCCTCCTGCGGAGTGCCGGCCACGATCTGTCGATCTTTTGCCGGCTCCCCGGTGATCCATCGGGGCCCCGGGGCCCCTTCCCTTTAATCAGGTGAGGGCGGCCTGTAGTACTCCGGCACTACATAGAAGATAGGAGCAGGAGTAGGCCATTCGGCCCCTCGAGCCTGCTCCGCCATTCAATGAGATCATGGCTGATCATCCAAACTCAGTACCCTGTCCCTGCTTTCTCCCCATATCCCTTGATCCCTTTAGCCTTAAGAAATATATCTAACTCCTTCTTGAATATATTTAATGAATTGGCCTCAACTGCCTTCTGTGGTAGAGAATTCCACAGGTTCACCACTCTCTGGGTGAAGAAATTCCTCCTCATCTCAGTCCTAAATCCCTTATCCTTAGACTGTGACCTCTGGTTCTGGACTCCCCTGCCATCGGGAACATCCTTCCTGCATCTAGTCTGTCTAGTCCTGTTAGAATTTTATAAGTTTCAATGAGATCCCCTCTCATTCTTCTAAACTCCAGCGAGTATAAGCCCAATCGACCCAATCTCTCCTCATACATCATTCCTGCCAGCCCAGGTATCAGTCTGGTGAATCTTCGCTGCACTCCCTCCATGGCAAGAACATCCTTCCTTAGATAAGGGGACCAAAACTGCACACAATACTCAAGGTGTGGTCTCACCAAGACCCTGTACAACTGCAGCAAGACATTCTTGCTCCTGTACTCGAATCCTCTCGCTATGAAGGCCACCATACGTGCCGACTCGCGTGGCGCTGCTGGACGTAGCGGCGCGATATTGAATGGGCACGCCCCAAGAGGGAGGGGGAGCGCTTCCAGTAGCACCCCGCCTCCTGCTTGGGGCGCTACCATTCAATTTCGGGCGCGGGGGCGCTAACTTTTTTGCGGCATGCAACTGAAATAGCGCCCCGTCGAAGTTATCGCCCCAAAAGGGGTGTGAGCCAATTTCTCTCCCCCCCCCCCCCCCCCCCCCTCAAGTGTTCCTGTTGCCATGATAATTAGAGCTTTGAAGGAAACACTTATACAGAAGAATTCTTTTATACAACACTTGCAGCAACACCAACTTACAGTTAAATAAGAGCCTTTAACGTAGTAAAACGTCCCACGGCGCTTCACAGGAGCGTAAATCAGACAAATTTTGACACCGAGCCACATGGGGAGATATTAGGTCAGGTGAGCAAAAGCTGGGTCAAAGAGGTCAGTTTTAAGAAGCATCTTAAAGGAGGAGAGAGAGGGAGAGGTTTAGGGAGGGAATTCCAGAGTTTGGGGCCCAGGCAGCTGAAGGCACGGCCGCCAATGGTGGAGCGATTAAAATCGGGGATGTGCAAGAGGCCAGAATTGGAGGAGCTCGGAGATCTCGGGGGGGGGGGGGGTTGTGGGGCTGGAGGAGGTTACAGAGATAGGGAGGGGCGAGGCCGCGGAGGGATTTGAAAAACAAGGATGAGAATTTTTAAAAAGAGGCTTTGCTGGACCGGGAGCCAATGTAGGTCAGCTATGCCTTCAGCTGCCTGGATCCTAAGCTCTGGAATTTTCTCCGCCTCTCTCTCTCATTTAAGGCGCTCCTTAAAACCTACCTGTCCTAATATCTCTGTGATTCAGTGTTAAAGTTTGTCTGATAATCGCTCCCGTGAAGCACCTTGGGACGTTTTACTACGTTAAAGTAAGCTGTTTTTGACGCGTGCAGAAGGAGTGGGCTTGATGAATTTCTCATTCCCTGAATGGAGTTAAAATGATTCAGCATCAGGAGGAGTTGCGCGAAATCCAAGGGGCAACATTTAATTCTGGGCCATCCCAAATGCTCAGACCTGGGAAAATAACGTGCAGTGTTTGGGGTTTTTTTTTTGGTTAGTCTGTTGAATGAGCAAGTTCCGAGTATACATAAATCTGCCAGGTTTATATAATAATGTTCAGACTGAATCATGGAACAGTGCAGCACAGAAGGAGGCCATTCGGCCCATCGAGTCTGTGCCGGCTCTTTCGAAGAGCAATCCAGTCAGTCCCACTCCCCCGCTCTTTCCCCATATCACTGCAATTTTTCTCCTTCAAGTATTTATCCGATTCCCTTTTGAAGGCTACTATTGAGTCTGTCTCCACCACCCTATCAGGCAGCGCATTCCAGATCCTAACCACTCGCTGCGTAAAAAAGTTTTTCTTCATGTCGCCTCTGGTTCTGTTGCCAATCACCTTAAATCTGGGCCCTCTGGTTATCGACCCATCAGCCATTATGTTGTGGTAATTCCCACCCCCCACCCCATTTCATTTCCCCTAAACAACTTAGCACCTATACCAAAATCCACGGCTTGAGATTGGCGAAAGAGTGGATAAATATATTAAATTAATTAAGAGAGGAGGCTAGGGGGGGAAAAAAATGTCTGCACAGATGGTGGTGACCATGTGGAATTCTGTCACAAACTCCTGCTGAAGCAGTGCCCATAAGTACTTTTAAAGAAAGAGAATTAGATAGTTACTTGAATTTAAGATAATTGGCAAAATGGCCAGATTCGAGGGGCCGAATGGCCTGCTCCTATCTTCTATGTAGTGCCGGAGTACTACAGGCCGCCCTCACCTGATTAAAGGGGAGGGGCCTAGCGCAGCGCGAACTGGGGCCCCGGCGCTGGACCACCGGGGAGCCGGCGAAAGATTAACAGATCGCGGCCGGCACTCCGCAGGAGGAGGGCAGAGGAGGCAGGTGCTGGCAGGCGGCCCACAAAAAAATGTCCGCCCGGCACCTGCCCTTTAATTTGCGCCACCCCAGCCACAAGAACCCCCCCCCCCCCCCCCCCCCCTGACCCTGTCAGACATGGCGTCCGGCGGTAGGTCAGGGGGCGCAAGCCAAGTTTGCGGCCGGGGTGTGAGCGGGGCGCTGCGCACCGCAATGACGTCATCGCCGGAGGCGCAGCGCTGCGGGGCGCTACCGGCTACCGCCGCCGCTAACCTCCCGCTGGATTTCGCGGGAGGCGTTAGCGGCACAGTGCCCGGGCGCGCGGGGATTTGCGCCCCCTTGGGGTGCTAACTGGAGGCGCAAAGCAACTGAAATTTTCCCCCTTGATGTTAGCAGACTTGGAACTTATCAGAACACTGGAGCCTTGGTATAATTTTGGAATGGAAACTTCAGGGTGGGTACGTAAAATAGATCCAAGCAATTTGAGGTTTTGAAACCCAGTATTTGGAGATTAGATTTAATCACGATGTAATATCGTTATGAAGGGTTTTGATGGTGTAAATAAGGAAGAACTGTTTCCAGTGGCAGGAGGGTCGGTAACCAGAGGTCACAGATTTAAGATAATTGGCAAAAGAACCAGAGGGGAAGACGAGGAGAATTTTTTTTTTTACGCAGCGAGTTGTTGTGATCTGGAATGCGCTGCCTGAAAGGGCGGTGGAAGCAGATTCAATAGTAACTTTCAAAAGGGAATTGGATAAATACTTGAAAAGGAAAAATTTGCAGGGCTGTGGGGAAAGAGCAGGGGGGAGTGGGACTAATCGGAGAGCTCTTTCAAAGAGCCGGCACAGGCACGATGGGCCGAATGGCCTCCTTCTGTGCTGAACGCTTCTATGAAGACAGAGTGTGTGAGCGTGCCTGCTAGTTAAAATGAGGATGGCTGACCCGGGGAACGGAAGGTTCATTTTCCTACTTTTTCGCGCTGAATCTATTAGCAAGCCCTTCAAGAGAAATAGTTAGACAGCGCCTCTGGTTAATTCACAGTACATCGTCTTAAATTTGTTATTTGCACATTGCTGCCCCCGGTGGTTTGCTGTGTAGGAACTCTGTGGCTGGTCCAGGCGATGGCCAAGATATTTTGGGGGTCAAGAGAGTTGTACAGGAGTGTGTTGTGTTTGCAGCTTGGGATGATGGCAACCAATTTTTAATGTGATTTGGTTATGGAACTCTTGAGCATTTGGTAGGTGACAAAATTGGTTTTGTTCTCGAAACAGAGTACAGGAAACTTTCGTTTATCCGGCATCGACGGGACCGGCGTGGTGCCGGTTTATCGAAAGTACCGGATAACAGAGAGTTATATCTACCGAGGCTATTTTTAACAAAGAGACTCCAAGCAGCACAGGAGAATCTATTCATGCTACTGCAATGTTTCGGACTTGCAACAGCGCCAGGAGGCCGAATAGTGGCACTTTTGAAAAGTACCCTTACTGACTAAATCGGCTTTCGCGGACTCTGACTCGGACTCGGGATCGGCAACATTGCCGGTTATTTGAGAGGATTTTTCGGAGCACTCGGCGTTCGCGGAGACTCGACTGCGACTCGGCAACATTGCCGGTTATTTGAGAGGAGTTTTCAGAGGATGATTTTTGCCGGTTAAGCGAGAATTCCGGATATTTGGGTGCCGGATAAACGAAAGTTTCCTGTATGTTGATTTGAGCCAATTTGGAACTTGGGAACAGGAGGCCGCCATTCGGCCCCTCGAGGCTGTTCCACCGTTCAGTTAGATCACGGCTGTTTTGGACTCCGCACTGCGCTGGGAGTGTCAGCCTGGATTTATGTGCTCCGGTCTCTGGAGTGGGACTTGAACCCACAACCTTCTGATTCAGAGGCGAGAGTGCTACCCACTGAGCCACGGCTGACACCGTTCAGGCTGTGGCCCGGAGATGTGTACACCACACAAACTGTTTCGCACTTAAAGGCTAAATTATGAGGACAGGTTGCATAATCTTGGCTTTTATTCCCTTGCGCATAGAAGATTAAGGGGTGATCTGAACGAGGAGTTTAAAATTACGCAGGGGTTCGGTAAGGTAGACGTAGAGAAGATGTTTCCATTTGTGGGAGAGTCAAAAACTAGGGGCCATAAATATAAGATAGTCACTAATAAATCCAATCGGGAATTCAGGAGAAACTTCTTTACCCAGAGAGTGGTGAGAATGTGGAACTCGCTACCACAGGGAGTGGTTGAGGCAAATAGTAAAGGTGCATTTAAGGGAAGCTAGATAAGCACATGAGGGAGAGCGGAATCGAAGGATGTGCTGATGGGGTGAGATGAAGTGGGGTGGGGAGGAGGCTGGTGTGGAGCATAAACACCGGCACGGAGCAGTTGGTCTGAATGGTCTATTTCAGTTCTTGTAATTCTATGTAAAAATGTTAAAAGGATTCAATACAAAAAAAAGCCCATTCTGTGCAACCTCAGAATTTAACCCTTTAAGCTCTGGTATCATTCTGGTGAATCTGCGCTGCTCCCCCTGAGGGGCTGTGCCCAGAACTGAACACAGTTACTCCAGATGGGGGTGTAACCAGAGCTTAATACGACTGTAGCATAACTTTAACCCTTTTGTATTACATGCTGCTGTTGCCGTTCTTCCTCTCTGCTTGCAGTAGGTGTTGGTTTTGCGCTGGTGCGCTAGAAGTGCAAAGGTTTTGCATCGTACAGCGCAGCCTGCCGAAGGAAATTGCTTTGTTTCACGTTGATCCCTTTATCCGTACGATTCGAACAATCTTCTGATTTTTAGAGAGAGTTAATTCCCTCGCAGTCTATGCACTTATCTTGCTCCTGCAAGCATTAGTGGAGGTGTCAGGGTGTGGGAGGAACCCGAACAGGCTGGAGTTTGTGATGTCCAGAGAACAAAGTGACAAAAATATAGTTCATTCGCTGGCAGTCTCCCCAATCACCAGGCAGTCGGTGAGATCAGAGCCTTTGAGAAAACTGTTCAGCCCAGAGTAGCTCAACCGAGATTAACACATTAAGATTACTTTTTGAGCTGGAACAGCAACCTGTATTTATACAGCACCTTTAACGTAGTAAACCGTCCCAAGGCGCTTTACAGGAGCGATTATCGAACAAAATTTGACACCGAGTCACATGCGATATTAGGACAGGTCAAAGCTTGGTCAAAGTGGTCGGTTTTAAGGAGCGAATTAAAGGAGGAGAGAGAGGCAGAGAGGTTTAGGGAGGGAATTCCAGAGCTCGGCCCAGGCAGCTGAAGGCATGGCCGCCAATGGTGGAATGATGGAAATCGGGGATGTTCAAGAGGCCAGAATTAGAGGAGCGCAGAGATCTTGGAGGGCTGTAGGGCTGGAGGAGGTTACAGAGATAGGGAGGGGCGAGGGCCATGGAGGGATTTGAAAACGAGGATGAGAATTTTAAATTCGAGGCGTTGCCGGACCGGGAGCCAGTGTCGGTCAGCGAGCGCAGGAAGGTTTGTTGCTGGCTTGTATAAAGTGAAGACTGTTGGAAGTCATTTGTGGAGCAGAGAAAGAGATGCAATACGGAAACCGAATTTGTTGGTGGGGAAACCGAGAGAGACAAGAGGTTGTTATAAACTTAATCCCTTGGGCAACACAAGTTGTCAAAAGTGACGGGGGTCGGTGTGGGGGGGGGGGAGAAAGTGTCCGGGGGGGGGGGGGGGGGAGAGAAAGTGTCATTAAGTCCTAATTAAAACGCATTGGGTTTTTGTTTGGATTTTGGTAACCAAGATGATTGGCTCAAACAAACCGCTTGAACCCAATTCCAGTCAAGAGTTTCGGCAGCAACCTGTCCACGGGTGAGCAGGTTTCCTACTTCCATGGTGAGAAGGTAGGGATCCTGGGCTTTATAAATAGAATATAAATATGCTTTGGCGATTCTGTATCTAATTTACTTCACCTGAGGAAGGAGCAATCGATAGCTCCGAAAGCTTGTGATTTCAAATAAAACTGTTGGACTATAACCTGGTGTTGTGCGACCTCTCAATTTTATAAATAGAGGCAGTGTACAAAAGCCAGGAAGTTATTGCTAAACCTTTATAAAACACTAGATTGGCCCCAGCTGGAGTATTGTGTCCAATTCTGGGCACCGCACTTTAGGAAGGACCTGAAGGTTTTGGAGAGAGTGCAGAAGAGATTTACTAGAATGTAATCCCTCATCCCTGGAACCAGTCACGTGGAGAGACTGGAGAAGCTGGGATTGTTCTCCTTGGAGCAGCGAAGGCTAAGGGGAGATTTGATAGAGGTGTTTAAATTCATGAAGGGTTGAGATAGAGTAAATAAAGAGAAACTGTTTCCAGTGGTCGAAGAGTCGATAACCAGAGGGCACAGATTTAAGGTGATTGTCAAAATAACCAGAGGAGACATGAGGAAAAACTTTTTTACACAACGAGTGGTGAGGATTTGGAATGCACTGCCTGATAGGGTGGTGGAAACACCTGAGAGGGCAGACGGGGCCTCGGTTTAATATCTCGTCGGAAAGACGGCACCTCCGACAGTGCAGTGCTCCCCCAGTACTGCCCCTCCGACAGTGCGGCGCTCCCCCAGTACTGCCCCTCCGACAGTGCGGCGCTCCCTCCGTACTGCCCCTCCGACAGTGCAGCGCTCCCTCTGTACTGCACTGGGAGTGTCAGCCTGGATTTTTGTGCTCAAGTCTCTGGAGTGGGCCTTGATCCCACAACCTTCTGAGTCAGAGGCGAGTGTGCTGCCCACTGAGCCACGGCTGACATGGGTGTTGTAGTTCCTACAGAATATTGCAGAGGGTGTGTGGGTGGGCAGGGCTGGGGGTGTATGGGGTGGGTGGGGCTGAGAAGGTGTGGGGGGGGGGTGGGGCCGGGGGGGGGGGGGGAGGGGTGGGGCCGGGGGGGAAGGGGCAGGGGCAGGGGGGGAAGAGACCTTCACATCGGTGGTCATGTTTTGGATTGATCCAACCTCAGCTGGTTTCTGGAATTGAATCTTGCAGGTGGTTTCAGAAAGTTCTAAAACTTCTGAGAGCTCCTCCTAAATTGTGAGCTGACAGAACCTCTTGTTTTGTGAACTGTTGAATGTTTTTTTTTGTTTTCAACCCACCCAAAATATCTCGGTATTTCATTCCTGATTACTGCTGCAAATGTTTGTGTTTGAAGGCTGTTGTGCGTCACTGGTTAGTTCTGCCGAACAAATATGGACTTCACTGGCAAGGAAAGACAAACTGGTCGATCGATCTTTCCCCAGAGCATCAGGACTAGACACATCCTCACTCTTCCGCAGCCAGCACCTCCCAAACCCGCGACCTCTACCGCCTAGAAGGACAAGGGCAGCAGGCGCATGGGAACACCACCACCTCCAAGTTCCCCTCCAAGTCACACACCATCCTGACTTGGAAATATATCGGCCGATCCTTCATCATCGCTGGGTCAAAATCCTGGAACTCCCTCCCTAACAGCACTGTGGGAGCACCTTCACCAGCGGTTCAAGAAGGCGGCTCACCACCACCTTCTCAAGGGCAACTAGGGCTGGGCAATAAATGCCAGCCTTACCGGCGACGCCCACATCCCATGAACGAATTAAAAAAAAAAGTAATCTCCTGAGTGAGGCAAAAAAACAGAAAAACCCCAGGGCCAATAAGGGAAAAGTACTCTGGAAAATTTCTCTCCGACCCCCTCAGGTGATGGAAACCAGTCCCAGAGATCACACGGGACCGTGTGTTGTCTCTAAAGACACTGACCTCTATGATGGGCTCTCGGCCCCGGTCACGAACTGGTCCAGCTCCCTCTCGAAGGCAGACAGTCAGCGCCCACCGCACCAGCCCACAACACATTCCAGAGGCTCACTGCTCTCTGGGGAAAGAAGAACCGCCCAACAATCCAGCCTCTTACACCGTTTAATCTCGTGTGAAGGGGAGCTACCCTAGCGTGTAACTGCTCACTCCACTTTGCTTTTTTAGAAGTCTACTAGTTTATCAGCTCGCCTGACCTTTCTAATTCCGTGGGAACCCAAAATCCACCGAGTCCTGAGATACTGGTAGGGGGTTGCCAACCCTCCAGGATTGCCCTGGAGTCTGCAGGGATTAAAGATTAATCTCCAGGACCCTGCTGCAAGCAAAACCCCAGGAGAGAAATCATAGGGGCAATAAAAATAGAATGGTTTTTTCACCCCCCCCCCCCCCCATTTTCTTTGAATACTGTTTCATTAGTTATAAAAATATTGGAGATTGAGGGGGAGAAAGGCTGTTCGACTGAGAGACAAGAACCATCCAAACGGGTAACGAAGAGTCTGTTCTCTTTCTGATTGGCCGTGGGAAGGCGGGGCTTCGCGATGATGGGCGTGTCGGCTGACCAATGGCAGGAGTGTGGGGCGGTTGGAGGCAGGAGGTCATGTGATGACCGGCCCCAGGAATACGTCCGACCAGAGTTGGCACCTCGTGTGTCAATCGTGTTTTGTTGGTAGAATTATATACGTCAGCATTTTTATTTTTGTGTTTTATTAAGTATAAAAATGTCTTGTTCTCCTCCTGAATTACTTTACTGGGTATCTATTGCCTTGTGCTCAAGCTGTAAACTTTTAAAACTTTTTTTTTCAGACCCCAAGGATCCCATTGCGATCGAACGGCTCAATTTAATGAACATGGCAAAACTGAGCATAAAGGGTCTAATTGAATCTGCCTTGAACTTGGGAAGGTCTTTAGACTCGGACTACGCTCCTCTCCAGCAGTTCTTTGTGGTGATGGAACATTGTCTCAAGCATGGCCTTAAAGGTGAGTTACGCTGTGGCTACCATCTCCCACGCCTCGATGAGTGAGTTGTTTTGCAAGGGTCACTTTTTATGTTCAATAAGACCTAACGAATGCAAGAAACAAAATACTTGAAAATTAATCTCACTTACAAAAAAAAATATGGATGGGTTTTATGATGTGAGGAAAGTTGTGGGAGAGGATTGTTTGATGGGCCGAATGGTGCAGGCAGACCGGCCTGGGGAGGTGGCGATTGATGTTCCAAAAAGGAATTTAGGGTCCCGTTCTCCTGGGTGCTCCTCTCCCCTAAGGTTGCTCGACCCCACTAACCGTGCCAGTCTCTGCCCCCTCCCCAATGCACCCAGATCCCTCTCCCCATCTCTATTCAACCACTGGTTGCTCCTCCTTAGGCCTTCCTTCATCTCCTCTTCCTCCCCCCCCGCTCCCAACCTCCGCGAAGAGGAGGGGAGGGATGGGGGGGGGTGGGGGATGAGGAGGGGAGGGGAAAAATCGGGGTAGTGGCGGAGGGGGGAAGAGAGATAGGACCTCCAGGGGAGAGACATACACTGTGCGCACCGCAAACCCTTTATGTTATGCAACATATTTTTATTTTGTCAACTTATTTGGAGTGTCTAAATGGTTAGAACAACTAATGTGCTTTACAAGAGGAAATTACACCAGTTACTCTGCAGCACGTAGATTATTTATGAAGGAACGTTCAGATGGGCTGCTGCACAGCCTCTGTGATTAGTCCGGCCACTTTCTGGGGTAGTTTCTAACCTTCCCCCGCCCTGCAGAATACTGCCGCTGGAGGGTGGATCGTCTGACTTGCACCCCGTCCGGACAGGAAGATCGGGAGGGCCGTAAAATGGGCGGGAGATCTGGTTATCGTTGGTTTACCGCCCAGGGGCGAAAGTTTAAAGCTACCTCTGTACGTCATCCCAACCACAACAACAACTTGTATTTATGCAGTGCCCTTAATGTAGTAAACTGTCCCCAGGCGCTTTACAGGAGCGATTATCAAACAAAATTTAACACCGAGCCACATGAGATATTGGGACAGGGAAAAGGTTGGTTTTAAGGAGCGTCTTAAAGGAGGAGAGGCGGAGAGGTTTAGGGAGGAATTCCAGAGCTCAGGGCCTCGTGGTGGAGCGATGGAAATCGGGGATGCTCAAGAGGCCAGAATTGGAGGAGTGTAGAGATCTTGGAGGGTTGTAGGGCTGGAGGAGGTTAGAGATAGGAAGGGGTGAGAGCCATGGAGGGATTTGAACACGAGGATGAGAATTTTGAAATCGAGGTCATAGAGTCATAGTCATACAGCACAGAAGGAGGCCATTCGGCCCATCGAGTCCGTGCCAGCTCTCTGTAGAGCAATCCAGTCAGTCCCATTCCCCCGCTCTATCCTCGTAGCCCTGCAAGTTTATTTCCCTCAAGTGCCGATCCAGTCTCCCCTTGAAAACATTGAGTGTCTCCGCTTCCACCACTTCCGTCGGCAGCGAGTTCCAGGTCCTCCCCACTCGCTGCTTAAAAAGTTTTTCCTCACATCCCCCCTGTATCTCTTGCCCAAAACCTTAAATCTGTGTCCCCTAGTCCTTGTACCTTCAACTAGTGGGAACAGCCTTTCCCCGTCTAGCCTATCCAAAACCGTCATAATCTTGTACACCTCTATCAAATCACCCCTCAACCTCCTTTGCTCTAATGAAAATAAATCCAGCTTCTCCAACCTGTCCTTGTAGCTAAGATCCCCCATCCCCGGAACCATTCGGGCAAATCTCCTCTGCACCCTCTCAAGGGCCTGCACATCCTTCCTAAAGTGTGGTGACCAGAACTGGATGCAATACTCCAGTTGTGGCCTAACCAGCGCTTTATAAAGGTTCAGCATAAATTCTCTACTTTTGTACTCAATACCTCTATTTATGAAGCCCAAGATCCCATATGCTTTGCTAACCACTCTCTCAATATGTCCTGCCACCTTCAGGGACCAATGCACATTAACTCCCAGGTCCCTCTGTTCCTGCACACTCTTTAAAACTGTGCCATTAAGTGTATATTGCCTCTCCCTGTTCCTTCTGCCAAAATGGATCACCTCACACTTCTCTGTATTAAATTCCATCTGCCACTTGTCTGCCCATTCGGCTAGCCTTTCTATGTCCTGTTGCAGTCGATTTGGTATCACCCTCACTGTTTGCCACACCCCTATATTTGGTGTCATCGGCAAATTTAGAAATTATACTCTGTATTCCAATATCCAGGTCATTTATTTATATCAAAAAAAGCAGTGGCCCCAGCACTGACCCTTGGGGAACACCACTGTCTACCATCCTCCAGTCTGAAAGGTCTATGAAATCCCAAGTGCACTAGACTGATCTTTACTTTCTGTTTAATATTACAGCTTGAAACAATGAGACTAAACAAACCTTGATACAGTAATAAAACGAAATGCCAGGAGTAGATTTATCACTGGAGCCTTAACCTTTCACCAAAATGTACACGCTTTAAAAACTATTTTGAAGTTAAAGAAAAAATCTGCACATGCTAGAAATTAAAGTAGGAACAGAAAATGCTGGCAATAAACAGCAGGGCAGTGTGTGTCTGGAAAAAGAAAATGGCAAAATTATGGTATGTGGAGAAGCTGCGATTGCTCTCCTTGGAGCAGGTAAGGTGAAGGGGAGATTTAATAGAAGTGTTCAGAATCATGAAGGGTTTTGATGGAGTAAATAAGGAGAAAGTGTTTCCACTGGCAGGAGGGTCAGTAACCAGAGGACACAGATTGAAGATAATTGGCAAAAGAACCAGAGGGGAGATGAGGAGAATTTATTTTATGCAGCGAGTTGTTGTGATCTGGAACGCGCTGCCTGAAAGGGCGGTGGAAGCAGATTCAATAGTAACTTTCAAAAGGGAATTGGATAAATACTTGAAAAGGAGAAATTTGCAGGACTCTGGGGAAAGAGCAGGGGGGAGTGGGACTGATTGGAGAGCTCGTTCAAAGAGCCAGCACAGGCACGATGGGCCGAATGGCCTCCTCCTGTGCTGTATGATTCTAGCGAGCACCCATTTCTGGTTTTTATTGTGTTCTCTGTCTTGAGAGCCATTGGTTTGTCAGCCACTAAACCTAGGAACTATCTTTAGCTCGGAAACTACTTGTACGGCAGGGCTGTCCCTGTACAGACCGTGATGAGATTTAGTGCAGTGTCCACAACTATTTAGGGTTTAATTTCCTATATCACTCCGGCCAATCCTTAACTCCGTTTTGACTGATTCACTGGAGTGCCTTTTGAAGTTTGCCCTGGTTGTTAAGTCAACTTGATGCACCTGTCTTCAACTGAACTGATGTGATTTTTTAATTTGCTAATATTACTGTGATGTTTTAGTATTGTGTGTTTTGTCCTTGTACCAGCTAAGAAAACATTCCTCGGACAGAACAAGTCATTTTGGGGAGCGCTGGAGCTGGTGGAGAAACTGTGCCCCGAAGCGGGTGAAATTACAGTCAGTGTCAAGGACCTCCCGGGTCTGAAGTGAGTATTTAAAGTCAGATATTGCCTCCAGTCAAATTGCTTGATCCATTCGGATACAGATCACCCATAACCGTAACTGCTCCTCAAGAATCAACAACTTGCATTTATATAGCGCCTTTGACGTGGTAAAACATCCCAAGGCACTTCACAGGCTTTTAGTGTCAGCCGTGGCTCAGTAGGCAGCACGCTCGCCTGAGTCAGAAGATTGTGGGTTCGAGTCCCACTCCAGAGACTTGAGCACAAAAATCGAGGCTGACGCTCCCAGTGCAGTACTGAGGGAGTGCCGCACTGTCGGAGGGGCAGTACTGAGGGAGCGCCGCACTGTCGGAGGGGCAGTACTGCTGGAGCGCTGCACTGTCGGAGGGGCAGTACTGAGGGAGCGCTGCACTGTCGGAGGGGCAGTACTGAGGGAGCACCGCACTGTCGGAGGGGCAGTACTGAGGGAGCGCTGCACTGTCGGAGGGGTAGTACTGAGGGAGCGCTGCACTGTCGGAGGGGCAGTACTGAGGGACCGCCGCACTGTCGGAGGGGCAGTACTGAGGGAGAGCCGCACTGTCGGAGGGGCAGTACTGAGGGAGCGCCGCACTGTCGGAGGGGCAGTACTGAGGGAGTGCAGCACTGTCGGAGGGGCAGTACTGAGGGAGCGCTGCACTGTCGGAGGGGCAGTACTGAGGGAGTGCTGCACTGTCGGAGGGGCGGTACTGAGGGAGCGCCGCACTGTCGGAGGGTCAGTACTGAGGGAGCGCCGCACTGTCGGAGAGACAGTACTGAGGGAGCGCCGCACTGTCGGAGGGGCAGTACTGAGGGAGTGCAGCACTGTCGGAGGGGCAGTACTGAGGGAGCGCCGCACTGTCGGAGGGGCAGTACTGCTGGAGCGCTGCACTGTCGGAGGGGCGGTACTGAGGGAGCGCTGCACTGTCGGAGGGGCAGTACTGAGGGAGCGCTGCACTGTCGGAGGGGCGGTACTGAGGGAGCGCCGCACTGTCGGAGGGGCAGTAATGAGGGAGCGCTGCACTGTCGGAGGGGCAGTACTGAGGGAGCGCTGCACTGTCGGAGGGGCAGTACTGAGGGAGCGCTGCACTGACGGAGGGGCAGTACTGAGGGAGCGCTGCACTGTCGGAGGGGCAGTACTGAGGGAGCGCCGCACTGTCGGAGGGGCAGTACTGAGGGAGCGCCGCACTGTCGGAGGGGCAGTACTGAGGGAGCGCCCCACTGTCGGCGGGGCAGTACTGAGAGAGTCCTGCACTGTCGGAGGGGCAGTACTGAGGGAGCCCCGCACTGTCGGAGGGGCAGTACTGAGAGAGTCCTGCACTGTCGGAGGGGCAGTACTGAGGGAGCCCCGCACTATCGGAGGGGCAGTACTGAGGGAGCGCCGCACTATCGGAGGGGCAGTACTGAGGGAGTGCTGCACTGTCGGAGGGGCAGTACTGAGGGAGCGCCGCACTATCGGAGGGGCAGTACTGAGGGAGCGCCGCACTATCGGAGGGGCAGTACTGAGGGAGTGCCGCACTGTCGGAGGGGCCGTGTTTTGAATGAGTCTGCTCTCTCAGGTGGTTCTATTTTGAAGACGAGCGGGGGAGTTGTCCCCGGTGTCCTGGCCAATATTTGTCCCTGAATCAACATCACTTTAAAAAAAAAAAGCAGATTATCACATTGGTGTTTGTGGGATCTTGCTGTGCGCAACTTGACTGCCGCGTTTCCTACATTACAACAGTGACTACACTTCAAAAGTTCTTTGAATGTAAAGCGCTTTGGGAGGTCGAGGTCGTGGAAGGCACTGTGTATATACGAGTCTTTCTTTCTGTCTTTACTGACCGATACAACGTCAATCTTTGAATGTTTGCAGGACACCGGTTGGGAGAGGGAGAGCCTGGCTGCGTCTGGCTCTGATGCAGAAGAAGCTGTCGGATTATATGAAAGCGTTGATTAATCGGAAGGATCTTCTCAGGTTAGCGTTTTAATATTCCTTCTTCACTTTGAGGAATTTATGACTGCACCGGGCACATTGGGTAAGTGGTTCTTCATTAAAGTCTAAAAAAAATTCAAGAACTTGTCCTGGGCCAGTTTGAGTCGCCAATTATTTACAGAAAGAATAAGCTGAACAAAGCTTGGGATTTAATGCGTGATTTACGTCCCCCCACAAAGAGAGGCAAAGCACCAAGTTCAGCCTCGGCTCCTTCTCCTCATTGCTGCCGTTGTTTGTCTTTTGGGGGTGTTGGGGGTCTTGTATAGCGGACCTTGGCCTAGAAATTCATCTCGGGCTTGATATTCAGTTCCATTATCGGGCACTGCGTATAACGGGCGGCCGATCTGATCCCGCCCGTTTGGCGCCACTGCCCGAGATGAATTTCGAGTGCCTTGACTTTAAGGGCTTCTCCTGGGAATAGGAACCTGCCACTTGATAACCGAGTCCTTGTTGAAATGGTTCACTGTGTGACGTGGTTAACGTTTCTTACGACCTGTATTTACACAGCGCCTTTAACATGGTAAATGCCCCAAGGCGCTTCACCGGAGCGATTATCAAACAAAATTTGACACCGAGCCACATGAGATATTGGGCCGGATTTTCCGATCGGAGGCTCCCTGCGGGCGGATGCCTCCGATCGGATAAAATCTAGGCACTTACCTGCTGGCTCCGTAGGTCCCGAGGCTTGTGACCCTGGGCCTCTGCTCTACGAAATGCGCAGAGGCCCAGGTATCCCGGGGCGCAGGCGGTTCACGAGCGTCCCTGGGATCAGGTGGGTCATGGGGAACCAATCAAAGAAGGGAATCCCCCTTCACACTTTTGACAGGTCTCTCCGCACAGAACTGTCAAAAGTATGAATGGGGATCACTTAAACAGTTAAACATTAAATTAAAAAAAAATTTAAATCACGTATTTAAAATTAGTCAAAATTACATTAAATTAAATATTTTAAACAAAAATAAAAATTTTAAAAAAAATAATTAGTTTTTTACGGGGCTACAAATAAACTTACCTTTTTTAAAAGTATTTTTAAATTATAAATGAGTGAAAAGAATGTTATTTTTTAAACTCTTATGCTGGTAAAATCAGGCCTTACACTTTTACCAGGCGTAAGATTTTGAAAGGTTTTCAGCGGGCGGAGGTTGTGCAGAAAGCGGAACTCTCCCCCCGCGGAGGCCCATCTCCCGGGAGGCGGAGGATCTGTCCAGAGGATTCTCGACGGATTGCAAGTGCCGGGTTTTAGCGCAGGCGCTTCGCACGCCTGAAACCGCCACTTGCGAGGCCCCTACGGGCACCTACACACCCATGGGGGTCGGAATATCCGGCCCATTAGGACAGGTGACCAAAAGCTTGGTCAAAGAGGCAAGTTTTAGGGAGCGTCTTAAAAGGAGGAGAGAGAGGCGGAGAGGTTCAGGGAGGGTATTCCAGAGCTTGGGGCCCAGGCAGCTGAAGGCACGGCCGCCAATGGTGGAGCGATTAAAATCGGGGATGTTCAAGAGGCCAGAATTGGAGGAGCGCAGAGATCTCGGAGGGTTGTGGGGCTGGAGGAGGTTACAGAGATAGGGAGAGGCGAGGCCATGGAGGGATTGTGACTTCTGCGTAATACAATATTGTATTGTTGCTCAAATTAAATGAAGAATTCTGGCATTTATATAAAACAAAATGTGGCTAACTTCCTTTATCAAATGTGAGAAGTCGCACAACACCAGGTTATAGTCCAACAGCTTTATTTGAAATCACAAGCTTTCGGAGTGCTGCTCCTTCGTCAGGTGAAGGAGCAGCCGCTCCGAAAGCTTGTGATTTCAAATAAAGCTGTTGGACTATAACCTGGTGTTGTGCGACTTCTCACATTTGTCCACCCCAGTCCAACACCGGCATCTCCACATCATTCCTTTATCAACTTATAGCTATATAAATGCAAGTCTTTCTTTTGCTTGCTTGTACTGTGATGGGTGTTTATATTGACTGATCTATTTTGTGATAAATGCATTTAATTTAGTCCATTGATTGAACCGGCCAGTGTTTCCAATTGGATTAGTTGAATAGACACCTTTCCCAATGTTTTCCGTGTCCGCATTCAGGAATTGTTGGTCATGCCTTGAGAGCCTCGTTGATTTAATTCGAACCCTTCCTCTTCCACTAACGAGCGCTTCTTTGGATCGTTACTTTTTAATGGCCACTCATCCGTCCTGGTGGGGGGTCCTGGCTACAGAATTACCCACAGCTACCATAAACCACCATGACCTTGAATCAGGAAGTGTGGTAGCTGGTTAGAAATAGGAAGAAAGATCCCAAAACAACAAGCTTTCACGAGGCACCCCTCGGGTATATTTGGGCAAAATTATTTGACTTGCATTACAGGGCATGAAGAACACTAGTGCATCAGTAGATCATTGTGATGTTCACTAGATTGATCCCTGGGGCGAGAGGGTTGTCCTATGAGCAGAGATTGAGTAGATTGGGCCTATACTCTCTGGAGTTTAGAAGAATGCGAGGTGATCTCATTGAAACATATAAAATTCTTAGCGGGCTTGACAGGGTAGATGTGAGAGATTGTTTCCCCCTGGCTGGGGAGTCTAGAACTAGGGGGGTCACAGTCTCAGGATAAGGGGTCGGCCATTTAGGACTGAGATGAGGAGGAATTTCTTCACTCAGAGGGAGGTGAATCTTTGGAATTCTCTACCCCAGAGGGCTGTGGAGGCTCAGTTGTTGAGTATATTCAAGGCTGAGATCGATAGATTTTTGGACTCTGGGGAAAGCAAGGGATATGAAGATTGGGCGGGAAAGTGGAGTTGAGGTGGAAGATCAGCCATGATCTTATTGAATGGCAGAGCAGGCTCGAGGGGCCGAATGACCTGCTCCTGATTCTTGTGTTCTTATGTTGATCTTTTATTCTTCCCCAGTGAATTCTATGAGCCGAACGCTTTGATGATGGAAGAGGAAGGAGCAGTGATTGCTGGACTCCTGGTTGGGCTCAATGTGATCGACGTCAATCTTTGTATGAAGGGAGAGGATTTAGATACTCAGGTAGGAACAGGAGGAGGCCATTCAGCCCCTCGAGCATGTCCCTCCAGTCAGTGAGATCACGGCTGATCTCTTTCCGAACTCCATCCATCCTTTTTATAACCCTTGGCTAGCAAAAATCTTACCGGATCTCAGATTTAAAATTATTAACTGAACTAGCATCTACTGCTTTTGAGTTCCGCCCTTTGCGCGAAGAAGTGTTTCCTAACACTTTTTATATCCAATGGCCTAGAAATTGGAACCTTTAGCTCCAGCCGTTAAGGCCGGTTTTGACCAAAAAATGGCGGCCGTCCACTTTTCGGCGCGGAACGTGGCGGCCGCCATATTGCGCGCGCCTCAGATATTTTAATGATCGGGAGCGTGACGCCAATCAGCGTGCAACGCTGACTTGACGCACAGCGAGTGATTTCGGACGTCGCCGCTCCTTTTCCCGCCCCCTCCGAACCACGCCCGCGGGTGTCGCCGCGTGGAGCCGGGAGAAAGCGGCGGCGATCTCCAAGTCTTCAATAACTCTGCCGAGTGTGCCCAGTCCAGTGAGGCGGCTCATGGTCATTGCTGCAGAAACACAGCCGCAGATTGAATGCCTGTTCTATACACGTTACAGGCCAGCACTCAACCGGAGCAGGTCAGTGAGTTCTGGCACCCGATGTGTGCAGGACAGCATGTGGTTACAAATAGTCTGGGGAGCTTGTACCGCATCTAAAGGCCTGACCCATTACTGTCGGTCCGTTGTGTAACGCAAGACGTCCACTTGTACACCAGATTGTCAAATCTTACTAATAAGCGTTTGCAGCTGTGTCAATAAACTGGAAATGAAATGATATTTTGGCTTTGTAAATGTTTACTGTTGTTGTTACAAGCGTCCGTATTGAATATGCGTCCTGTTCGCCTGAAGTAACAGGTGCTTGTTACATTTTCAGTGAAGGGAGACCGAGCGACATTTTCCTATTTCTGCATTTACTGGTAGTGTTGTGGCTGCCGCGAAGCACGAATTGAGGCCGAGTCAACATGTGAAACACATGGCTTTTAATCACATCTCTGGTCAAAATGGCTGCAGCCACATTTCTCTGCAAAAACCCAGAGGCCACACCCACTCCTTTTTTCCTGCCTTAAAGGCAGCATGTGCCTTAAAGGCAAGGTGCCCGATTTATTGTCCACGGACGGAAAAGTGGATTGCGCCCGTTTAGGTGGCGATCCGCCACAGTATCGGTGTTCAGGGTGTGCAGTAAACTTTTCACATCTCTCAGTCTGTTCAGGGAGGAATCGTTCCTCACCTATGGCTCCGACATCCAGTTTTTGCAAACAAATCTCCCGATTCCAGTACACCATTGCCCTTTCGAAATGCTTATCCGGGTACTTTCTAGAGAGATGTACCCCTAAAAAGACTTGCCTCTGTAATAACAAAGCTGATTTGTGTGCACCGAAAGAAGAGGTTGCTTTTAATTTGTATTCTAGGGAGTAGGATCGGAAATATCAGTTGCATTCTTTAAAGTATGACCGATTCGTGTGTTTTTAGGCTTTGATTTATCTTGCTTACCCGCTCTGTCAACCTATGAAGCAACCGTAAGCATTACACTTCACTTCAATGAATTGCGATTTCCTGAGAATGCTGAGCAGATAGATTAGACCCGACCTTCGGCCTCCTGCTGATCCTGCTGTCTGAAAGAGCGCGTTGCACGGGAGGCTCTGCGCTGCGCTCATTTAAATCGGCAGGTGGCACCAAACTACTGCCGCTGCCCCGCGCTCTCTTCACCGGCAGTCGTCAAACCTTGGCCCGTGGTGGCCCCCTGGCCCGTTTTCGGGCTCAATCGAATTTCTGGGCCAATATGTCTTCAAATATATAATGTAAGATCTTGCTTGTGGCTGGCGAGTTGAATGTCAATTTTCAACACTCTTTCGTTGACCAAGCATCGGTTAAAATGGTTTAATCCCGAGTAGAATTGAAATAACAACCAAAGTATCTGCTTCATGCCAATTGACCCATGTAACTGGGGCTGGACAGTAACTGCTGGCCTTGCTAGCGACACCCATATCACAAGAATGACATTTTTAAAAGCTCCCAGTGTAAGTGTAGTCATGCGATGAAGCTCGGGTGTGTTGATGAATTCCCCCCCCCAACCCCCCCCCCCCCCCCCCGGTCAACCATTTTTCCACAGAAAGGAACAGGAAAATGAGTTATTGTAATGTTGGGGGGATTTTAAAAAGCAGTGTGTATCATCACGCTTTTATTTTTTTTAATTGACATTCATCGCCGAATCCCCCACCATCAACATCCTGGGGGGGGTCACCATTGACCAGAAACTTAACTGGACCAACCACATAAACACTGTGGCTACAAGAGCAGGTCAGAGGCTGGGTATTCTGCGGCGAGTGTCTCACCTCCTGACTCCCCAAAGCCTTTCCACCATCTACAAGGCACAAGTCAGGAGTGTGATGGAATACTCTCCACTTGCCTGGATGAGTGCAGCTCCAACAACACTAGAAGCTCGACACCATCCAGGACAAAGCAGCCCGCTTGATTGGCACCCCATCCACCACCTTAAACATTCACTCCCTCCACCACCGGCGCACCGTGGCTGCAGTGTGTACCATCTACAAGATGCACTGCAGCAACTCGCCAAGGCTTCTTCGGCAGCACCTCCCAAACCCGCGACCTCTTCCACCTAGAAGGACAAGGGCAGCAAGGACATGGGAACACCACCACCTCTAAGTCACACACTATCCTGACTTGGAAATATATCGTCGATCCTTCATCGTCGCTGGGTCAAAATCCTGGAGCTCCCTCCCTAACAGCACTGTGGGAGCACCTTCACCACACGGACTGCAGCGGTTCAAGAAGGCGGCCCACCACCACCTTCTCAAGGGAACTAGGGATGAGCAATAAATGTCGGCATTGCCAGCGACGCCCACATCCCTTTCTCTTGTGTTTATCTAGCTTCCCCTTAAAATGTATCTATGCTGTTCGCCTCCCTGTGGTAGCGAGTTCCACATTCCAACCACTCTCTGGGTAAAGAAGTTTCTCCCGAATCTCTGATTGGATTTATTGGTGACTATCTTGTATTTATGATCCCTAGTTTGGGTCTCCCCCACAAGTGGAAACATCTTCTCTACATCGACCCTATCACATTGCACCATAATTGTAAAGCCGATTTTGAAATGCCAGATTTCTGTATCATTGATATAGATGGAGCTTACAGCTAACGTGGTAACATTTCAGACGCCAGTTAACGTTTACTTATTCTTTGACACATTGGCTGGACTGTACCCCGCCGTATTATTTTGTGAAGTGATGTAACGCCACTCCTAACGCAAGTTCTGCGTGTCTTTCAGGTCGGTGTGATCGATTTCTCTCTCTATTTGAAAGATGGAGGTCACAGCAGTAAAACCTCCGAGGGGTGAGTGTCCCGCTGTCGCATTGCTTTGCACTAACTCTCCCTGATAACGAAATGCTGCCTGCCTTTCACCGCCCCCGGGACGTCCCAAAGCTTTTCGCAGCCAATTGCTTACTTGCTGAGCGGTAGCCAACTGTAGGCGACTGCACAGCAAGGTCCCACAAACAGCGGTCAGATAAATAACCAGAAAATCTGTTTATAGCGTTTAGGCATAAATACATTTTGGCCAAATACCTTAAATTCAAGACATAATGTTGGCCGAAAAGCTTGAGTTGGCTCCTAAATAAGCCTGTGGATTGCCTCACGAATTCTTACTCGTGAACGCTTGAAAATAATTCTTGAGTTGTGGGACTTTTAAAAAAAAAGTTAGCAGTCTGAAAACTTGTACACTATAAGAAAGAAAGACTTGCATTTCTCCAGCGCCTTTCATGACCTCAGGATACCAAAGCGCTTTACAGCCAATGAAGTACTTTTTGAAGTGTAGTCACTGTTGTAATGTAGGAAACGCAGCAGCCAATTTGCGCACAGCAAGCTCCCACAAACAGCATGTGATAATGACCTGATCATCTGTTTTTTTTAGTGATCTTGGTTGAGGGATAAATATTGATCCCAGAACACTGGGGCGAACTCCCCTGCTCTTCTTCGAAATACTGGCTGCGGGATCTTTTAGGTCCACCTGAGAGACCTGTTTAACGTCTCATCTGAAAGGCGGCCCCTCCGACAGTGCGGCACTCCCTCAGTACTGCCCCTCCGACAGTGCTGCGCTCCCTCAGTACTGTGCTCCCTCAGTACTGTCCCTCCGACAGTGAGGCGCTCCCTCAGTCCCGCCCCTCCGACAGTGCTGCGCTCCCACAGTCCCGCCCCTCCGACAGTGCGGCGCTCCCTCAGTCCCGCCCCTCCGACAGTGCAGCGCTCCCTCAGTACTATCCCTCCGACAGTGAGGCGCTCCCTCAGTACCGCCCCTCCGACAGTGCTGCGCTCCCTCAGTCCTGCCCCTCCGACAGTGCAGCGCTCCCACAGTACTGCCCCTCCGACAGTGCGGCGCTCCCTCAGTACTGCCCCTCCGACAGTGCGGCACTCCCTCAGTACTGCCCCTCTGACAGTGCGGCGCTCCCTCAGTACTGCCCCTCCGACAGTGCGGCGCTCCCTCAGTACTGCCCCTCCGACAGTGCGGCGCTCCCTCAGTCCTGCACTGGAGTGTCAGCCGTGATTTGTTTTTTGTAAAAGTGGGACTTGAACCCACGACCTTCTGACTCCGAGGCGAGAGAGTGCTGCCCACTGAGCGCTTAAATGGGACTGCGCTAACGAGGAGAAGGTGACCTAAAAAAAACTAGACCTGGCTGCTTGCCACACATTAATCTTCCCTTTTAACTGGTACTTTCTGAACATGTTTAAAAACGGGAATTATCTTCTTTTCTAGGGATGGACAAATTACTGCCATTTTGGACCAGAAAAACTATGTGGAAGAACTCAATAGACACCTAAGGTACGAAGCAGCGAGTTCAATGTGTAAGACTAGCTCTACTGCAGAGTAAAGTGTTGAACCTTCTCAAATCCTTCTTCACTGAACAGACCTCCGTCTATAAAAATACTATATCTTAAATTAAATAAACTACCCCAAAGGGCTGTGGATGCTCAGTCGTTGAGTATATTCAAGGCTGAGACCGATAGATTTTTGGGCTCTAGGGGAATCGAGGGATATGGGGATCGGGCGGGAACGTGGAGTTGAGGTGGAAGATCAGCCATGGTCTTACTGAATGGCGGAGCAGGCTCGAGGGGCCGAATGGCCGACTCCTGCTCTTAACAGCTCTGGTGATCCAAGAACATAAGAATTAACGTTTCTATCTGTGCACAGTTCTGGTCTCCATATTACTAAAAGAATTTCGAGGCACTGGAGAAGGAGCAAAAGAAAGATTTACTAGGATGATACCAGAACCAAGAGGTTATAACTATCAGGAAATACTGAACAGGCTGGGGCTCTTTTCTCTAGAAAAGAGAAGGCAGCGGGTTGACCTGTTAGAGGTCTTTAAAATTATGAAAGGGTTTGATAGGGTAGACATAGAGAAGATGTTTCCACGTGTGGGGACTCCAAAACTGGAGGCCATCAATGTAAGACAGTCACTAATAAATCCAATAGGGAATTCAGGAGAAACTTCTTTACCCACAGAGTGGTGGGAATGTGGAACTCGCTACCACAGGGAGTGGTTGAGGCGAATAGTATCGATGTATTTAAGGGGAAGCTGGATAAACACACGAGGGAGAAAGGAATAGAAGGATATGGTGATGGGGTGAGATGAAGAGGGGTGGGACGAGGCTGGTGTGGAGCATAAACACCGGCACGGACCAGTTGGGCCGAATGGCCTGTTTCTGGGCTGTAAATTCAATGTATGTAAAATGTGTGCTTAATCTATATATCTCCTTGCAGTGCTACTGTAAATAATCTACAAGCAAAAGTGGATGCGTTGGAAAAATCAAATACGAAGCTTACCGAAGAGGTGAGTGAAAGCTGGTGCAGGGCACAGCCTCGTTGCTCAGTCCATGACCCGCGCGACAAAGAATTGCAAATTGGGTGGTTGAGGGGGAATTGGAATAAATGTAGAGGTGCCTCGGCTTTAGTTTACCAGACGAGCTCGAGTTCTGTCATTGTTTTGGTGGTGATTGAACGGGCCGAGCAATGAACGGGCCGAGCTGCGATGATGTGGCGCGACACAGAGCATCACCGGGCAGAAAGGAATATTCCAGCAGGCTGGATCCGATCTGTGGTTGAATTTTATCTTTTGATTTTTTGGGAGCAATTGGAATATTCACATTCCCGCTGCCTGTTGTCTGATGGAAGCGAGTGTTAAAACAAGTATTTGTTACCATTTTTTCATTGGTGTTTTCGTCTTGGGTTTCATGCCCTTAAACTCACTGGACATTTTAGTGATTCCAGAAAGATATCTCTGTGCGAGTGATCTAACCGGCAGGATTTTACTTAGTTACATTTTCAATCTTTTGTCGTTTGGAAATTTGGTACTCTTGTAACAACAACTTGTATTTATATAGCGCCTTTAACGTAATAAAACGTCCCAAGGCGCTTCACAGGAGCGATTATCAAACAAAATTTGACACCGAGCCACATAAGGAGATATTAGGACAGGTGAGGTAGGTTTTAAGGAGCGTCTTAAAGGAGGAGAGCGAGGCGGAGAGGTTTAGGGAGGGGATTCCAGAGCTCAGGGCCCAGGCAGCTGAAGGCACGGCCGCCAATGGTGGAGCGATTAAAATTAGGGATGTGCAAGAGGCCAGAATTGGAGGAGCGCAGAGATCTCGGAGGGTAGTGGGGCTGGAGGAGATTAGAGATAGGGAGGGGCGAGGGATTTGAAAACTAGGATGAGAATTTAAAAAAGATATGAAGTATCTTTTCCCCGGGTGAGGGGGTGGGTGGGTTGGCAGTTTTAACAATCTTGACCGGCAGTCACGGTCCCTATGGGTCTGTTTATCCATTGTGTTCTGACTCTTGGGGCAGGTCCTAACTCCAGTCTCTCTCTCTCTCTCTCTCTCTCTCTCTCTCTCTCTCTCTCTCTCTCTCTCTCTCTCTCTCTCGAGATTCTTGAGCCACTCACTGGGGAAGAGTAGCTGAGCTGATTTCCTCACGGTTTTTATCTTTGCGTTACCTTCTCCTGGGGGCGGGGAGGCTACAGCCAAGGCTAAAGGCCCCCCCACCAACACACCTGCCCTTGACGATTGGGGGAAGGGGTGGAAGGTCAGGAGTCACGCGCACCCATTGGACCCGAGATTCCCCCGCTGCACGTCAACCTGGTATTCCGAGTTAGTCTGTTTTTTCCGGGACTTGTCCGGAGTGGGGCCGGAATCCTTCACCTTCTGGCTCAGAGGCGGGAACACTTCCACTCAGCCAAAGGCTCGCTCCCTCCTTTTTACGGGTAAAGGTTTTCAATTCCAGCTTTTATTTGGTAGAACTTTGCTGTCGCAGTTTTTTTTCCCCCCAAAATTTGTGACGGTATTTCCTTTTTTATAGAAGGTGGAAGTATCGATTTATTCTTTCTATTTCCCCTTTCCCCCCCCCCCCTGCAGCTTGCAGTAGCGAACAACAGGATCATCACCTTGCAGGAAGAGACCGAGCGAATAAAACAAGAAAACGCTTACTACTTGGAATCGAATCGGAAAAAGATGGAAGTAGGTACCGTGCGAGGGATCCACTGCCTCGTTTGTGAAAGTTAGCATTCGAAATCTATCTCTCGCCTGGGAGATCTTTTAAAAACATGAGGAAACCACAAACAACTCGCATTTATACAGCGCCTTTAACATAGTAAAACGTCCCAAGGCGCCTCACTGGAGCGATTGTCAAACAAAATTTGACAGCGAGCCACGTAGAGAGAGATTGGGACAGGTGATAAACAGCTTGGCCAAAGAGAGAGATTTTAAGGAGCGTCTTAAAGGAGGAGAGAGAGGTTGAAGGAGGGAATTCCAGGGCTTGGGGGCCCAGGCAGCTGAAAGCACTGGTTGACGAAGAGTTGTGCTGGAAGTAGCTGTCCCATTTGAGGTGGAACCACATTAACGGTCCAGTTTTTACAATGATCTGCTCCGCGCGCCACCCAGCTTAGCGATGGAGCAAGAACAGTCAAGTATCCCATGTTTTCCCACGTGACAGATTCCTGTTTTGGTTCAAGGTTCCAGCAATAGAAGGAAGGGATAGTAAAATGGAGACGATGGCCGCATCACCCACTTTTTTTTGCAAGCTCGTAGCAGTTGATTAGAGAGCAGCAGAAGGGGTGTGAGAGCAGGGCAAGAAAGACTTGCATTTATATAGCGCCTTTCAGGACATCCCAAAGCACTTTACAGCCAATTTTGAAGTGTAGTCACTGTTGTAATGTAGGGAAACGTGGCAGCCAATTTGCGCAGAGCAAGGTCCCACAAACAGCTATGTGATGATGACCAGATAATCTGTTTTTTAGTGATATTGGTTGGGGGATAAATATTGGCCCCAGGACACCGGGGAGAACTCCCCTGCTCTTCTTTGAAATAGTGCTGTGGGATCTTTTACGTCCACCTGAGAGGGCAGATGGAGCCTCAGTTTAACGTCTCATCTGAAAGACGGCACCTCCGACAGTGCAGCGCTCCCTCAGTACTGCACCTCCGACAGTGCAGCGCTCCCTCAGTCCTGCCCCTCCGACAGTGCGGCGCTCCCTCAGTCCTGCCCCTCCGACAGTGCAGCGCTCCCTCAGTCCTGACCCTCCGACAGTGCGGCGCTCCCTCAGTACTGCACTGGGAATGTCAGCCTGGATATTTGTGCTCAAGTCTCTGGAGTGGGACTTGAACCCACAACCTTCTGACACCGGGGCGAGAGTGCTGCCCACTGAGCCACGGCATTGGAAGGGGTGTGGGAGCGGGACAGCTACAACCCTCTTGGTAGGACCGATTAAATTATGATGCCCAGTTGCTAAGATGAGTTAATGCGCCTCTTATCTTCATCTCTGCGCCCTGGGTTTGAACAGTTAGACTGCTGGTAAATAATACTCTTCTCTGCTGCTGCTGCTACAGGTCTATAATGGAAACTAGTTTTATTTCACTCACATTTCTGCTGCCCACACCTAGATGGGTCAGAAGAGCCCAAATTCAGTGTTAAATTGCCAATTCCTTTAGCCTGTGTATCTAATTGTGATTTGGGTTAATAAACCGAGAGTAATTCTGCGTCTCTGGATATTATGGGCTGGGTCTTGCTGGAGCACTAACGGTGTGTTAACGACGCACACCGTTGCTAACACGCAAATCGGCCAGCGGGTTCAAGTGATTGAGAGCTACGCTGCGAGTCGCAAATCGCCAGAACTTGCCGGTCAAATTACGCCGCTCCGCCATTAGCTTCGCACAAACGCCATCGCGTCCTCAGCCTCCCCGTTAAAGAACTTGCTGGATTTGCACATTTAGTGCCCATTAAACCCGCCGCAGAAAGTTGGGGCTCAACTAACAGCGTAAGGACCCTAATAGCGACTTGATAATTGTTAATGCCAATCGATCTCTCTGGCCCAAAAAGGGAATAATTTAAACTGTGGAGTCTCATTCCTTCAGGTGGTAAATTGTTCTTGGAGATTTTTAAAATGTCAGATTTGCTTTTCTTTTCTGCCTCTTTTTCTCTCACTCTTAATCCAGTCTTTCTTTCCCTCTCTCTATTTCTCTTTCTGGACCTGATTTGACTCTAATTCACCTGATTTCCTTCTCCGTCGTTCCTCTGTTTCTTTCTCAATCCTTAAATCTCATTGGTTGAGGAGACCGACTGTTGGTCCCATCGTTCACCGAGGTCCCCGTTGCCCTCGCCGCCCCGGTGTCAGCTCGCTCTCCCAGTTACAGAGCAAAACACTTTTTGAGCAGAAGTTTGCGGGGAACTGTCAAGCTAACAGGGCAGGCCTCCGTGTCAGACGATGAACTTTAGTGTCTGTCGGTAACGAAGGAATATTTGTCTTTTTTAAGTTTTAATCTCCGAACAAATGGCAATTTCATCCTTTCTGTCCTAAGTAGATTGGGCTTATGCTCTCTGGAGTTTAGAAGAATGAGAGGTGATCTCATGGAAACATACAAGATTCTGAGGGGGATTGACAGGGTAGATGCTGAGAGGTGGTTGTTTCCCCTGGCTGGAGAGTCTAGAACTAGGGGGCAGAGTCTCAGGATAAGGGGTTGACCATTTAAGACTGAGATGAGAAATTTCTTCACTCAGAGGGTTGTGAATCTTTGGAATTCTCTACTCCAGAGGGCTGTAGATGCTGAGTCGTTGAGTATATTCAAGGCTGAGATCGATAGATTTTTGGACTCTCGGGGAATCAAAGGATATGGGGATAGTTCAGGAAAGTGGAATTGAGGTCGATGATCAGCCATGATCTTATTGAATGGCGGAGCAGGCTCGAGGGGCCGTGTGGTGGACTCCTGCTCCTAATTCTTATGTTCTTGAGGCAAAATTGCTGAATTTCCGATGTCTCCACGTAAAATGGATTTTCTTTCTGCAGGTGTCAAAGCAGGATGGGAATGCTGAGGGACATGCGCACAGACAGCCCCGCCAGGGGACGGATGATGTGCACAGCGAGACCAAGAAACAACTCAAGGAGGAAACTCAACTGAGGCTGGTAGGTCACTACAGTGTGGTCCCGGTACACAAGCGAGGGCCAGTCACAAGTGCGATGTGTTTCCACTGCTGCCTCCTCCTTTCTGCGCCTGTTGAATTTGCATGGATTTGCCTGTGGGGTTTTATAAGCTCAGCACTGTCCCGGGTAAGGTGTTTATTTTTAAATAAAAATTAATTCTCGGGATGTGGCTGTCGCCAGCAAGGTTGGCATTTATTGCCCATCCCTAGCTGCCCTGAGAAGTGTTTTACAGTAAAGCTGTGATTGCACTAGAGAGGGTACAGAGGAGATTGACGAGGATGTTGCCTGGGCTGGGGAATTTTAGCGATGAGGAAAGATTGGATAGGCTGGGGTTGTTTTCTTTGGAACAGAGGAGGCTGAGGGGAGATTTAATTGAGGTGTATAAAATTATGAGGGGCCGAGATAGAGTGGATAGGAAGGACCTATTTCCCTTAGCAGAGGGGTCAATAACCAGGGGGCATAGATTTAACGTAATTGGTAGGAGGATTAGAGGGGAGTTGAGGAGAACTTTTTTCACCCAGAGGGTGGTGGGGGTCTGGAACTCGCTGCTTGAAAGGGTGGGAGAGGCAGAGACCCTCATCACAATTAAAAAGTACTTGGATATGCGCTTGAAGTGCCGTAACCTACAGGGCTACGGACCAAGAGCTGGAGAGTGGGATTAGGGCTGGATAGCTCTTTGTCGGCCGGCACAGACACGATGGGCTGAATGGCCTCCTGTGCCGTAAATTTCTATGATTCTATAATACAACGGAGTGGCTCGCTCGGCCACTTCAGCAGTTAAGAGTCAACCACGTTGGTGAGGGGCTGGAGTCACATATAGGCCCAGACTGGGTAAGGACGGCAGGTTTCCTTCCCTAAAGGATGTAGTGAACTGGTGTCGAGTTTTTACCGACAATCCGACTGCTTCATGGTCACTTTTTACTGATAACAGATTTTTAGTTCCGGAGTTTTTCAAAAAAAAACTGAATTCAAATTGTGAAACTGCCCATGCTGGGATTTGAACTCTCATTCTCAACATTACCAGCCCAGTAACAGACCCCTACGTTAAGTTGTGACCAATGCTCCCCGCGCAGCTCTCTGCCGCGCCCACCGCAGCCCGGGACCGGCGCTTCCAATGTTAAATTTCGTGCAGTGGCGAAACTGCGAGTGGGTCGCGCACCCCCTTAGAGGGGCCGCGCACCCAAAAGAAAAATTAGGGGGAACATTTGGTTGTGAACTGTGTTCACCGTCTCAATTTGCTTTGAACGGAGTAACCCAGACATTGCGGTCGGGTTCAGTCCGCCTGTGATGAAGGTTCGAGTGCTAATCTTGCATCATTTGACTCACGTGATGCAGTGAGCTGCACCTCAACCGTTCACTGAAATCCAGATCACAAAGCACTGACAGAAACTGTTGCTCACGGACAGAGTCAATATTCAAACTTTTTTTTTAAATGCATTCGTTCCAGTTTTACTTGCAGGAAACTACACTCTCGGGTTCAGCAACCTTTGGCGAATTGTGTTCTGTAAAGTGTGCAGGTTAGAGACTTTAGTAAATAGTCTGTGATTCACAGCACTAATTCATAGTAATTTTCAGGGTGACTTGTTTTAAGAATGTAATTTTTAATGAAATGGTTAATTGGTAATTTTTTGGTGAAGAGAAATGTTCTGGCAAGCAACTTGATTTTGAAAGGGAAAAACTCAGCAGGCCAGGCAGCATCCGTGGAGAGAGAAACAGAGTTAACGTTTTCGGTCTTCGACCTGAAACGTTAACTCTGTTTCTCTCTCCACGGATGTTGCCTGGCCTACTGAGTTTTTCCAGCGTTTTCTGTTGTTATTTCGGATTTCCAGCATCCGCAGTATTTTACTATCGTTGATTTTGAAAGGATTTGATTGAGTGGTTTTGATAGAATTAATAAGAAGAAACTGTTTCCAGTGGCAGGAGGGTCGGTAACCAGAGGACACAGATTTAGGAAAATTGGCAAAAGAACCAAAGGGGGAGATGAGGAGAATTTTTTTTTAACGCAGCGAGTTGTTGTGATCTGGAATGCGCTGCCTGAAAGGGCGGTGGAAGCAGATTCAATAGTAACTTTCAAAAGGGAATTGGATAAATACTTGAAAAGGAGAATTTGCAGGGCTATGGGGAAAGAGCAGGGAGAGAGTGGGACTAATTGGAGAGCTCTTTCAAAGAGCCGGCACAGGCACGATGGGCCGAATGGCCTCCTTCTGTGCTGTGAGATTCTGTGATTCCAGTGTAGTTTAGATACCTGCTCCAGACCAGGTGTCCGATTTGAGAGATGTTCACTTTGATGGAAGATTTTTAACGTGTTTGTGTGTCTGCGTGGTTTAGGATGTTGAAAAAGAGCTGGAGGTGCAGATTGGTATGAAACAAGAGATGGAACTGGCCATGAAAATGCTGGAGAAAGACATCTGTGATAAGCAAGATGTGTTGGTAACATTTAGACAACAGCTGGATGATGTCCAGGCTCTCAACCACGAACTCTCCCAAAAGGTTCAGGTAAGAAAAGGAGCAAGACACTTTACTACAACAACTTGCATTTATATAGTGCCTTTAACATCCCAAGGTGCTTCACAGGAGTGTTATCAATAAAAATTTGACACCGAGCCACATAAGGAGAAATTAGGACAGGTGACCAAAAGCTTGGTCAAAGAGGTCGGTTTTAAGAAGCGTCTTAAAGGAGGAGAGAGAGGCGGAGAGGTTTAGGGAGGGAATTCCAGAGCTTGGGGCCCAGGCAGCTGAAGGCACGGCCGTCAATGGAGGAGCGATTAAAATCAAGGATACGCAAGAGGCCAGAATTGGAGGAGCGCAGAGATCTCAGAGTTGTGGGGCTGGAGGAGGTTACAGAGAGAGAGCGAGAGAGAGAGGGAGGGGGGGCGAGGCCATGGAGGGATTTGAAAACAAGGACGAGAATTTTTTAAATCGATGGGGTTGCAGGACCGGTAACCAATGTAGGTCAGCAAGCCCAGGGGGGTGATGGGTGAACGGGCCTTCGCTTGTGGTATCCTCGAAACTGTGGAATGAAATGAAACCAATATGTCTGTCAGGCACGTAGCAACTCGTGGACCAGGCAGCCCGTGTCTATGTGTTCTTGCAAGCACCTCCCGTCAGTCACTGTATTCTTGACAAAAGAATTGACCAACTAGTGACTATCTCCTTGAGGGGAGGTCAGCAGGGTCTCTTTGTGGGTAGGGTTGCTCCATAGGAACAACTAACATAGGAGTAGGCCATTCAATTAGATTGTGCCTGATCTGTATCTTAACTCCATCCACCCGCCTTGGTTCCGTATCTCTTAATACCCTTACCCAACAAAAATCTATCGATCTCAGTTTTGTAATTTTCAATTGACCTGGCAGGGTAGTCATCTCCACAGATATAAATCTGTGATACTTGGCTCACCGCTATAAGGTGCGCTGGGGCAGGACCAGAAGCACCTTTCCTCCCCCTCCCCATCTGATACTGATTAGTGAAGCGTTTCCTGTAGGGGAAGCGTTGCAGTTTAGTCCTAATTCAAAGTCTCTTAATTCGATAATCCACATTTTCTTTCAGCGCAAAATGGGGCTCAACATCATTTTTGTCTTTTGGATGAGACGTTAAACCGAGGCCCCGTCAGCCCCCTCAGGTGGACATAAAAGATCCCACGGCCACTATTTCGAAGAAGAGCAGGGGAATTTTCCCTGGTGTCCTGGGCCAATATTTATCCCGCAACTAATATCACTAAATACAGATTATCTGGTCATTATCACATTGTTGTTTGTGGGAGCTTGCTGTGTGCAAATTGGCTGCCGCGTTTCCTACATTACAACAGTGACTGCACTTCAAAAAGTACTTCATTGGCTGTAAAGCGCTTTGGGATGTCCTGAGGTCGTGCTATAGAAATGCAAGTCTTTCTTTTGAGGAGACACTGGACAAGTTTTAACTTGATGACCGTTGGCCATCCCTCCACCTTCGGTCTTGATGAATGGACTTGGTTGTCCTTTCACTTTTCCCAGTAAATTAAATCCAAACACCACCTCTCGTTACAATACTACACTGGGTTACGTGCTCAGCATGGGCTAGTATCCAATTGAGTATTTCATTGTTTTCCATTCCTTTTTCTGCTGGTAATAGCAAACACTATTAGCCGAGGCATAGAATATAAGAGCAGGGAGGTTATGCTTGAACTGTATAAAACACTAGTTAGGCCGCAGCTAGAGTACTGCGTGCAGTTCTGGTCACCACATTACAGGAAGGATGTGATTGCACTGGAGAGGGTGCAGAGGAGATTTACGAGGATGTTGCCAGGACTGGAGAATTTTAGCTATGAGGAAAGATTGGATAGGCTGGGGTGGTTTTCTTTGGAACAGAGGAGGCTGAGGGGAGATTTAATTGAGGTGTATAAAATTATGAGGGGCCGAGATAGAGTGGATAGGAAGGATCTATTTCCCTTAGCAGAGAGGTCAATAACCAGGGGGCATGGATTTAAAGTAATTGGTGGAAGGATTAGAGGGGAGTTGAGGAGAACTGTTTTCACCCAGAGGGTGGTGGGGGTCTGGAACTCACTACCTGAGAGGGTGGTAGAGGCAGAAACCCTCCTCACATTTAAAAAGTACTTGGATACGCACTTGAAATGCCGTAACCTACAGGGCTACGGACCAAGAGCTGGAAAGTGGGATTAGGCTGGAGAGCTCTTTGTCGGCCGGCACAGACACGATGGGCCGAATGGCCTCCTTCTATGCGGTAAATTTCTATGATTCCCAGTCACTTCCAGCAGTGCGGTCTCCAGGCCGGAATAATGATGACACTACACATGCAGCATTTTTTTTTTTAAAAATAACTTTGAATTATCAGCAGTCGATCTTGCTGCAACCTAACAGACTTGTCACAACACGAAGCAGATTTAATGCGCTGAGGAAAACCAGGGCTTGTTTCTCCCTCTCGCAAACAGTGCTTTCTTGTTTAAACGTCACAGGGCTCCGATAATGTGATCCGACAGAAAAATGAAATCATTGCTCGCTTGGAGGAGAAGACGAACCAGATGAGCTCGACCATTAAACAGCTGGAGCAAAGGTAAATAACGGCAACGTGCGCGTGCAGCCTGCCTTATTGCAGTCGGGTCGTTCGATACGTGCTTTCCAGCACACACTGTGCACACACCAGATCCACCAACTGACTGGGGTTCACGCCCCAACTAACTTGCCTGCGTCTAAACATCAAGTTTGGATACGGAGGGCAGGAGTTGGGTGATTTTCCACGATGCAGTGCGAACTTCAATAATAGCTCGAATAATCCCAGGAGGAATAAGTCACCGGGGCTGGGAGTTTATTTGTTTATTTAAAAAAAAAAACAACCAATGTGCTATTTGGTGCATAGAATGTTTTTAATACTCACCTACATTTCCCTCTCTGCCACTTTTACTGCCTTGACAGCCCAAACTAAAAAGAGTGGGCCAATATACCAGCACGAAGGTGAACATAAGATAAGAACATAAGAATTAGGAGCAGGAGTCGGCCTTTCGGCCCCTCGAGCCTGCTCCGCCATTCAATAAGATCATGGCTGATCATCTACCTCAACTCCACTTTCCTGCCCTATCCCCATATCCCTTGATACCCTTAATATTCAAAAATCTATCGATCACTGTCTTGAATATACTCAATGACTGAGCCTCCACAGCCCTCTGGGGTAGAGAATTCCAAAGATTCACTACCCTCTGAGTGAAGAAATTTCTCCTCATCTCGGTCCTAAATGGCCAACCCCTTATTCTGAGACTGTGCCCCCTGGTTCTAGATTCTCCAGCCAGGGGGAACATCCTCCCTGCATCTACCCTGTCAATCCCCCTCAGAATCTTCTGTGTTTCAATGAGATCACCTCTCATTCGTCTAAACTCCAGAGAGTAGAGGCCCCATCTCTCTTCATAGGACAACCCTCTCATTCCAGGAAGGAGGTATGGATTCACTTGCCCTTAATTTTTTTGTTTTTGTTTTATATTTTCCCACCCCTCCATCCATTTCAGCAGGCAGGGTCCTGGCCTTCACTAGGTGCTTTACCTTGATTGTCCAAACCCATCGTACCTCTTTCTCGGGCTCTACATGACTGCACATCAATGTTTTATCGGCACTGCCTTATCTGAGAAGTCACTCCTTCAGTTGATGGTGGTTCTTACCCCAGTAGGGGCATGTCGTAAAGTATCTATACTCCCGAGACTGACGGGCTCACAAGGGAGTGAGGTTGTGCACATGTGTGTTGACTTCAAAGATGAAACAAGAGCTAGGAAAGAGATGTAACAAAATTGACTGATTACATTTAACAAACAAGGAGGGAAATAAATGAATAAGCGTCCCGTAAACAGCCACAGTCCTTTGTCTAATTTTTATTTAAAATGCTATCGCCACTGGTTAATATTCCAATCCAAGATCCCATGCTAGATTTTTCAATTGTACTGCCACTGGTAGCTCACACAAAATCATCCCGCACAGAAGGAAGCCATTTGGCTCATCGTGCCTGTGCCGGCTCTCTGAAAGAGCTCTCCAATTAGTCCCACTCCCCCCTGCTCTTTCCCCACAGCCCTGCAGATGTTTGTCAGTACTGCACTCGCTGTGCTCGTCTTTCACTACATTCTGGTGGTGGAAAACCAAATCTGTAAGCTGAAAACTGTCCATGAACGAGTCCATGTATTTCAAAATGCTGCGGGAATAAAATCGGGTCATCGCGGACTGGTGCGAAGTGGGTCGAACCTGACTGCATTCTGGTCAAATAGCACAGTACAGAGGGAGGCTAGCACGCCATTGTATCTATGCTGGCTAGAGGTTTAGCTCTGAAAGAATGGTTATGGTATGTGCAGAGTTCTCTGATAAGAGATGGGGCTCAACATTTTTGTCTTTTGAGGAAGCACTGAACAAGTTTTATCTTAATGACCGTCGGCCCCTCCCTCCACCTTTGGTCTTGATGAATGGACTTGGTTGTCCTTTCACTTTTCCCAGTAAATTAAATCCAAACACCACCTCTCGTTACAGTGCTACACTGGGTTACATGCTCCGCATGGGCTAGTATCCAATTGAGTATTTCACTGTTTTCCATTCCTTTCTCTGCTGGTAATAGCAAACACTAAACTTTCACATTCAAGCGATCATACTTTGCACAGAGTGTCTATCGACACCAGTGTATCAGCCAATGAGGTGGGGCGGGAGTTACGGCAGGACTCACAGCAAACAGTCTATTTACTCAGCAAATCGAGTCTATTTAAACAATGCACTACACCAAACAGTCTACAGAGTCTATTTAAACAATGCACTACGCCAAACAGTCTACAGAGTCTATTTAAACAGAGCCTCTACGAACTACAGCAAACCGAACTCGTGACCGATGCTACAGCAAAGTCTCCCGATAACAGCAGGGTGATTTTTCTCCAGCAAAATACTGTGAGTGGCGGATAGTTACACAATACAAATGATGTGCGTAAAATCAATCCCAGTCACTCCCAGCAGTGCGGTCTCCAGGCCTGATTGTCAGGGGGAAATTACCCAATCATCTCCTTTCCGGCCGGGAATAGTGGTATCGCTCTATGGAGCTCCCCTTTGCTGGACTGTGATATTCATTCCCAGAAGTGTCGAAGTAATCGCACAGAGCCTTTGAACTCTGGAATTGTAAATGGCGTAGAATAATTTCCCCTTCGCGGTTCGTTCCGTGCTTTTGTTCCTCCCGTCCCCTCTTTATACCTCTACTCTTCTTGCAGGAGAGGGGCGGTGGGGAGTGGGGGGGTGGTGAAGCACTTGGGGGACACACACATGGAGGTGGTGGGGAAAGTGAACAGATTTGCCTGATTGAAATGTCCAAAACACGCTGTGCAAATATCTGGGGCTCCGAGGTGTATCGGAGTTGATCATTGAACACAATGGGAAGAAAATTTCAACCTGTAAGTTCTGACGTAATAATGAAAGTGCTCTTTACTGTGTTTTTTTTTCTTTTTTCCTGTCCTTTTTTTTATTTTCTTCATCTTCCCTCCTCCTTTGGTTTTTGCAATGTCTTCTCCTACGTCCTCCCCTCCGACCCTGTGTCTCAAAATAAAACCAGTGAAAATGATTTGGTGAAACAAGCTAGGAATCTAAACATTGCAGCGGGGAAACTGGTGCAGAAACACTAAGGCGACGAGAGTGAAGATACCCGACTAGTCTGGCATTGGTTTTATTAACAGGAAACCTTTTAAAAAGTTGTGGTTACAGTTTGCAGTGAAGCATTTTTTTCCAATTAATTCAACTACCAAAAAGTTGATTTATTATTCTAGTATTTGAATAATTCATGTTTCAACTGTGGCCCTTTTTTTGCCAGCATTTACACGGGCTGGTTTATTTATTTACTGGTGTGAGTGATGTGATTTCCCTCAAGAATACTTTGCCTTCTTCGGGAGAAAGATTCCCTTTTTAAAGTAGTTGTCAATTTGTTCGATTTTTAAAAAGGGCCCCGTTTGGAGACACAGTCTTGAGTGTGATCACGTCACTGGTGTCAACCTTGGTCAAGTTGCTATGTCATGCAACCTTGGAAGAAATAACCAAGGCTATTGAAATAAATGTGTACAGTGGATTCCTCTTGTTATCATACACCTTTAAAAGATTCGACCGCTTTCCCCGTCTACAAGATGGAGGAGTTTAAAAAAAAAAAAAATCTATTCAAGCCTTTTTTGACATGGCGTTGCCGTGGGAAATGGATTCCTGGTGTTGGAAGGTGCAGCGTTGGGTGCAATGATGAGCCTTTTTAGCCTTCAGCTTCGGGGGGGTGGGTGGGGTGGTGGTGAAAGAAAGACTTGCATTTCTATAGCGCCTTTCACGACCACAGGACGTCTCCAAGCGCTTTACAGCCAATGAAGTACTTTTTGAAGTGTAGTCACTGTTGTAATGTGGGAAACGCGGCAGCCAATTTGCGCACAGCAAGCCCCCACAAACAGCAGTGTGATAATGACCAGATAATCTGTTTTTAGTTATGTTGATTGAGGGATAAATATTGGCCCCAGGACACCGGGGAGAACTCCCCCTGCTCTTCTTTAGAAATAGTGGCCATGGGATCTTTTACGTCCACCTGAGAGAGCAGACGGGGCCTCGGTTTAACGTCTCATCCGAAAGACGGCATCTCCGACAGTGCAGCACTCCCTCAGTAACTGCACTGGAGTGTCAGCCTAGATTTTGTGCTCAAGTCTCTGGAGTGGGACTTGAACCCACAACCTTCTGACTCCGAGGCGAGGGTGCTACCCACTGAGCCACGGCTGACAGAACTAAAGCATAACAGCACCCAACAGTTTGGGTTTGCTGTGGTCTGGGCTTCAGAGACACACCGATTGAGACCCACTGAATATGTTTTGGAGGATCAACCCCAAACCTCAATTTCTACTTGTTTTGCTCCCGAGCTAATTGCCCTTGTCCTTTCTCTCTCCTCCTCCCCCCCCCCCCCAAATGTTGGTTGAGGGATAAATATTGACCAGGGACATCACTAAAACAGATTATCATTGTCACGTTGCTGTTTGTGGGAGCTTGCTGTGCGCAAATTGGCTGCCGCGTTTCCTACATTACAACAGTGACTACACTTTAAAAGTACTTCATTGGCTGTAAAGCGCTTTGGGACATCCTGAGGTTGTGAAAGGCGCTAGAGAAATGCACGAACTTTTTCTTTTCCCCTGGGGTGGGGAAATGGGTTTGGATGAAGAAAGCAGAAAGCAAGGTGCAACGTTACCAGTTATCATTGTTCTCAGTTGGTAAAGTGTAAGTTGACGGTAGAATTGCTATATTAGGGATTCTACCAGTAACACAGAATGTAGGGGCGGGATAGCTCACTTGAAAGCAGCTTATACTGACAAGTAGAAATGATGGTGGGAGGTGATGGAAGTTTGTAGGAACAAGTTGAATTGAATGAGTTTGAAGAATGTTGTGAGACAGGTTGAGGAGGAGTAATTCGCTGGACATGGCTAGTTCACGAGAGAGTTTTTCATGGGATTAACATTGGGGTAGTTCGTAGAATCAAAGAAATTTATGGCACAGAAGGAGGCCATTCGGCCCGTCCTGTCTGCGCCGTTCACAGCAAGGCCAGGTTTGTAGAATAGTCGGTCGATGGGAGAACTGCAACAATGACATGACCGGCGACAGTTTCACATTGCGCAGAGATTCATATCGATTCAGAACCCTGTGGTTGGCTTGTAATTTAAAACTGGATGATAACGAGCAGATTTCACTGGAGTAATTTGGTTTGTTTTTCTTTACGCAAATGAAAAGCTGTTTTAAGTTTGTAATGTTTCAGACCTCTGTACTCGAACTGGAAAATCCTATTTGCCCAAAATCCACATTTCGGGTAATTATGTTGCCTAAACTTGCTGTGTGACATATCTTATACGTTCCTGGGTGTTCCGACACGTTCTCCCTGTTTAAAGTGAACTTGGCGCTGGGCTGATGCCGAAACGTAACCAGATTTTAACCTACCGACCTACAGCGGGTCCGGAACTAAGTAGTGTTTGTGGAAATAATTGTGAAGCGTATGGGATTAATCGGTCGTCAGTCGGAGTCAAACCAATTGTCCGCTAATTAGGAATACGGGAGTTCATCGTGCAACCAATATCCGCTTTCGCACTATGCTGTCGGCAATTATTTTTTAATTTAAAAAAGAAGAGAATTCTAGATTGAATGTGTTCACGCCGAGCGTTGCGCTGGAGTTAATTTCGGTGCAACCGTCCGTTTTTGCTGTGGGGGTGGGGGGGGTGGGAGAGAAAAAAGATGTCAAAAAAAACCTGAATTGTTTTGTTAATCAACCATCATTATTGTGAACTGTGTAGTAATAGATCAAAATAAAACACTTGGAAAGCAAATCATCTCTCTGCCTGGATCCCCTTTCCTTCATCGAGACGGTCGTTGGTTTTATTCTGTTTGTTGTTTCGAACCATCGTTGAGTTCTTTTCTTTTCGTTTTTTTTGTTTGTTTGTTTAAACTTGATCTTCCCCCGCTCCACAACCTCCCCGAACCACCCTTCCACCATGACTTTTTGTTTTACCACAAATTCATCTGGCTCAAATCCAGATTGCGACAGGTGCAGAACAACTGGCAGTCGGCCGAGAAAGCCAATTGGCTCTTCAAGCAGGAGTTTGGTGATAAGATCGTCAGCTTGCAGCAAGAGGTGGAAATGCTTACCAAGCAACGGTAGGTGATCTCGTGGTTATACTGTCGATTGGGGAGTGGGGGGGAGGAATAACGGGCACAGGAACAGGAGGAGGCCATTCAATGAGATCCTGGCTGATCTGCCACCTAACTCCATATACCCGCCTTTGCCCCATATCCCTTAATACCTTTTGGTTAACAGAAATCTTTGTCTCAGATTTAAAATTAACAATTGATCCAGCATCAATTGCCGTTTGCAGAAGAGAGTTCCAAACTTCTACCACCCTTTCCTTTGTGTGTAGAAGTGTTTCCCAACTTCACTCCTCTAATTTTTCTTTCTTTCTTTCTTCTCTCCTTCTCTCCTTCTCTCCTTCTCTCCCCCTCTCCCCCTCTCCCCACCCTATCAGTTCCCCTTAATACCTTGAAATCTTCGATCAGATCACCCCTTTTTTTTACATAGAATTACATTAAATGTACAGCACAGAAACAGGCCATTCGGCCCAACTGGTCCGTGCCGGTGTTTATGCTCCACACCAGCCTCCTCCCACCCCTCTTTACATCAACCTATCCTATTCCTTTCTCCCTCATGTGTTTATCTAGCTTCCCCTTAAATGTATCTGTGCTATTCGCCTCAACCACTCCCTGTGGTAGCGAGTTCCACATTCTCACCACTCTCTGGGTAAAGAAGTTTCTCCTGAATTCCCGATTGGATTTCTTGGTGACTATCTTATATTGACGGCCCCTAGTTTTGCTCTTCCCCACAAGTGGAAACATTCTCTCTTTGTATCCATTCTATCAAAACCTTTCATAATTTTAAAGACCTCTATCAGGTCACCCCTCAGCCTTCTCTTTTCTAGAGAAAAGAGCCCCAGCCTGTTCATCCTTTCCTGATAGTTATAACCTCTCAGTTCTGGTATCATTCATCTTTGGTTTATTTTGTCCAGCCATGGTATTTCTGGGTGGTTAGTCACTTAGAACGGAGCTTAAAAAAAAGTTATTGGCCCCGATTTTTATCCCCAGTGCCTGACTAGAATGGCACTTACCGCGTTGGGGAGTTAAAATGGCAGCAGCGCGCTGCTTTCCATCCGCACGCCATTTTAACGGGTACGTTTTGGACAGTGTGTGAGGCACTTTCCCCAGCCAGGTGAGGGAGGGCCTGGCTGAGATACAGGAGTCAGGACCTGGTGAAATCATTCAGACGCCGACGCAATCTTTTACTTCGGTTCCGGGAACACCGGGCGCCGAGGCCCAGCACAGGCTGGAGACGGTAAGTAATTAAAAAAAAAAAAAAAAAAAAATGTTGGTTAAGGTTTCTTTGTGGGCCGGGAGGAGCAGGAGTCCCTCAGGGAAACCTTGAGCCTCTCCCACCCTGAGCTACCCACCATCCCCAGGACCGTGATCATGTCTGCCCCCTTCTCTCTCTTAACACCCACCCTGGACCCCAATCCCGATCCACTTACTTGACTGCTGGGGCCATTCCCGTTGGTCCCCACCAGCGGGCTCTCCACGCTACTGCCCACCGGGAACATAGGAACAGGAGAAGGCCATTCAACCCCTCGAGCCTGTTCTGCCATTCAGTGAGATCATGGCTGATCTGTTTCTTAACTCCATCCACCCGCTTTGATTCCGTAACCCTTAATACCCTCTCCCATCAAAAATCTGATCAATCTGAGTTTTGAAATTTTCAATTGACCCCCGGCCTCAACAGCTTTTTGTGGGAGAGAGTTCCAGATTTCCACTCCCCTTTGTGTGAAGAAGTGCTTCCTGACATCACCCCTGAACGGCCTGGCTCTAATTTTAAGATATAAAAACAGAAAATGCTGGAAACCTCAGCAGGTCAGGCAGTGTCTGTGGAGAGAGAGAAACAGAGTTAACGTTTCAGGTCGATGAGCTTCATCAGAGCTTTCATCTAATTTTAAAGTTACGGCCCCTTGTTCTGGACTCCCCCTGCCAGAGGAAATAGTTTCTCTCTCTACCCGATCGAATCCTTTTAAACACCTCGATTAGATCACCTCCCAACCTTGTCAACTAAAGGGATTATTATAAGACATGTTTATACAAACTAGCCTCTTATTTTAACCCGTTTAGCCCCGGTATCATTCTGGTGAATCTGCGCTGCTCAGAACTGAACGCAGTTACTCCAGACAGGCTCTGACCAAGGCTGGGTACAACTGAAGCATCGCTTTCTCTCTTTCATATTCCAGCCACCTTGAGGTGAAGGCCAACATTCCATTAGCCTTTTGGGGGAATGTGAATCCAATTGGTTTACTGCCCCTTCCTATCTCTGTAATCTCCTTCAGCCCACAACCCACCCCCCGAGATATCTGCGCTCCCCTAATTCTGCCCTCTTGATCCCTGATTATAATCGCTCAACCATTGGCGGCCGTGCCTTCTGCTGCCTAGGCTCTAAGCTCTGGAATTCCCTCCCTAAACCTCTCCGCCTCGCTCCCTCTCCTTTTTTAAGACGCTCCTTAAAACCAACCTCTTTGACCAAGCTTTTGGTCACCTGCCCTAATTTATGCTTATGTGGATCGGTGTCAAATTATTTTGTCTTAAAATACTCCTGTGCAGCGCCTTTGGGATGTTTTACTACGTTAAAGGCGCTATATAAATACTTGTTGTTGTTGTCCTGCCAGTGTAGAAGTAACATTCCTTTTGAGTTTCTTTAAGGCTGCCGCTTTGTCGATTTTTGTTCTGTATCCCATGCCAACTTTAACCCAGTAAACACTTGACTAGAGCACATTTTTATGAGCTTCGGTTATTGTAAACCAGTTAATAGAAACGGTCTCTCCCTCGCTGTGCCTGATCACACTCGTCTGTCTTCAGCTCCCAGTTGGAAATGGGTTCAAAGGAGCAAAGACCGAATTTGCACGGCGAGCCCCATCGCCAGAACAGCTCGGTACTACAAGTACAGGGGCACCAACAGCAAGTGGCAGCTATGAAGAAGGTAAATGATAAACAGAGACTCTGTACGGGGCTCAAGTATTGACAAAAAAAAATGGGAAAACGAAATGAATCTTGACTTCATTGGACCAGCGGGTGCTGACTCACCACGTTCCAAGAGCAGCGTGGAATGAGAGCTGCTCCAAGTTGGGAATTGTCCATAGAATCAGAGAGGATTATGGCACAGAAGGAGGCCATTCGGCCCATCGTGTCTGTGCCGGCCGACAAAGAGCCATCCAGCCTAATCCCATTTTCCAGCTCTTGGTCCGTAGCCCTGTAGGTTACGGCACTTCAAGCGCATATCCAAGTACTTTTTAAATGTGATGAAGGTCTCTGCCTCTACCACCCTTTCAGGCAGTGAGTTCCAGACCCCCACCACCCTCTGGGTGGAAATAAAATTCTCCTCCACTCCCCTCTAATCCTTCTACCAATGACTTTAAATCCATGCACCCTGGTTATTGACCTCTTTGCTAAGGGAAATAGGTCCTTCCTATCCACTCTATCTAGGCCCCCCGTAAATGTCTGTAAATGTAAATTTGTGTGGGGAGGCAGGAGGGATGGTGGATTATTATTGAACACCAAGCCTTTAACCTACTCCTTCAGGCTCCGACTCATTAGAAATGTGCTATTCTCTCGGTGTGTGTGTGAACCAATTCTGTCTGTCTATCTCTAAGGGCAATATTGAAAGCCAACATTTATTACCCATCCCGAGTTGACCTGAGATGCTGGTGGTGAGCTTTGCCCTTGAAGAGCTGCACATCTTGTGCTGATGGTGCTCCCATGATTAGGTAGGGAATTCCAGGTTTTTCACCCAGCGACCAGGAATAGGAGGCCCTCCTGGCCGGTCTCCCACCTTCCACCCTTCGGAAACTTGAGCTCATCCAAAACTCTGCTGCCCCGTGTCCTAACTCGCACCAAGTCCCGTTCACCCTTCAGCCCCTGTGCTCGCTGACCTACATCGACTCCCGGTCCAGCCACGCTTCGATTTTTAAAATGTTCATCCTGGTTTTCAAATCTCTCCTCGCCGCCCCCCCCCACCCCCCACCCCATATCTCTGTAATCTCCTCCAGCCCTACAACCACCCCGAGATCTCTGCGCTCCTCTAATTCTGGCCTCTTGCACATCTCCGATTTTAATCGCTCCACCATTGGTGGCCGTGCCTTCAGCTGCCTGGGCCCTGAGCTCTGGAATTCCCTCCCTAAACCTCTCCGCGCCCCTCTCCTCCTTTAAGACGCTTCTTAAAACCTCCCTCTCTGACCAAGCTTTTGGTCACCTATCCTAATATCTCTATGTGGCTCAGTGATGAATTTTGTTTGATAATCGCTCCTGTGAAGCGCCTTGGGACGTTTTACTACATTAAGGGCGCTGTATAAATACAAGTTGTATGTCCCAAGTCAGGATGGTCAGTAACTTGGTGATGGTATTCCCGTGATATCGCTGCTCCTGGTGGTAGCGGTCGCGGGACTGGGTGAGCTGCTCCAGTGCATCCTGTAGTCCGTGCAGCCACAGGACAGCAGTAGTGGAGGGTGTGGATGTGGAGTCCAGGCCCATGGATCAAGCGGCTCGCTTTATCCTGGATGGTGCTGTGCCTTCCTGGAGTGTGGCAGCTGCACCCACCCAGGCAAGTGGTGAGTTTTCCATCACACGCCACAAGACTGTTGCTGCAATGAAACTTGGGGTGTCTATGTCGTCACCGGTTTGGTGCAGTGGTGTGTATTTATCAGTGAAGACCATTACTGAGTTCGGAAGTGCAGTAACCAACTATAAAGATCGCTGTTGAAAACTGATCATCTGCCTCATCCTACCACACTTGATGATTAAATGGCCAACCCAATACCCAAGCAGTCAAAGTGTCCCGTGTCCCTGTAACCCCCCACCGTTGCCCCCGTGTCCCTGTCCCCCTGGTGTGGTGGGTTACGGGATTGCAGCGTTCCAGTTGTTGTGACCTGTAACCTTCCTGCATTGGCAAGGAATGCTTATTCTGCGTGCAGAGAGTTTGCAGTGTGATTATTCTGCGTGCCATCTACTAATTAGTTTTGGGTTGTTGGGGGTGGAAATTTGACAGGAACTGGAGCAGCTTCGGGAAGAAAACCTCCGACTCCGGCAAGTGGGAGAGGACCGGCCGCCGGATGGAACCCACCGACCGAGGAGGTACTTTAATGTTGGCCGTGTTCGGGATTTATTTTGTGTTGCAGACAGGTTGCCAGTATGGTTCATTGCTTGTTGTCTCATCACATTGTTGTTATAATCTGGATTATTTATTGGAACCTGTTGCAGGAATTATTGAGCAGCATTGAGAGCCGAAAGGCTCTGGATTAATCACCTGACGACCGGCTCCTTCGGCACCTTGCTCAGTAACTCCAGCCAGTCCCCAGTGAGCGACCAAATTAAAACCAAAATCTTTAGCAAAATGCACTGATGGTCTGAAATAAATAAAAAAGGATGTTGATGATTCTTAATAAAGTTTCCTTTTTTTTTTGGTTTAAAAAGCGTCCTGATAATTAACTCCTTCAGTGCTGGTGAAGATGAGGGAGGTTGACTGGTGCGAGTGGAACTTTCTTTTCCACTTGTTGGTGCCCAGTGTCCGCACCGAACGCTCTGACCTTCGACATTGAGGGCCACATGCAGAATAAAATATCCCTGCTTTACACTAACTGCGCCAGAGGAAACTCCCACTGCACCAATGTGAATCTTGTCTTTTCCCAACCCCTCTCCTTTCCTCTCCTCTTACCCCCCTTCCTCGCTCTCCTCTCCGCCTCCCCCCTTCCTCGCTCTCCTCTTCCCCTCCCCCCTTCCTCGCTCTCCTCCCCTCTTTTCCCCCCCCCCTTCCTTGCTCTCCTCTTCCCCTCCCTCTCCTCCCCCACCCCTCTCTCTTTTTTTCTCTCTCTTTTCCTCCCCCCCCCCCCCCCCCCCCCCTCTCCTCTGTTTCACCCACTCTCCTTCCAGCTCAAAATTGGGCTGGCACACACTTGTTGGATGATGAACTTCATTCACATAATGAGCTCACTGTGCAGAATGTAGCTAACCTAGTATTTTCTTTGATATATTTTCAGGTCAAGTGCAGAAGCAGAAGCCGAAGTAGAAGTAGAAGTAGAAGCAGAAACGGTTAGTAAATAATCCTCACAGTAGTACACACTTTTTCCAAAGAGGCTGGATTTGTAACTGTCCTACATTGTGTCTCGCAGGGATCTGATCGGTCGATATTGGAAAGTGAGGAGAATGCGATTTGCAAACTCTGTCAAGAGGAAGCCTCAATAACCAGGCCCAAGGTACAATAATAATCATCACTGCATCCAAAAACCTGCTGCCTGTGTCCTAACTCGCACCAAGTCCCGTTCGCCCATCACCCTCTGTGCTCGCTGACCAACACTGGCTCCCGGTCCGGCAACGCCTCTATTTTTTTTAATTCTCATCCTTGTTTTCAAATCCCTCCATGGCCTCGCCCCCCCTCCCTATCTCTGTAATCTCCTTCAGCCCTACAACCCTCCTCTAATTCTGGCCTCTTGAACATCCCTGATTTCCATTGCTCCACCATTGGTGGCTGTGCCTTCAGCTGCCTGGGCCCTTAGCTCTGGAATTCCCTCCCTAAACCTCTTCTCCTTTAAGGCGCTCCTTAAAATCGACCACTTTGACCAAGCTTTTGGTCCCCTGTCCTGATATCTCTTTATGCGGCTCGGCGTCAAATTTTAGAACATAAGAACATAAGAAATAGGAGCAGGAGTAGGCCAATTGGCCCCTCGAGCCTGCTCCGCCATTCAATAAGATCATGGCTGATCTGATCCTAACCGCCAATCTACTAACAGAATTGGACACACGAAATAGGAGCAGGATCAGGCTACACGGCCCCTGGGCCCGCTACGCTACCCACAGGGCCATGACCGATCCGAACCTAGACTCATGTCCAAATTCCTGCCTGCTCCCCGTAACCCTTAATTCCCTTTACTTCTAGGAAACTGTCTCTTTCTGTTTTAAATTTATGTAATGATGTAGCTTCTACAGCTTTTTGGGGCAGCATATTCCATGGACCTACCACCCTCTGAGTGAAGTAGTTCCTTCTCATCTCAGTTTTGAAAGAGCAGCCCCTTATTCTAAGACTATGCCCCCTAGTTCTAGTTTCACCCATCATCGGGAACATCCTCCCCGCATCCACCCGATCCAACCCCTTCACAATCTTATATGTTTCAATAAGATCGTCTCTCATTCTTCTGAACTCCAATGAGTAGAGTCCCAATCTACCCAACCTCTCCTCATATGTCCATCCCCTCATCCCCGGGATTAACCGAGTGAACCTTCTTTGTACTGACTCGAGAGCAAGTATGTCTTTTCTTAAGTATGGACACCAAAACTGTATGCAGTATTCCAGGTGCGGTCTCACCAATACCTTGTACAACTGAAGCAATACCTCCCTATTTTTATATTCTAACCCCCTAGCAATGAAAGCCAACATTCCATTGGCCTTCTTAATCACTTGCTGCATACTAACCTTTTGAGTTTCGTGCACCAGGACCCCCAGATCCCTTTGTACTTCAGTACTTTCCAGTTTCTTGCTATTAAGATAATAACTTGCTCTACTATTTTTCCTGCCAAAGTGCATAACCTCACACTTTCCAGTATTGTATTCCATCTGCCAAATCTCTGCCCACTTAATTAGCCTGTCTATGTCCCCTTGCAGATTTTTTATGTCCTCCTCACTCACTACTTTCCCTCCCATCTTAGTATCATCTGCAAACTTTGATATGTTACACTCGGTCCCCTCCTCTAAATCGTTGATATAGATTGTAAAGAGTTGGGGACCCAGCACTGACCCCTGCGGAACACCACTAGTTACTGATTGCCAGTCTGAGAATGAACCATTTATCCCAACTCTCTGCCTTCTGTTAGATAGCCAATCCTCTATCCATGCCAGAATATTACCCCCAATCCCATGATTTTTTTATCTTAAGCAATAATCTTTTGTGTGGCACCTTGTCAAATGCCTTTTGGAAGTCTAAATACACCACATCCACTGGTTCCCCTTTATCCACCCTGTATGTTACTTCCTCAAAGAACTCCAGCAAATTTGTCAAACATGACTTCCCCTTCATAAAACCATGCTGACTTTGTCCTATTAAATTATGATTATCCAAATGTCCCGTTACTGTCTCCTTAATAATGGACTCCAAAATTTTACCTACCACAGATGTTCGGCTATAGTTTCCAGCCTTCTGTCTACTGCCCTTTTTAAATAAGGGTGTTACATTAGCAGTTTTCCAGTCTGCCGGGATCTTTGCTGAGTCCAGGGAGTTTGGGAAAATTATTACCAATGCATCCACAATCCCTACCGCCACTTCCCTCAAGACCCTAGGATGTAAGCCATCAGGTCCAGGTGATTTATCCGCCTTGAGTCCCATTATTTTACCGAGTACCACTTCCTTAGTGATTTTGATCGTGTTTAGCTCCCCCCCCCCCCCATAGCCCCCTGTTTGTCCAGTGTTGGGATATTCTTAGTGTCCTCTACTGTAAAGACTGAAACAAAATATTCATTGTGTATTTGCCATCTCCATATTTCCCACCATTAATTTCCTGGTTTCATCCTCTAAGGGACCAACATTTACTTTAGCCACCCTTTTTCTTTTTATATAACTATAAAAACTCTTACTATCTGGTTTTATATTTTTTGCTAATTTACTTTCATAATCTATCTTCCCTTTCTTAATCAATCTTTTTGTTATTTTTTTTCTGTCTTTTAAAGTTTTCCCAATCTCTATCTTCCCACTAGATTTGGCTACCTTTTATAAGCCCTTGTTTTTAGTCGAATACTATCCTTAATTTCTTTACTTAGCCACGGATGACTGTCTTTTCTTTTACACCCTTTTCTTCTCAGTGGAATATATATTTTTTGGAAGTTGTAAAATAACTCCTTAAATGTACACCACTGATCATGTATCGTCTTACCCTTTAATCTATTTTCCAATCCACTCTACTCAATTCTGCTCGCATACCTTCATAGTCTCCTTTATTCAAGCTTAGCACGCTTGTTTGAGATCCAACCTTCTCACCCTCTAATTGAATATGGAATTCAACCATGTTATGGTCACTCATTCCAAGGGGATCCTTTACTAGGACATTTTTAATTAATCCTGTCTCGTTACACAGACAAATTTTGTCTGATAATTGCTCCTGTGAAGCACCTTGGGACGTTTTACAATGTAAATGTCGGTCAGCGAGCACCGGGGGTGAAAGGGACTTGGTGCGAGTTAGGGTATGGGCAGTGACGTAAAAGATCGAGGAGACTTTGATGTATTGCAGCTAACTCTTACCCCTTACCATCAGAACCCTCTATCGGATCAGCCTTTAACCTGCTCAGTTATAATGAGGGGGGGAGGAAGCCCTAACTTCTCAAGTCTGTCTTCAGAACTGGGACACCTCATCCCTGGTAACCTAGTCAATCTACGCCTATATCTTTGTCTATGAATATAAAACAATGGCTTTCATTTTCTTACAGAAACGGTGCAACAATTGTCAGGAGATCTTCTGCTACACGTGTGCCGTCAATGAATTGCCGCTCCCCTCCTCTATCGAGCCAGTGTGTGTGTGTAATCCTTGTCACACAGTGCTGTTACAGCAGTACTCGACAACACCACCGCCCTGAGGCACCAACTGCGACTAGCTGACCCACCAACAGCCATCGATCGAGTGCGCGGAGAACCACCAATACCTCTCGTTTTTTTTTTGTCGTTTGCGTGAAGTAATGCACGAATCCGCATAACACTCCCACCGTGCACGTTCCCACCCCCCCCCCCCAAAACAACCCTCAGTTTTTATGTATTGTTCTGAGATGTACCAGAACGCTCGTTAATGCTCCTTGTAAACTCCTTTTAGCGAGATGGTCAGTGTGCTGTCAACTGCAGTAGCCGCTGTGCGGGCCATTAATGGCACTAGGCAAGTAAAGAGAGGTAGGCGTCTGAAATCGGTCCGCAATGTTTCTGCTTTCAGTCTCTGAGGCTGGTGTTGCCTTGTTAATTTAAAGCATGAGACACTGGATTAACCCCCTCCCTAGTGTCAACAGAAGTGCCCCCTTTTAAAAGAGGCACAACTAATAGAAAATTAAATCATAAAACAAAGGAAACTTAAATAATATCGCATGTGTCCATCAAATAACTCCAGCCCCTTGCGGTACCCCCCCCCCAACCAGACACAGGAGGCCTCGGGCTCCCTCCCCGGGTGCGGCCAAGACCGCGGAAGAGAGGCGGGCAACCAAAGCGTTTCCAACTCTCGCACCTGTGGATGCCTACCTTGGCTAGCGCCCAGGAGCAGACCCGCGAGGAGGTCCTCCGACTTGCCCGCTCCCCTCCCTCTCCGCACCAAGGGGCTGGTGTGTTGTGGAGGCGGGTACCAGCCCCATTGGAAGCGAGCTGGGCTTTGACATCCAATAGTTATCTCGGTATTTAATTCCTTGACCAACTCTGATTTGAATAGCGTGCTATATAATCCTAATTTATGATTTTGCACATGAGAGAGAGAGAGTGTTTGTATACCAACCTCAGTACAGGCTGCAGTAAGCCACAAGTTGGAGCTGGGCTTGTCTGGTGTGACCTAAGCTGGATCCTGTGGCCAGGTATCTCTCTTTCACTGCGAACTTCATGAGCCAGTCATAGGAACCAGAAGCAGCAGGTTTTTCCAGTAAGAGCACTGATAGCACAGGGCTTGTATCACTGTCGATTTATAGATGAGCTCATTTCAAAGCTGTATCTGTAACTGAGCGTGGCCATACAGATGTTTTGCAATCTGTGGTTCAATTTAGGATCAAGACGAGGCATTTATGTGGCAAATATGTTTCAGGGTATTCATACATTTTTAAAATTGAATGTACACAGGACCGTTTATTGCAACTTAAATTAGATCACTAGCGTGTTTGATTTAGTGATCAATTGCAATTTGATACATTTAGTCGATTGGATTTCTATCCTTTATTATTTTTAAGTAGTTTGTGTACCCCACAATGTTAAGAACGACATTTGTTAACTTTTACTCCAGTACATGACTCTTTACACTGTTCACTGAATTCCTTTATTTAAAATTGGGCAATTGTTGCATTCTCGTATCTCAAAAGAAACTTGCACTGCATTGGGGGGTGTGTGTAGTATTGTTCGTGCAAAAGAGCACCCCATGGCATCTTGTTCACTTACTGTCTGGGTTCAAACTGGATTTCCCCATGTTTTACGTTTGTGTCTCTTTATAGTATCTGAATAAATGTTTACATTCTGCACATAACTGCAGTGGATCGCGGTAAAGTTTCTCTTTCTTTCCAACCTCGCAATCTAAAATCAGTAAGAGTAGAAGAATGCTTCTCTCTAACATGCTTATAAACATACTGGCATGGACAGGTGGCACCAGAACAGCACTCGAGAAGCACGACACCAACCCAGCACACAACAGTCTGCCATTGGAACTCAATATTCATTCACTCCGTCATCACTGCAGTACGTACCATCTAGAGGACTCACTACAGCAACTCGCCAAACTTATTTGGACGGCACATCCTTTCCCTGTGAAGTGGCTCAGTGGGGGTAGCATGCTCGCCTCTGAGTCAGAAGGTTGTGAGTTCGAGTCCCACTCCAGAGACTGGAGCACAAAAATCGAGACTGACACCCCAGTGCAGTAGAGGGAGTGCTGCACTGTCGGAGGTGCTGTCTTTGGGAGGAGATGTTAAACCGAGGCCCCGTCTCCTCTCTCAGGTGAATGGAAAAGATCCCATGGCACTACTCTGCAGAGAGCAGGGGAATTATCCCTGGTGTCCTGGGGCCCAACATAAAAAAGGATTATCTGATCGTTATCACATTGCTGTTTGTGGGAGCTTGCTGTGTGCAAATTTGTTGCCATGTTTCCTACATTACAACAGCGACTATACTTCATTGGCTGTAAAGCACTTTGGGACGTCCTGAGGTTGTCAGATTTATACAGCACAGAAAGAGGCCTCGGCCCATCGTGTCCGCGCTGGCCATCAAGCCCTGTCTATTCTAATCCCATTTTCCAGCACTTGGTCCGTAGCCTTGTATGCTATGGTGTTTCAAGTGCTCATCTAAATGCATCTTGAATGTTGTGAGGGTTCCTGCCTCTGCCACCCTTTCAGGCAGAGTTCCAGATTCCAACCACCCTCTGGGTGAAAAGGTTTTCCCTCAAATCCCCTCTAAACCTCCTGCCCCTTACCTTGAAACTATGCCCCCTGGTTATTGACCCCTCGACTAAGGGGAAAAGTTCCTTTTATCTACGCCGCTCATAATTTTGTACACCTCAATCAGGTCCCCCCTCAGCTTTCTCTGCTCTAAGGAAAACAACCCCAGCCTGTCCAGTCTCTCTCTTCATAGCTGAAGCACTCCAGCCCAGGTAACATCCTGGTGAATCTCCTCCGCACCCTCTCCAATGCAATCACATCCTTCCTATAGTGTGGCGACCAGAACTGCACACAGTATTCCAGCTGTGGCCTAACTAGCGTTTTGTACAGCTCCATCATAAGCTCCCTGCTCTTATATTCTATGCCTCGGTTAATGAAGGCAAGTATCCCATATGCCTTTTTAACCACCTTATCTACCTGTCCTGCTGCCTTCAGGGATCTATGTACATGCACACCAAGGTCCCTCTGATCCTCTGTCCTTCCTAGGGTCCTACCATTCATTGTGTATTCCCTTGCCTTGTTAGTCCTCCCAAAATGCATCACCTCACACTTTTCAGGGTTAAATTCCATTTGCCACTGTTCTGCCCATCTGACCAACCCGTCTATATCGTCCTGTAGCCTGAGGCTTCCCTCCTCGCTATTTACCACTCCACCAATTTTCGTGTCATCTGCGAACTTACTGATCATACCTCCTACATTCATATCTAAATCATTAATGTACACTACAAACAGCAAGGGACCCAGCACCGATCCCTGCGGTACACCACTGGACACAGGCTTCCAGTCACAAAAACAACCTTCAACCATTACCCTCTGCCTCCTGCCACTAAGCCAATTTTGGATCCAATGTGCCAAATTGCCCTGGATCCCATGGGCTCTTACCTTCTTGACCAGTCTCCCATCCGGGACTTTGTCAAAAGCCTTACTGAAGTCTATGTAGACTACATCAACTGCACTACCCTCACCCCCTCTCAAAATTCAATCAAACTGGTCAGACATGATCTCCCCCTGACAAAGCTATGCTGACTATCCTTGATTAATCCTTGCCTCTCCAAGTGGAGACTAATTCTGTCCCTCTGAATTTTTTCCAATAATTTCCCTACCACTGATGTTAGGCTCACTGACCTGTAATTCCCTGGTTTATCCCTACTACCCTTCTTGAATAATGGTACTACGTTAGCTGTCCTCCAGTCCTCTGGCACCTCCCGTGGCCAGCGAGGTTCTGAAAATGTGTCAGAGCCCCTGCAATCTCCTTTTTTTCCCCATATCCATTCTTGTATATCCCTTGACATCCTGGGTTTGTTGGTCCCACCCTTGACCTTGACGGGAACATGTTGGCGTTGTACTCTCTCTGTTTCCTTTCTGAAAGACTCCCACTGCTCTGATGTGGATTTTCCTACAAGTAGCTTATCCCAATGCACTTTGGCCAGATCCTGCCTTATATTAAAATTGGCCTTCCCCCAATTTAGAACCTTTATTTCCAGTCCATCTTTGTCCTTTTCCAGGACTACCTTAAATCTCACCGAATTATGGTCACTGTCACCAAAATGCTCTCCTACTGACACTTCTACCACTTGCCCGGCTACATTCCCTAGAATTAGGTCCAGTACCGCCCCCTCTCTTGTAGGACTTTCTACATGCTGGCTCAAAAAGCTCTCCTGGATGCACTTTAAGAATTCCGTACCCTCTAAGCCTTTCACACTCTGACTATCCCAGTTAATATTGGGGAAGTTGAAATCCCCTACTATTATTACCCTATTATTTCTACACTTCTCTGAGATTTGCCTACATATCTGTTCCTCTATCTCCCCCTGACTGTTGGGGGGCCTATAGTACACTCCCAGCAAAGTGCTTGCCTCCTTTTTGTTTTTATGTTCTACTCATATGGCCTCATTAGAGGAACCTGCCAAGATATCATCCCTCCTTACAGCAGTAATTGACTCCTTGATTAATATTGCGACACCCCTCTCTGTCTCGCCTGAAGATTCTATACCCCGGAATATTGAGCTGCCAGTCCTGCCCCTCCCTCAACCATGTCTCTGTGATAGCAACAATATCATACTCCCATGTGTTCATCAACACCTTCAATTCATCTGCCTTACTCGCAAGACTCCTTGCATTAAAATAAATGCCATTCAGCCTTGCCATACTCCCTTGTGCCGTTACATATTTGCTCTGTCTTCCAGGCTGACTTGTTTTTTCCTCTATATTTGGCTGTGCATCACCCCCTACTATAGCTCCACTCCGTATCCCATCCCCCTGCCAAGTTAGCTTAAACCCCCCCACAACAGTACTAGCAAACCTCCCCGCAAGGATGTTGGTCCCGTTCCGGTGCAACCCGTCCGACTTGTACAGGTCCCACCTTCCCCAGAAGCAGACCCAGTGATCCAGGAAACTAAAGCCCTCCCTCTTGCACCAACTCTTTAGCCACGCATTCATCTGCTCTATCCTCCTATTCCTATACTCACTAGCATGTGGCACCGGGAGTAATCCAGAGATTACAACCTTTGAGGTCCTGCTTTTTAATCTGCTACCTAGCTCCCTAAATTCTTGTTGCAGGACCTCATCCCTCTATCTACCTATGTCGTTGGTACCAATGTGAACCACGACCTCTGACTGTTCGCCCTCCCCCTTCAGAATGCCCTGCACCCGTTCAGTGACATCTTTGACCCTGGCACCAGGGAGGCAACATACCATCCTGGAGTCACGTCTGCGGCCACAGAAACATCTATCTGTTCCCCTTACGATAGAATCCCCTATCACTATTGCTCTCCCACTCTTTTTCCTCCCCACCTGTGCAGCTGAGCCACTCGTAGTGCCACGGACTTGGCTCTTGCTGTATTCCCCTGAGAAACCATCTCCCCCAGCAGTATCCAAAACGGAAAATCTGTTGGAGAGGGAGATGGACCCAGGGGACTCCTGCACTACCTTCCTAGTTCTTTTACTCTGTCTGGCGGTCACCCATTCCCTGTCTGCCTGGGCACTCTTTACCTGCGGTGTGACCACCTCGTTAAACGTGCTATCCACGAAGATCTCAGCTTCGCGGATGCTCCACAATGACTCCAGCCGCAGCTCCAGCTCCGAAACGCGGATATCGAGTAGCTGCAGCTGGAGACACTTCCTGCACATGTGTTCACCCTGGATACCGAAAGTGTCCCTGACTTCCCACATAGCACAGGAGGAGCACTCCACGCTGCCGAGCTGCCCTGTCCTAACCTTAACTTACTCCCTTTACTTCCTTTAAATTAAAGAATATTAAATACACTAGGGACCTTACTCCACTTTAAACACTACTTACTCTAAACTGGAGACCTTACTTTTACTTCAACGACTGGACTGTAGAAATACTCACTAGGTCCTACTTACCAATCAGCTCCTTCCCTGGTTGTGACATCTCTTTAGCGGTTTCGTAGTTGTTGCTGTTTGACTGCTCCCGCTCTCGGACTCTCTCCCAACTTGTGAAAAGCGTGATATAAATGCAAGTCTTTCTTGTACCACCAGAAAGGATGAGAGGAGCCTGCCATGGAAACATTTGCATCCAAGTTCCCTCACCATGTCACAAACATTCCTCATTTGGACACATCACTGTTCCTTCATAGTCGCTGTGCCAACATCCCGGAATTCCCTTAACACCATTACATAAGAATTAGGAGCAGGAGTAGGCCATTCGAGCCTACTCTGCCCTTCACTAAGACCCTGGATCTTCGACCTCAACTCCACTTTCCCACCATATCCCTTGATTCCCTTAATATCCAAAAATCTATCGATCTGAGTCTTGAATATACTCATCGACTGAGCCGCCACAGCCCTCTGGGGTAGAGAATTCCAAAGATTCACCACCCTTTGAGTGAAGAAACTTTTCATCTCAGTCCTAAATGGCCGACCTCCTATTCTGAGACTGTGACCCCCTAGTTCTAGATTCCCCAGCCAGGGGAAACATCCTCCCAGCATTAACCCTGCCAAGCCCCTTAAGAATTTTATATGTTTCAATGAGAACACCTCTCATCTAAACTCTAGGGAATATAGGCCCATTCTACTCAATTTCTCCTCATAGGACAATCCCCCCAATCCTTTTCATAAATCCATGTTGACTCTGCCCAATCACCGTATGATTTTCTAAGCTCCCTGTTACCACAAATAATAACTTCTAGCATTTATCCCTACATTGTGGGAGCATCACCACCATCTTGGGGTAACTAGGGATGTGGCCTTGTCAGTATTGCTCTCATTTTGAGAATACATTTTTAAAAAAGAGCCTTGCTTACAGGGGTTCAGTTCTGGGGTTACGGGGGTAGGGTGGGATATGTGTACTGTGGGGATTAAAGCAGGGACAGGGTACTGGATTTGGATGATCAGCCATGATCGTATTGAATGGTGGAGCAGGCTCGACGGGCCGAATGGCCTACTCCTGCTCCTAGATTCTATGTTTCTATGTTTCTATGAACACCAAGTTATCTCAGATAATACCATGAAATTTTGTTTTCAATTATCTTCGGCCATATCAGCACACCGGGCACAATAGGCGTGGCTAAGGAAGAGGTGCGGTGTTTATCGTGTGCCCTTGCGCTAGAGACTTGAGGGGTTGAATTTCCGCAGGGGTCCTGATTTGTTCGCAGTAACTGGCAGACGATCTGCGGAAACCCTTGGAGAAACAGCGCAAACAGTCACGGCAACGAGCTCCAGAATTTACGTGAGGTTGGAGCCAAGCTACTGAACTTTACACAAGAGGCAGGGAAACAGTTCAAGAGGCTAAATACCGCGGGGACTGAATGCTTCTTTTAAAAAGGAGGGAAAGCCAAGTTCTGAAGATATTACTGACGGGGTGGGGTGGGGGACACCCACATCAGATGAACTTCCAGAAAAGTAGCATAGGAACAGGAGGAGGCCATTCAGCCCCTTGAGCCTGTTCTGCCATTCAATGAGATCATGGCTGATCTGTGACCTAACTCCATATACCCGCCTTTGGCTCATATCCCTTACACCTTTGGTTAACAGAAAGCTATCAATCTCCGATTTAAAATTAACAATTGATCCAGCATCAATTGCCGTTTGTGGAAGAGAGTTCCAAACTTCTACCACCCTCTGTGTGTAGAAGTGTTTCCTAATTTCACTCCTGAAAGGTCTGGCTCTAATTTTTAGACTATGCCCCCTAGTCCTAGACTCCCCAACCAGCGGAAATAGTTTCTCTCTATCTACCCTATCTGTTCCCCTTAATAGCCTGAAAACTTCAATCAGATCACCCCTTAACCTTCTAAATTCCAGGGAATACAACCCTAATTTGTGTAAATCTCTCCTCGTAATTTAACCCTTGAAGTCCGGGTATCATTCTGGTAAATAATCACAGCAGGTTGTCCAAGCACAAGAGCAAATAAAACAGCAAGAGTGTTCACCATAGGTCAAGCAGCAAAAATCCAGCTCCGCTCTTTAGGGCATGAAGTAATGAACACCTGCACTCAGTGTTCCCTTTAAGGAGGCAAGCGACCTGTGCAGGATCTGGCCGCCCAGCTTCAAGGGAACTTTGCCTGCACCCAATCCACTGTTGAGTAGTGTACACAGTTCTGGTCTCCGTATTACAAAAAAGATAGAGAGTCATTGCCAATCTTAAACTAACAATCTTAAAATGTTAAGTTTAAAACGAGAGATTTTTAAGGTAATACAAGAAGTGCGAAAAGGATAAAAGTCTCCCAAGCACAACTTGCGAGCAGACTTCAATGAAAGAGCTTCACATTTTATAAAAAACATATTTTAAAAGAAAGTGAATTAGAAAAACCGACATAGATCAGAACTGCCAAGTGTACTCGATTCACAGGCAAAATAATTTCAACATCAGGTGGTGTCTACACTCCCAAAAGTTTCTGACATCACAGTCTGTGTTTAATGTCTTGTCCTGTGCTCAGCTCTGGGCTCCATATTACAAAAAGGAAATAGAGGCACTGGAGAAGGTGCAAGAAAGATTTACAAGGATGATTCCAGAACTGAGAGGTTGTACCCATCAGGAAAGGCTGAACAGGCTGGGGCTCTTTTCGAGAAAAGAGAAGACTGAGAGAGGTCTTTAAAATTATGAAAGGATTCGATAGGGTAGATGTGAAGAAGATGTTTCCACTTGTGGGGGAGACCAGAACTAGGGGCCATAAATATCAGATAGTCACTGATAAATCCAATAGGGAATTCAGGAGAAACTTCTTTCCCCAGAGAGTGGTGAGAATGTGGAACTCGCTACCACAGGAAGTGGTTGAGGCGAATAGTATAGATGCTTTTAAGGGGAAGCTGGATAAACACATGAGGGAGAAAGGAATAGAAGGATATGCTGATGGGGTGAGATGAAGAGGGGTGGGAGGAGGCTCGTGTGGAGCAGAAACACCGGCACGGACCAGTTGGGCTGAACGGCCTGTTTCTGTGGTGGACATTCCATGTAATGTGCGCTAGGTGACCAGAGTAAATAAGAACAAACAAGAGCATTAATACAAGGGGGGCTATGGAATAATTGGTTAAAAATTAACATAAGGGATGCTCAAAATGCAGCCAGATACCACAGTGGGAGAATTGGGAAGAGATTAGTTTAGGAAGATAGGAACAGGAGGAGGCCATTCAGCCCCTCGAGCCTGTTCCGCCATTCAATGAGATCGTGGTTGATCTGTGACCTAACTCCATATAGCTTCCAAGGGACATTTTCTCATTCCTGATTTTTCTTGTGTTCTTAAGAGTTCCCAGACCTGCCTGTAGAATAGAAGCTATCTTTCACAGCGCCTGTTAGATCTCCGAGATGGCTGTTGGGGCAGAGTGCGCAGTTAGCGGCACGCGTGGAGCATCGCACGGCGCAGTCATGGACGAAAGCCAATAACTACGACTCTCTCGGGTCGAAGCCGCGGACTCGGCGCCAGTTCCCAGCCCCGGAAAAAAAAATCTGACGTTTGTTTCGTTACAAATCAGACATTGGCTGTTGAGAAAACCACTTCAAAATCATAACCAGAGCACCAACTTGGAACACTCCTGTTTAGTGCAAACGCAATGAATATTTTATTCAGCTCACAAACAATTTGTTTTTTGATCAAACACTTAGTTGATTTTGAAAGACTAAAATTGCAGTTAAGCAATCATTGCTGAGGATTTTTTTGGGTCACTGCAATGCGTCTTGCAGCTACTCGTGAAAAAAAGTGTGATGTACTTCACACGGAATCAAATCTAATCCATTTTTCCTTTACTAACCAAACAGGAGGAGATTAAGGCCATAATACACCCTTGAGTCTGTCCCACTAATGCTTCAATACACTAAAAAATGTTAGTTCACAATAATATGGATATAGCCAATGTTCCCTTTAAGCTGCGCAGCGCTCTGCAGCTCCTGTGCAGCCGGCGCAACAGCTTTTAAATAGAAAAAAACCACGCACGCGCGGGAATTTGAATGGGCCGCAGCCCGTTAAAGGGGACGTGCATCCAAAAAAAATTAAAGGAAACACAGGGATATTAACAATTTCACCCTAATTATTATTATTTTTTTTAACATTGCTCCTATCACACAATAGTCACACACTCAAGATGTTGCCAAGCATGTAAACTTGTTAAAATACCTGCGTTTATTCTTTTATCAGGTAATGTAACATTAAAACGTGTTACAAGACGCATAATTCAGAATACAGGCTATACTGTATTAGGGTAGCAAAAAACCCAGACCTCAACTCCCCCTCATTAATGGTAATCATCAATGCAATACATCTGTCAATGGGTCCATCGCAATTGCTCCGTCAGGTTTCGATGCAGCGCCGAGCTCTTGTGCCACTTTCTGTTATTAGTTTGCCTAGTGTTTGGGTAATCTGCTTAATCGGACAGTTTCATTTCCGAGGCAAGGGTCGTTCCGAAAGCAGTGACGGTTTAACTTCCTTCGGAAGCTGCAACAAAAATATTTGGTAAGTTAATTAACTATTTAACGCAGAAGTTCTGGTATATAACGAGCGATTTGAAGACAAGGATTCACGGTGGGGGGGGGGGGGGGGGGGGTTTCTGACCCAAACTGCAAAGTTACATGACGAGTAACAACTCCTGAAACAGCAATGCTAACCTAAAGTCAGACAACGGTAGGTTTAATAACCTCTTCAATCTCTCAAAGTTTCGAATTTTTCTGCATTTTCCAGTCTTTGAATAAAGTTCCTGTATACTCAATCTGCCTGTTACATAGTATTACATAGAATCTACAGCACAGAAACAGGCCATTCGGCCCAACTGGTCCATGATGGTGTTTATGCTCCACTCGAGCCTCCTCCACCCTCTTCATCTCACCCTATCAACATAACCTTCTATTCCTTTCACCCTCATGTGTTTATCCAGCTTCCCCTTAAAAGCATCTCTGCTATTTGCCTCAACCACTCCCTGTGGTAGCGAGTTCCACATTCTCACCACTCTCGGGGTAAAGAAGTTTCTCCTGAATTCCCGATTGGATTCATTAGTGACTATCTTACATTTATGGCCCCTATTTCTGGTCTCGCCCCACAAGTGGAAACATCTTCTCTATGTCTACCCTATCAAGCCCGTCTGGTCTGGAGGTCCCGCGCAGGTCGCTCACCGGCTTTTACACGGGAGAAACTGCGCATGCGAGAAAATTTGAATGGGCCACGCAGCCAATTAAAGGGGCCGCGCGCAAATTTTTTAATTTTTTTTTTACAGGGAACGTTGATTATCACTCCTCCTTACCGTAAATGAAAACATATGTTTTGAGAAAAGTAGTTTTCAGGGACCCATGCACTGCTGCATCAGTGCCTCAATGCTCCACTGTGCCAATATATTAGTGTATTCATGCAATGGTGCACTAACACAATGCTGGACTGATGCAGTGTCTTCATGCTCCACTGTACCAATATATTGGTTCACTAATGCAATGCTGCACTAATCATCTGTCTCTTAACGCTCCAGAACTTAGATTCCTGATGTTAACGGTCATCTGAAGGTAGCATCCAGATAGTGGGAGGGGAATAACAGTACGTCAACCCAAGCAACTTCCGTATACCATTAAACAGCAACAAAGGCCATGAGTTTCTGGGATCGATCCCCCCACAATCTTGGTCAGGGAACATTGTTCAGGGGGGGGGTTTAAAACTAAACAAAGATAATTTACAGCAGACAATGTTCTCACAAATAAAGATCAGACCCTACGCTACATTGCAGTATTTGCCTGAACTTCATGCAAATCGATTCGGTCCCTGCAATTTCCTTCCGTACCAGCGGTTTGGTGGCTAACGATGATAAGCGAAGCCCTTACCCTTTTCTTGACTTCCTTGGTCATTCTGTCCGGCAGTAATCCCGGAGCACGATGAGTTCAGGTAAAGTTCTATGTAGCGATGTTCTGCATCGAAGAGAATTGAAAGTTAGCAGCATGTTGTATCGAATTGAACACTGTGGCTGAATGCTTGGCGTCTGGTCCCTGCTCGACATGCCCAGAGTAGATGAAGCGTGCGAGCTGGCTCTAATTTCGCCACAACCAGTGAGAAAAACGCTGAAGTGCTGTCACTCACTCTCAAAAATAATTCCATTTCCCAAAAAATCAAACAACCAGATCAGTGCAAACAAAATATCAAACTCTTTTCAGTTTATAGGAACAGGAGTAGACCATTCAGCCCCTCGAGCCAGTTCTGCCATTCAATGAGATCATGACTGATCTGTGATCCGACTCCATATCCCCGCCTTTGCTCCATATCCCTTAACAAAAATCTATCAATCTCAGATTTAAAATTAACAATTGACCCAGCATCAATTGCCTTTTGCGGAAGAGAGTTCCAAACTTCTCCCACCCTTTGTGTGTAGAAGTGTTTCCTAACTTCACTCCTGAAAGGTTGGCTCTAATTTTTAGACTGTGCCCCCTCGTCCTAGAATCCCCAACCAGCGGAAATAGTTTCTCTCTATCTACACTATCAGTTCCCCTTAATATCCTGAAAACTTCGATCAAAACACCCCTTAACCTTCTAAATTCCAGGGAATACAACCCTATTTGTGTAATCCACTCCCCCAAATTTATAAAATAAACAGAAAAAATAATTAATGTTTTTGTCTATTTATCTTATCAAAACCCTTCAGGGGACAAGGGAACATAGTCAGAGGCAGTTCATTCAGGAGAAAAGTTGGAAACACTTCTACACGCAAAAGGGTGGTAGAAGTGTGGAACTCTCTCCCACAAAAGGCAGTAGATGCTCGCTCAATCAATAATTTTAAATCTGAGATCAATCGATCGAGTTTTAAGGTTATGGAGCCAAGGCGGGTGGGTGGAATCAGGATACAGATCAGCCATGATCTCTACCAATGGCAGAACAGACTCGAGGGGCTGAATGGCCTCATCCTCTTCCTATGTTCATAATTTTGTCTTTTAATGGTGATCTAGCCACCAAGGTCAAGAGACACCATTCACGGTTTCTCGTTGCGTTATCCAAGAGGCCATGGTTTGAATTTCAAGCCGATATTTGTTTGATAGACAGCTGAGGTGCCATATTGTATGCAGAAACATTCATACAGCAGAAGAATAAAAGAAATTGAATCTAATGGTGATTTTTTTTTTACTTTATTGTAAAATGAGGCTCGAGGAAGAGAGAGAAATCTGAAATAGAAGTAGCGTGCTTTTGTCATACTTTGCTGAGTCATTGAGTATATTCAAGGCCGAGATCGATAGATTTTTGGACTCATGGGGAATCAAGGGATATGGGGATCGGGCGGGAAAGTGGAGTTGAGGTGGAAGATCAGCCATGATATTATTGAATGGCGGAGCAGGCTCGATGGACCAGCTGGTCTTTTCCTGCGTGGTAATTTCGTGTGGGTTAATAATCAAGATATAATAATAGATAACAGAGGTGTTCAAATTTATATGGGGTCTTGATAAGAGTAATTAAGGGGAAAGTGTTTCCAGTGACAGGAGGGTCGGTAACCAGAGGACACAGATTTAAGGTAATTGGCAAAAGAACCAGAGGGGAGATGAGGAGAATTTTTTTTTTTTTTTTTAAATGCAGCGAGTTGTTGTGATCTGGAACGCGCTGCCTGAAAGGGCGGTGGAAGCAGATTCAGTAGTAACTTTCAAAAGGGAATTGGATAAATACTTGAAAAGGAAACAGTTGCAGGGCTGTGGGGAAAGAGCAGGGGGGAGTGGGGCTACTGGAGAGGCTCGTTCGAAGAGCCAGCACAGGCACGATGGGCCGAATGGCCTCCTTCTGAGCTGTAAGATTCTATATTGTGGATTTTATTTAATATCAGTATCGTGAGATCTGCTACGAATGAATACACATCGAATAAAACGGTTTGTTCCTGAAGCAGTTGCGGGAATGAGTAAAGTGCTTACGCATGTGCGATTTATCTTTTGTCATGGCAGCGACGGCATCTTCATGTGTAGCGAAGTGAACGTCTGCTTCTCCGGTGGCTTTTCCATCAGGGCCATACTCCACAATAATCCGCACTGGCCTCACCGGCTGGAAGAACTGGAACACAAACAGGGTTTCACAGCACCATCTCCCGAGAGGCTTTTTCACATAACGCATCCCACACACAACTGAGAAGATGCCTTTCAGTTTACCGCGCGTTAAAAACAAAACAAAAACGGATACATAAAGTGAACACTTTCGCAGCCTCCCTCTCCGCAGTGCCTTACTCCTGCAGGGGGCTTCATGCCATCAGCCTCCGCACAGTGAATGCAATCTCACCCTCTGCCATTTATTTCACTGCATCACACGCTGCCTTATTAATCCTACACTATCACCGTTCAAAGCGTCTGCATAAAAATAAAATGAATTTATGTTGGAAGCAACACCTAATGCGGAGAATTAATTTAATGTCCTCTATGCATCAACTTCTCAATCTTGTCAGGAATCAGCTGTGGCTGGCGCACTCTCGCATCTCGAGCCAGAATGTTGTGGGTTCAAGTCCCACTCCAGAGACTTGAGCACAAAAATCCAGGCCGACACTACCAGTGCAGTGCTGAGGGAGTGCCGCACTGTCGGAGGTGCCGTCTTTCGGATGAGATGTTAAACCAAGGCCCCGTCTGCCTTCTCAGGTGGACGTAAAAGATCCCACGGACATTCTCTCTCTCTCTCTCTCTAAGAGGAGGAGGAGCTGGGGAGTTCTGCCCGTGTGTCACTAAAATACAGATTATCTGGTCATTATCTAGGGCGACAGGATGGGAAACAGGTTGGGGCTCGCTTTGCTTTTCACTGCACATTTTATGCGGTTTTGATTTTCTGTAAGTGACGTACAATTATGCCCACATATGTCATTAGCGCTACAGCAACGCCCGACACCAGGGGTGGGTGGGGTGTGCGAAGGGTTAAGTTTAAAAACCCAGAATGCCTGTGTAATCAATCAGGGCCGGCAGGTGTCCAGATCAGCAGCTGGCAAGAAAAGCTCGCGGCAGTGGCAGGTGTTCGAGAGGCCACTGGGCGGGGGTGGGGTTAGGACTGAACGACAGGTAATCGCGAGGTGCGAACTTCTCGGGACTGCCCGAAATAGCCGGCGCGCTTAATACGGTTTAAGCGGAGCCTTCGTAAATTGCCGCCTGTGGCGATGGCAAATTGTTAGCGCCATTCACGCGATTTAGGCAGCTGCTCGGGATAATGGGGGACGGCGAGAGTGGTGGGGCACTGTACCACTCAAGCTAAACTGAGATCAACGTTTTCATGGTGCAGAAATGCTCTCAGCCAATTGGAAGTGTGTGATGGGGCAAGTGTTACAGATAGATATTTCCTTTTAGGTGAACAAGATAAACACTTACTTTCACAACATCCTGTCCATTAACACGGAATGGGAGGCCCCTCATGTGCACATTATGCACTTCAGATCTTTGAACACAGTGATTAGATTCCAAATCATTTTTTGATAGCTGCACTGTTTAAAAAAAATTCACAATTCTGTTAAAAAAAATTACTAATTGAACCTGAACATTAAAATGCCAAATATTTTCGAAATGTAGCTGGTTACACAATACAAAAATACCCATCACGTCACATGCGCCATAACAGGGGGATGAGTAGAAGCATTATGTAAGAAATTAGGAAAGCAAATGGTATGTTAGCTTTTATTACACAGGGATTTGATATAAGAGTAAAGACGCCTTACTGCAATTATATAGGGCCCTGGTGAGACCACACCTGGAGTATTGTGTACAGTTTTTGTCTCCTTACCTAAGGAAGGATATACGTACCTTAGAGGAAGTGCAACGAAGGTTCACCAGACTGGTTCCTGGGATGGGGGGATTGTCCTATGAGGAAAGATTGAGTAGACTAGGCCTATATTCCCTAGAGTTTAGAAGAATGAGAGGTGATCTCATTGAAACATAAAAAATTCTTACAGGACTGGACAGGGTTAATGCCGGGATGATGTTTCCCCTGGCTGGGGAGTCTAGAAGCAGGGGGGGGTCACAGTCTCAGAATAAGGGGACGGCCATTTAGGACTGAGATGAGGAGGAATTTCTTCACTCAGAGGGCGGTGAATCTTTGGAATTCTCTACCCCAGAGGGCTGTGGATGCTCAGTTGTTGAGTATATTCAAGGCTGAGAGCGATAGATTTTTGGACTCATGGGGAATCAAGGGATATGGGGATCGGGCGGGAAAGTGGAGTTGAGGTGGAAGATCAGCCATGATCTTATTGAATAGTGGAGCAGGCTTGAAGGGCCGAATGGCCGACTCCTGTTCCTAATTCTTATGTAAGTCATAAAGATGGAACACCAAGCCAGGGAAAGTCTTCACGCAGCGTTACAATCTAATTCAGACCTTCCAAACTCATGGAAAATGGCAGAAATATCGGAACTGTTACACAGGCCCAGTTTATTCAGTAAACCAGCAAAGCAAAACCAAGTCCGGATTTGTACCCTGGGTATATTATGACACCAAGATAGAAGTACAAACACAGGAACAGGAGGAGGCCATTCAGCCCCTCGAGCCTGTTCCGTTATTCAATCAGATCAAGGCTGATCTGTATCTTAACCCCCATCCACCCGCCTTGGTTCTGTGGCCCTTAATACCCTTGCCTAAGGCTCGAGGGGCCGTATGGCCTACTCCTGCTCCTAATTCTTATGTTCTAACAAAAATGAAACACACTTGTAATAGAATGTGGGCACTGACTTTCTCGATTTCTTTTTCATATAAACACGATTAGTTAATTCGTGCCGACATCACTGCGTCTCACATTGACCTCTCGCTGAAGTTTAAAATATTAACAGGTGCCAGGGAATCACGTCATGCCTGCAATCTAATCTCTCAGTTCAGATGACAAGGAGCTCTGCTTTTGCAGTTGATGCGGTTCTCCGAACCCCATTGATTAAATCACTGGCACCCAATCGCTATAGCATCTTATTTTTCCCAGTTAGTTTACTAACATCCAACGTTCCCGCTAAGCCAGTCTGGAGGTCCCGCGCAGGCCGTTCACCGATGTTCCTTTTAAGCTGCGCAGCCGCGCAGTGATCTGCAGGTCCCGCGCAGTCCACTCAATGGCGCTATAATGGAAAAAACCGCGCAGGTGGGGTAATTTGAGTGGGCCGCACACCCCAAAAAAATTTAGCGGGAACATTGCCGCTCACCAGCTTTTAAATGGAAGAACGTCAGAAATAGGTGCAGGAGTCGGCCATTCGGCCCTTCGAGCCTGCTCCGCCATTCAATGAGATCATGGCTGATCTTCTGCCTCAACTCCATTCACCGGCCCTATCGCCATATCCCTTGATGCCCTTACTAGTCAGAAATCTATCGACTTCCGTTTTGAATATACCCAATGACTGAGCCTCCACAACCCTCTGGGGTAGAGAATTCCAAAGATTCACCACCCTCTGTGTGAAGAAATGTCTTCTCATCTCAGTCCTGAATGGCCTACCCTTTATCCTGAGGCTGTGGCCTCTGGTTCTAGACTCCCCAGCCAAGGGAAACATTCTCCCAGCATCCATCCTATCAAGCCCTGTAATAATTTTGTATGCTTCAATGAGATCCCCTCTCATTCTTCTGAATTCAATACAGGCCTAGTTTACTCAATCTCTTCTCATACGACAGTCCCGCCATCCCAGGAATCAATCTCGTGAACCTTCGTTGCACTCCCTCTACGGCAAGTATATCCTTCCTTAGGTAAGGAGACCAAAATTGTACACAGTACTCCAGGTGTGGTCTCACCAAGGCCCAATATAATTGGAGTAAGACTTCTTTACTCCTGTACTCAAATCCTCTTGTAATGAAGGCCAGCATACCATTTGCCTTCCTAATGGCTTGCTGCACCTGCACATTCACTTTCAGTGACTCATGTACAAGGACACCCAGGTCCCTTTGAGCATCTGCATTCCCCAATCTTTCACCATTTAGGAATTTAAGAAATAGTCTGCCTTTCTGTTTTTTCTACCAAAGTGGATAACTTCACATTTATCCACATTATATTCCATCTGCCATGTTCTCGCCCACTCACTGAGCCTGTCGAGATCCCCTTGAAGCCTCTTCACAACTGACACTGCCACCTAGCTTTGTATCATCAGCAAATTTGGAAATGTTACATTTAGTCCCCTCATCCAAATCATTGATATAGATTGTGAATAGCTGGGGCCCTAGCACCGATCCTTGCGGTACCCCACTAGTCACAGCCTGCCATTCTGAAAAAGACCCGTTTATCCCTACTCTTTGTTTTCTGTCTGTTAACCAATTCTCAATCCATGCTAGTATATTACCGCCAATTCCATGTGCCCTAATTTTGTTCACCAACCTCTTATCGAAGGCCTTCTGAAAATCCAGATACACCACATCTACTGGTTACCCTTTGTCTACTCCACTAGTTACATCCTCAAAGAACTCCAATAGGTTTGTCAAACAGGATTTCTCTTTCATAAATCCATGTTGACTCTGCCCAATCTTACTATTAGTTTCTAAGTGCCCAGTTATTACATCCTTTATAATAGATTCCAGCATTTTCCCAACTACTGATGTGAGGCTAACAGGTCTGTAGTTCCCCGTTTTCTCTCTCCCTCCTTTCTTAATTAGCGGGGTTACATTTGCTATCCTCCAATCTGCAGGAACCGTTCCAGAATCTATAGAATTTTGGAAGATGACCACCAATGCGTCCACTATCCCAATGGCCACCTCTTTCAAAACCCTAGGATGTAGGTCATCCGGTCCTTGGGATTTATCGACTTTTAGTCCCATTAATTTTGCTAGTACTGATTTTTTTACTAATAATAATTTCTTTAAGTTCCTCATTCTCGCCACACCCTTGGTTTTCTCGTATTTCTGGGAGGTTTTTTGTGTCTTCTTCCGTGAAGACAGAAACAAAGTATTTATTTAATTTCTCTGCCATTTCCTCATTCCCCATTATAAATTCTCCCGTCTCTGACTGTAAAGGACCTACATTTACCTTCGCCAGTCTTTTCCTTTTCACATACCTATAGAAGCTTTTACAATCCGTTTTTATATTTTTTGCTAGTTTGTGCTCATATTCCATTTTCCCTTTCATCATCAATTTCTTGGTCCCCTTTGCTGATTTCTAAAAAGATCCCAATCCTCAGGCTGAATGCTTTTTCTGGCAACTTTATAAGCTTCTTCCTTTGACTTAATACTAGCTTTAATTTCTTTTGTTAGCCATGGTTGGATCACTTTTCCTTTTGGGTTTTTATGCCCTAGAGGAATATATGTTTGTTGCAAATTATGCATTATTTCCTTGAATGTTAGCCATTGTATGTCCACCTTCATACCTTTTAGTGTAGTCTCCCAATCTACCATGGCCAACTTATCCCTCATACCCTTGTAGTTTCCTCTGTTTAGATTGAAGACCTTAGTTTCAGATTGGACTACATCACTCTCAAACTTAATGTAAAATTCAATCATATTATGGTCACTTGTCCCTAAAGGCCCCTTTACCACAAGATTATTGATTAGCCCTTTCTCATTACACAGTACCAGATCCAGAATAGCCTGTTCCCTGGTTGGTTCCTCCACATACTGATCCAGGAAACCATCTTGCATGCATTCCAAGAATTCGTCCTCCACACCATTAGTGGTAATTTGATTTGCCCAGTCAATATGTAGATTAAAGTCCCCCATGATTACCGTATTGCCCTTGTTACATGCACTTCTAATTTCTTGATTGATACTGTGCCCTACATTACCACTACTGTTTGCTGGCCTATACACAGCTCCCACCAATGTTTTCCGCTCTTTGCTGTTTCTTAGCTCCACCCAAACTGATTCCAGTTCTACATCACGATCTGCCGAGCCAAGATCTTTTATCTCTACCGTACCGATCTCATCCTTTATTAACAGCGCTATGCCACCTCCTTTTCCTTTTTGTCTGTCCTTCCTAAATGTTGAGTACCCTGGAACATTCAGTTCCCAGCTTTGGTTACCCTGCAACCATGTCTGTGTCGTGGCAATTACATCATACCCATTTACTTCTATTTGTGCCATTAAGAAACCACGCATGCGAGAAAATTTGAATGGGCCGCGCAGCCACTTAAAGGGACCGCGCACAAAAAAATAAATTAGAGGGAACATTGCTAACATCCCTTACCATTCTGAACTCTTTCTTCGCTCTCTGCTATATCCCCGTTATCACTGTTACTGTTCGCTACATTACAGCTTTCAACATCAGTTACAACTTCCTGTGCGGTGGGACATCGAGGCAGCTTCTTTGAGGGGCGGATGTACAAACGGAGATCGTTCTTGGTGCTCCGGAATATTTCAATGTACCTAACCCAAAAAAACAAACACACAGTATGGATATAGTTCAGAATCAAATGGTGGTAACAAAATGCTCCAGTCAGCTTTGTTTGTAATATCAGTCACCGCTATTTGTTGTACAGTTACTTTTGTTTGAGGTCATCCTTACTGGCAAACTAACCCCCACCTTCGGGCTACCTGTCCTCGACACTTCTGCGACATACTCTGAATGGAACTAGGCTCCGCGCTGTGCAAGATCAGAGGGATTTGGACGCACAGGTTCACGGGACATTAAAGGCAGCACCTCAGATTGATAAGGCCGTTAAAAAAAATCTAATAAAATTCTAGGTCTTATCTCAAGAGGTATAGAATATAAAAGTCAAGAGGTAACGATGAAACTACATAAAACCTTAAGACCTCAGTTAGAGCACTGTGTGCAGTATTGGGCTCCACACTGGCGGATGAATATCGAGGCTTTAGAGCGGGTACAACGCAGGCTTACGAGGATACTGCCTGGTATGAGGAAATACAAAGAAAAGACTTGAAAACCCGGGTTGTGTTGTTGTTAGAACAACCTAGATTACTTGGCGATATGACAGAGGTATTTCAATTTATGAAAGGATTGGACATGGTAGGTAGAAGCAGACTGTTTTCAGTAGCTGAGGGGTCAAGAACGAGAGGCCAAAGATACAAGATTCAATGTGAGAGATTTAGAACAGAGGGCAGGAGAAACCTTTTCACACAATGAGTCATGGAGCTGTGGAATTAACCTCCAGGGTTAATGGTTACAGAGAATTACACAATTTTACAGGCCATTCAGCCCCAACAGGTCTGTGCCGGTGTTTATGCTCCACACGAGCCTCCTCATCTCACTATCAGCATATCCTCTATTCCTTTCTCCCTCGTGTGTTTATCCAGCTTCCCCTTAAATGTATCTATACTATTCGCCTCAATCACTCCCTGTGGTAGCGAGTTCCACATTCTCACCACTCTCTGGGTAAAGAAGTTTCTCCTGAATTCCCTACTGGATTTATTAGTGACTGTCTTATATTGATGGCCCCTAGTTCTGGTCTCCCCCACAAGTGGAAACATCTTCCCTATCGAACCCCTTCATCATTTTAAAGACCTCTATCAGGTCGCCCCCCCTCAGCCTTCTCTTTCCTAGAGAAAAGCCCCAGCCTGTTCCGCCTTTCCTGATAAGTTGGTTGAGGCAGAAACTATGCTGAAGAGTAGATTGGCGAGATAGTGAAGAAAATGGGTTGAAGGGATTTGGGAACCGGGCGGGACTAGTTGCTCGCATGTAAGGGCAAACACAGACAGGGACTGGTGGGGCCGAATGGCCTGCTTCCGTGTTGTAACTTCGACATGTCCTGTTCCCAGGCTGATGATCCTGCAAGGGTGCTCGGGACCAACTCTCCCTCCTCTTGCTAGCTCGGCAGACGCTGGAGGCCATCCTGTGCCTTGTGATGGTGACCAAGCGATCACAGAGGCTATCCAATCATATTCGGCCCCAGCTGGAGGATTGCCCCCAATTCTGGGCACCGCACTTTAGGAAGGATGGGGAGGCTTTGGAGAGGGTGCAGAGGAGATTTACTGGAATGGTTCCAGGGATGAGGGACTTCAGTTACGTGGATAGACTGGAGAAGCTGGGGGGTTTTCTCCTTGGAACAGGGAAGGTTAAGAGGAGATTTGATAGAGGTGTTCAAAATCATGAAGGGTTTAGACGGAGTAAATAAAGAGAAACTGTTTCCAATGGCTGAAGGGTCGAGAACCAGAGGGCACAGATTTAAGGTGATTGGCAAAAGAACCAGAGGCGACATGAGGGAAAACTCTTTTACGCAGCGAGTGGTGAGGATTTGGAATGCGCTGCCTGATAGGGCGGTGGATACAGATTCAATAGTAGCCTTCAAAAGGGAATTGGATAAATACTTGAAGGAGAAAAAATTGCAGGGATATGGGGAAAGAGCGGGGGGAGTGGGACTGACTGGATTGCTCTTCGAAATAGCCGGCGCAGACTCGATGGGCCGAATGGCCTCCTTCTGGGCTGTACTATTCTATGAAACGCAGAGCCTGATCCCTCTCCTTAACTCAACATCCACATGTTCAGATCAACGAGCTCAGCGTAAAAATGGAACTAAACCTGGCACTTTCTGGGCTGGAGGCCTCGGTACCCTGCCACTTACACACCCGGCACTGGGAAATTCTTTATACTTTTTATGCATCAAAACCGGGAAGCGCTATTCTGTCACACATGATACTGACAGCCATAATGAAATAACCTGTCCGGGGAACGGGTTAATGCACTCAACCAGTAAACACATCAGTTATGTACTTAGATCTTTAACTCATCAGAAAAAGACAGTAAAATATTGCATTTATATAGCACCTTTCACAAGACTTCTCTAAGTGCTGCATAGCTCATTAATGACTAATTTTTGAAGTGCAGACGCTGGTTAAGTATGTAACCGTGGCAACTAATCTGCACAGAGCAGGGCCTCAAAAACAGCGATGCGATGATGACCAGTTAATCTGTTATTCCAGGGATAAATGTCGACCAGGACACCGGTAGAACCCCATTGCTCATCCCTGAAGTCTCTCACCATCCCGACTTGGAAACATATCGGCCGTTCCTTCATCGTCGCTGGGTCAAAATCCTGGAACTCCCTCCCTAACAGCACTGTGGGAGCACCTTCACCACACGGACTGCAGCGGTTCAAGAAGGCAGCTCACCACCACCTTCTCGAGGGCAATTGGGGATGGGCAATAAATGCTGGCCTCGCCAGCGATGCCCACATCCCGTGAATGATTAAAAAAAAAAATTAAGAATAGTGCCATGTGATCTTTTACGTCCACCGGAACAGGTTGACGGAGCCCTGGTAGAACATCTCATCCAAAAGATGGGATCTGCAATACAACACTCCCTCAGTAACTGCACTGAAGCGTCAGCTTAGATTGTCTGCTCAAGTGGGGTTTGAACCACAACCTTCTGACTCAAGCAGTGAGAGCGTTACCACTGAGCCAAGCTCAGTGATATTTTATCACATGTTCCAAGTACCTGAGGTACGGTGAATTCATTCTCACTGGTACCCACCAAAGCATCAATATACAACCTGCACATTGGGTTGACACTGCAAACATTCACAGGGCCATCTTACTCAGTGCATGTATATACGAGAACCCCATTGGACCAGTTTATTCAATAGTTGTACATCAATAACTGACCCTATTTAAAACAGTATTGGAAACGGTACAAAAATTACACTATGAAGAAAAACTCTCATTTCTTTAGCGCCTTTCACAACCTCAGGACGTCCCAAAGCGCTTTACAGCCATTTTTTTTTGAAGTGTGGTCACTGTTGTAATGTAGGAAACACGGCAGCCAATTTGCACACAGCAAGCTCCCACAAACAGCAATGTGATAAATGACCAGGCCATCTGTTGGTTGAGGACACAGGGAGAGTTCCCCTGCTCTTCTTCGAAACTGCTTTACACTTGATTTATCACAGCAGGGCGTGACTAACGCATCAACCCCACCAGTGGAATTAATCATGTGCAGCCTTTGGCTCCCTGCGGAATCGCGCTGTGCGAAATTGGTTGCCGCGCTTGTCTACACATCAAGAGTGATCACACTTCAGAAGCAACTCATTGGCTGTGAAGCACTTTGGACATAAAAGGACATAATTTAATTACCAATTCTTTCGTTTGCACCTGTTCAACTCATGCCGATAAGACAGCGAAAAGCCGCACAGCTCAGACAACCCGGCAAAGTTGAAACTGTTTTGTCTGAATTGCTAAAAGTAGGGATATCTGCTCACTGACCAGCATTTCTCCGGCACTCTCGCCAGGAATTGAGACGAGGAGTGACAGGACGTTTATGTGCCTACAATTCCCCAAAAACCATGACTTTCAAACTTTGCTCAGGCCATTGGTGGAGATAACAAGTGCCATTCATTTCCCCATATGAAAAAAGATAAACGCATATTATGCAATTTTCTACGGCGACTTCAGATCTTGCTGTGTGTATCCAGCAAATTCTCTTTCTACGTCAGATTTCCAGCATCCGCAGTATTGTGTGTTTGCTTTGGTGTTTAATTCACGGCCACTTCTCTTCCAGGAATTTCCCCACCTTGAAGACATTCTGGGAGATTTCCCTGTGTCTCTTTTACCTTGCTCTCCAACATCTTCCAGTTCTAATGATAGCTCAGCGACCTGAAACCTTTAACTGTTTCTCTCTCTTGCCACAGATGCTGCCTGACCTGCTGGGTGTTTCCCAGAATTTTCTGTTTCTATTTCAGACCCATCTAGGCTCGTGTCTCTGGTGCCGACAGAGGTAGAGGGGTCTGGTCTGCTCCCATCAAAATTGCTTAGCTAACTGCCAGTAGACACTGGGTTTTTTGCCTCGCCATCCCTCCCCAGGGAGACAACACAGCCTCTGCCCATCGTTAATTTAGGTCAGGAAGTGACGCATGTCAAACCACTGATTAACTGGTCACTCAATTCATTTGCTGTCTGTGGGATCTTGCAGTTCGCAAAGCCGCTGCCCTGTTTGTCTACATGTCAGCCGTGACTCAGTGGGTCGCACTCTCTCTCTCTCGCCTCTAAGGTCAGAAGGTTGTGGGTTCAGGTCCCACTCCAGAGACTTGAGCACAAAATTCTAAGTTGACACTCGCAGTGCAGTGCTGAGGGAGTGCTGCACTGTCGGAGGTGCCGTCTTTCGGATGAGATGTTAAACCGAGGCCCTGTCTGCTGTCTCAGGTGGATGTAATAGATCCCGTTGCACTATTTCGAAAAAGAGCAGGGGAGTTCTCCTCGATATCCTGGGCCAATATTTATCCCTCAATCAACATCACTAAAAAAAACAGATTATCTGGTCATTATCACATTGCTGTTTGTGGGAGCTTGCTGTGCACAAATTGGCTGCTGTGTTTCCTACATTACAACAGTGACTACACTTCAAAAAGTACTTCATTGGCTGTAAAGCGCTCTGAGACGTCCTGAGGTTGTGAAAGGCGCTATAGAAATGCAAGTCTGTCTTTACAAAAACAGCTACTTCAAAACAAAAAAAGTCATTTATTGATTGTGAAACGCTTTATAACGCCCTAACAGGAAAAGATTCTAAAGGTTCCATATTGAACTAAATACGTACCTGGACCCAATCATTTCTCGGTCTTTAGCCAGGGCCTGCTCTGCAATTTCCTGACTTGCAAACTGGACAAAAGCGTCCCCTGTGTTTCTGCCCCGGTGATCCCTCGTTATAGTCACACCGTCTTCCACAATCTCCAGCCCTGCAGTGAATGACAAGAACATTAAAACACAAGAATTAGGAGCAGGAGTCGGCCATACGGCCCCTCGAGCCTGCTCCGCCATTCAGTAAGATCATGGCTGATCTTCCACCTCAACTCCACTCTCCTGCCCGATCCCCATATCCCTAGATTCAAAAAATCTATCGATCTCAGCCTTGAATATAGTCAATGACTGAGCATCCACAGCCCTCTGGGGTAGAGAATTCCAAAGATTCACCACCCTCCTCATCTCAGTCTTAAAAGGCCGACCCCTTATCTAGAGACTGTGACCCCTAGTTCGAGACTCTCCAGCCAGGGGAAATAACCTCTCAGCATCTACCCTGTCAATCCCCCTCAGAATATTCAGAAAAGAAAATGCCCTTCAATATCACTAATAGACAGCACAGTGACACAAACCGTAAACCGTAGAATGGCTGATGCAAAAAGGTTACGACACCCTCCTGTCGCCTCTGGAACCTGCCCAGACGGAGGGTTTGACGATCTCTTCGTTCTGCTGACTGCAAGGGACGCAAGTGAAGTGAATCTGGAGACTCTCGAGCCAGTTCCTTGTGGGAACACAGCCCGCAACACACAACTGCCTATAATTCAACTCAATTGGCACTGAATTCCGAAGCACCTACTCCCAAGAGTCCGTGAGGAGAGCAAGTCCTCACAGGTGCAGTAGAGGACCTGCTCTTAGACTGAGCTGGTATGTGCTGTGGGAATAGGGGAGGGTGCTTTCATCTATAACCAACCCATAACACGCACCATTGGAGACTGGTTGACGACAATGCCAGATGCCAAAATTGGAAAAGTGTTCTCCAGCGCGTGATAAGCACGACATTAATTGGGCTGGAAGAACAGGAAGATAATCGGGGTGCCTCTGTATGGTACAATAAATGTACAGTTTAAAATACCATCATTAACCCCGATAGCTCATGCCTTCCTTCAATCTTCCCAAAGGCACATCGAGTGAACACTTGGTGAGATGAGGGTCGATACAAATGGTTCAGCAGCTTTATTCACTCCAGCTGAGAAAATATAGGTCAGCATTTATGATCAGATTCACTTACTTTAATCAATAAAACTCGGCTTCACATAATAATGTGCAACGAGAATGCTACACCCCCCCAGATAACGCAGTGAATCATCTTACTTAAACAGAATAACTCCCCTTCGTTCTCCTGTCTCTCGGCTAGGCAAGGCTCATCTGTCCTCGCACTCCCTGTTCAAAAGCCTCACCCCTCTCCCCCTCTGTTATCCCTCTCTTCACAGACGAGAGATGAAAGGGGTTTGCAACACAATGGGTGTGAGCTGTTCCTTGATTAAAAAAACTTGTGAGAATACACTTTTACTTTAAAAAAAACCCACATTAAAATAACTATTTTCTGTGGGGGGGGAAATGGCCATAACATGAAACACAACACTTCGCAATGACCATGGTGCAGCAGTCAAGAATAATTCTACCACAACAGCAAAATCAACCGATGACTGTTGTTGTGATCTGGAATGTGGTGACTGAAAGGGAATTGGATAAATACTTGAAGGGGAAATATTTGCAGGGCTGTGGGGAAAGAGCAGGGGGGAAGTGGGACTAATTGGAGAGCTCGTTCAAAGAGCCGGCACAGGCACGATGGGCCGAATGGCCTCCTTCTGTGCTGTATGATTCTATGACGGGGATGTCCACAAGGGGTTTTGAACCTAAAGAGCGAAGGCAGTGAACGCTGTGTCAAGAACTGACAAGAGTACGTAGAAAATGTCAACAAACCGGCAAAGAAATGATTGATTTCCTCTGTGGTGCAGCTGAACGGCAGTCCCCTCAGACGCACAACGCTGCCGTCAGTCAGCTCCTTCTCACTAGCGTGGAGACGCTTCAGAAGGATCTCCACGTCACTGCTGCTTAGTTCGAACACTAGGGTGATGGAGAGAAAAAGTTTGGTTATTTAACTTTTTCCATGCGTGAGTTACACTTTAAAACACACAAATAATTTTCTACTGTCTGCGCGCTTTTTATTTCCCTCTTAACATTTCTCTCTTTTTTTTTTTAAATCAGTTTGGTTTTTTCTACGTGGTCCCGAAAATAGGGAAATACAGAGACGAGCCTGTTCAGCGCTTCTCCTACAGCCACACAGCCGAGATAGGGAACTCAGGAGGGCGCGGAAACAAGGCTCTTGTGCTGTTACCAGTTATAGTGTGTTATACAGCAACTTGCATTTATATAGCGCCTTCAATGTAGTAAAAAGTCACGAGGCGTTTCACGGGAGCGTGATTAAACAAAATTTTACACCGAGCCACATAAGGAGATATTAGAGCAGGCGACCAAAAAGAGGTCGGTTTTAAGGAGCGTCTTAAAGGAGGAAAGAGAGGCGGAGAGGTTTAGGGAGGGAATTCCGGAGCTGAGGGGCCTAGACGGCTGAAGGCACGGCCGCCAATGGTGGGGCGATGGAAATCTACACAGACAACAGTCTGACCTAACCGCAACAAAACCTGCGTATGCCACTAAAACTCAATAGTTTGGAAGAAAATCAGTGGTTGGCTGTTGTTAATCCCCACGTTCAGAATAAATGTCATTACCAGTGCAGTGCTTTAGTCCTGCTCACAGTCATTCGTTGACATGTTTGGGGTTTGAAACTGAAATCCCCACTGAAATCCAGCAGTTAGCTACAATGTTCCCGTCAAGCTATGCGGCGGTGTGGCCATGCAGTGGTCGGGAGGTCCCGCGCAGGCCGCTCGCCGGCTTTTAAATAGAAAAAACCGCGCATGCGTGTTAATTTGAAGGGGCCGCGCACCCAAAAAAATTAGCGAGAACACTGGTTAGCTATGCCTCAAAGTGAAAGAGTTTAATTCCCAGCGGAAAGAGGGTAACAAAAAAGGAGGAAATAAAATTAAGGCGGTAAAGTGTTAAAGCAACACATCTCAGTGCTTATCCATCCACATTAACTTTTCAGTGATTCTGAAATATTTACTTTTATTAAAGATGGTGTCTTGGGTCACACGCTATTTGATACTTTAAGTGATAAGCTTCCACTAGTTGGGAATCACTATCTCTGGTGCTGACCAAGTATCAAGGACACTGGCAGAAATGTTTATTGGGAGATTTCTGGGGTTTTTTTGGCTGCGACACTCAAAGATTGAATAGACTTGGGAATTAAAGTATATACTTTGCAACATCTTAGAGACTGAGCTACACTGAAGCATTTTTCAGATGACGATGATGGTGCCACGACGATGTGAGAATTGGGCTGTCGTTATAACTGAAACCTGTTGCATCGAATTTACAGCATAGAAACAGGCCATTCGGCCCACCTGGTCCGTCCCGGTGTTTCTGCTCCACACCAGCCTCCTCCCACCCCTCTTCATCTCACCCTATCAACCTATCCTTCTATTCCTTTCTCCCTCATGTGTTTATCCAGTTTCCCCTTAAATGCACCCACGGCATTCGCCTCAACCACTCCCTGTGGTAGCGAGTTCCACATGCTCACCTCTCTCTGGGTAAAGAAGTTTCTCCTGAATTCCCGATTGGATTTATTAGTGACTGTCTTATATTTATGGTCATGATGCGGAGATGCCGGTGTTGGACTGGAGTGGACAAAATTGAGAGGTCTTCACCTGAGGAAGGAGCGATCGATAGCTCCGAAAGCTTGTGATTTCAAATAAAACCGTTGGACTATAACCTGGTGTTGTGCAACCTCTCAATTTTATATTTATGGCCCCTAGTTCTGGTCTCCCCCACAAGTGGAAACATCTTCTCTACGTCTACCCTATCGAAACCTTTCATAATTTTAAAGACCTCTATCAGGCTGCCTCTCGGCCTTCTCTTTTCTAGAGAAAAGAGCCCTAGCCTGTTCAGCCTTTCCTGATAGTTGATTAAAATCACTGATGTTAAGTCAGCAGTTTCACAGAGGGGAGATGAGAATTTTTTTTACGCAGCGAGTTGTTGCGATCTGGAATGCGCTGCCTGAAAGGGCGGTGGAAGCAGATTCAACAGTAACTTTCAAAAGGGAATTGGATAAATACTTGAAAAGGAAAAATTGTCAGGGCGGTGGGGAAAGAGCAGGGGGGAGTGGGACTAATTGGACAGCTCTTTCAAAGAGCCGGCACAGGCACGATGGGCCGAATGGCCTCCTCCTGTGCTGTAGGAGAAGAACAGGCTTCATAAACAGGAGACCCTGGAGATGCAGCATTCTGGAGTTCCCTGTCAATGTACCTTCGATGTAGCGTTGCCCCATGTACTTTCTGTCCTTCTCCAGGGCTTTCTTAACATCCTCTGCAGACTGGAGTTCAATAATTGCTTCTCCACTTGGCTTGCCTCCTCTGGTGCACAGGAAGTGGACACCTTTAACACCGTTCACAACGCCGCAATCTAATACAGGGGGGAAAAATGACAAATGCGAATATAAACACGGCCCCACTCCAAGTGACATTGCATCAGATCCAGCAGAGAACGGGGCAGTGGATCTCCTTCACAAAAGAGTTTCCCCTCAAGCAAAATGGATTCAACACACACACACGCATATATATAAATGTATGTGTGCGTATTATTAATGACTGGTTGGGAGTAACATGACTGTTCTTTAGAAGGTTATGCTGATAGGGTGAGATGAAGTAGGGTGGGCGGAGACTCGTGTGGAGCATAAACACCGGCACAGACCAGTTGCTGACAACTTGTATTTATACAGCGCCTTTAACGTAATAAAACGTCCCAGGGCGCTTCACAGGAACGATTATCAAACAGAACTTGACACCGAGCCAAAGGAGGAGATATTAGGGCAGGTGAAGGAAGGAAGTTTTAAGCAGCATCTTAAAGGCGGCGACGGGTTTGGGGAGGGAATTCCAGAGCTTAGGGCCCAGGCAGCTGAAGGCACGGCCGCCAATGGTGGGGTGAAGGAAATGGGGGATGCGCAAAAAGCCAGAACTGGAGGAGCGCAGAGAGCTCGGAGGTTTGTGGGGCTGGAGAAGTTACAGAGATAGCGAGGGGCGAGGCCATGGAGGGAGTTGAGCATGAGGATGAGAATGTTAAAATTGGTTGGTCGGGAGTCAATGTAGGCCAGCGAGCACAGCGCTGCTCACACACTCCTCTGCAAAGCATTGTAACACGAAGCGTACTGCTTAATACATTCAAACAAAACGGCTCTTCATAAACCAGCTGTCACGGTGCAAGCTTCCTCGAGGGGGAAAAAGGTAAACCAAAAAAGCACATCTAGATTTTAGAAAATACCTTACCCGAGAAAAACTCCAACACATCTTCCACTGAGCAGGACCACGGAAGACCCCGCGCCCTCACAACGAACACCACACTGCCCTCCATTCCTAATGGAGTTGGGTCATAGTCAGGAAGTGGGGGATATTCCTCCTCTTGGAAAGGTTGGTATGTCTCCTGCATGAGATTAAAGAAAAAAAGAACAAGGACTAAAACACTGAGCGGCTCCAATCAACACGGCAAAGCCAAGCTTCTCAAACTGGGAATTATTTTTTTTTTATTCGTTACTGGGGTGTGGGCGTCGCTGGCAAGGCCAGCATTTATTGCCCATCCCTATTTGCCCTTGAGAAGGTGGTGGTGAGTCGCCTTCTTGAACCGCTGCAGTCCGTGTGGTGAAGGTGCTCCCACAGTGCTGTTAGGGAGGGAGTTCCAGGATTTCCAGGATGAAGGATCGGCCGATATATTTCCAAGTCAGGATGGTGTGTGTGACTTCGAGGGGAACTTGGGGGTGGTGGTGTTCCCATGCGCCTGCTGCCCTTGTCCTTCTAGGTGGAAGAGGTCGGGGGTTTGGGAGGTGCTGCCGAAGGAGCCTTGGCGAGTTGCTGCAGTGCATCTCTGCAACAATACCTAAAGTGCGCCAGGCTGTTAGCCAACCACCTGCGAGCTGTCCCAGATTTCATCAAAGCTTTGCCCATTTTTGAACGACGGTACATTTTCGATCCTGCGGACACTCTTGAAGATTGAGGTCCTAGTTCATTCATTTCTCAAATACCACACATCTGTCATTTCGTTTTTAACACCTCCCATCAAATTAACGCAAGCAAAACGTAACTGAGCTTACGATGGACAGCTCTGTAGAGAATAAATTGTACTCTTTGGAAAAATACCAAGGGGAGGACGATGACAAGGGAGTCAGAGGCCTGGCGGGCATGTTAAGGTGAGTGGGGTGAGGGGGACAAGGCTACAGAGGGATTTGTAGATGAGGGGGAGGATTTTAAATTCAATCTGTTGGGGGAACTGGGAGTCAGAGTCCATCAGCAAGGACCACATGATGGTCAAACAGCACTCTAATGCAGAACAGGATGCAGGGAGCAGGCATGTGCATGATTTGGAGATTAAGGAGGATGGACGGCAGGAGGCTGGTCAGATGAGTGCTGGAGAAATCTAGTCTGGAGGTGGTGAAGCTATGAGTAGGTAGTGGAGGTATGGTAGGGGCGGAAGTGGGCAATATAATGGAGGTAGTTATAAGCAGTCATGGTGATGTCTAACACGTTGGGCTTATTTCTGGATCAAAGAGAATGTCAAGTTTATACAACAATGCAGCGAGAGATAGGCTTACTCGCCATCCTAGAATGGCCCAAAAGATTAAAAACAATTAAACTGCATGTGAATTAGCTTCATCAGTACGGAGTTTGATGTAGATCTTCATCTGGCATTCTGTGTATTCCATGTTAGGCAAATCGGATGTACGGTTTTAATTATTGCAGGGCTTAGTACGGAAGATCGGCTGATGATGATGCAGCGGGAGGCGATCAGTGAGCCGGTATTGGAGGAATAGAGCTGGTCTACATTGGCTCCCGGTCCGGAAACGCCTCGATTTTAAAATTCTCATCCTTGTGTCCAAATCCCTCCATGGCCTCGCCCCCTCCCTATCTCTGTATCTCCTCCAGCCCTACAACCCCCCGAGATCTCTGCGCTCCTCCAATTCCAGCCTCTTGAGCATCCCTGATTTTAATCGCTCCACCATTGGCGGCCGTGCCTTTAGCCGCCTGGGCCCTAAGCTCTGGAATTCCCTCCCTAAACCTCTCCGCCGCTCCCTCCGCCTTTAAGATGCTCCTTAAAACCGACCTCTTTGACCTTCATCTGCCCCAATATCGCATGTGGCTCGGTGTCAAATTTTGTTTTGATAATCGCTCCGGTGTAGCGGCTTGGGACGTTTTACTACGTTAAAAACCCTGTATAAATACAAGTTGTAATGGCTAAATAACCAGTATATATTATGCTATACACAAATAATATACCTACATGTTATATATAGGGCTTATACATTAAATATTATATATACTGTACAGTATAGTATATATAAATTAATTATATATTGGTAAGTGAATATATTTTATAAAGTGTACATAATATTCATATATATTTAATATATTTACACATTAAAAAGTATTTCTATGAATTTAAAATGCAGTTGTGAATTTATATGTATTTATATGAATTTAAACTGCATGTATTTATATTTAAAAGCTTGTAAAGTGTGTTTCTCGGGGTTTCTCTGGCGCTCGGGTCTCGGGCTTTGCTCACCTGATGCGAGCAGCGGCTCTGGAGCCCGGGCCTCCCCGCACTCCACCCCGAGGCCCCGCTCCGGGCCTGCGGCTCTCTCACTGCTGCCGCGGGGAAGCCGGGCCTGAAGCGAGCGGCCACCAAGTAACTGCGGGCCCGGGACAGGGCTCGGAGATTAAGGAAGACCCCGAGCCTGCAACTGACGGCCATGGAGACCGGGTCAGAGCTTGAAGCGAAGCGCGACCCACCCGCAGCAGCTTCTCCTCGCAGTGCCCGCCCGCCTCCAGAGACAGCGCCTCCTGGAACTCAGGAGACACACTGCAGCCGGCCTCCAGAGACAGCGCCACCTGGAATACAGGAGACACACTGCAGCCGGCCTCCAGAGACAGCGCCACCTGGAACACAGGAGACACACTGCAGCCGGCCTCCAGAGACAGCGCCCCCTGGAACACAGGAGACACACTGCAGCCGGCCTCCAGAGACAGCGCCACCTGGAATACAGGAGACACACTGCAGCCGGCCTCCAGAGACAGCGCCACCTGGAAACAAGGAGACACACTGCAGCCGACCTCCAGAGACAGCGCCTCCTGGAGCACAGGAGACACACTGCAGCCGACCTCCAGAGACAGCGCCTCCTGGAACACAGGAGACACACTGCAGCCGACCTCCAGAGACAGCGCCTCCTGGAACTCAGGAGACACACTGCAGCCGGCCTCCAGAGACAGCGCCTCCTGGAACTCAGGAGACACACTGCAGCCGACCTCCAGAGACAGCGCCTCCTGGAACACAGGAGACACACTGCAGCCGACCTCCAGAGACAGCGCCACCCGCAGCTCGGGAGACACACTGCAGCCGACCTCCAGAGACAGCGCCTCCTGGAACTCAGGAGACACACTGCAGCCGGCCTCCAGAGACAGCGCCTCCTGGAACTCAGGAGACACACTGCAGCCGACCTCCAGAGACAGCGCCTCCTGGAACACAGGAGACACACTGCAGCCGACCTCCAGAGACAGCGACACCCGCAGCTCGGGAGACACACTGCAGCCGACCTCCAGAGACAGCGCCTCCTGGAACTCAGGAGACACACTGCAGCCGGCCTCCAGAGACAGCGCCACCCGCAGCTCGGGAGACACACTGCAGCCGGCCTCCAGGGACAGCGCCACCCGCAGTTCGGGAGACACACTGCAGCCGGCCTCCAGATACAGTGCCACCTGGAACACAGGAGACACACTGCAGCCGGCCTCCAGAGACAGTGCCACCTGGAACACAGGAGACACACTGCAGCCGGCCTCCAGGGACAGCGCCACCCGCAGCTCGGGAGACACACTGCAGCCGGCCTCCAGATACAGTGCCACCTGGAACACAGGAGACACACTGCAGCCGGCCTCCAGAGACAGTGTCACCTGGAACACAGGAGACACACTGCAGCCGGCCTCCACTAACAGCGCCACCCGGAGCTCAGGAGACACACTGCAGCCGACCTCCAGAGACAGCGCCTCCTGGAACTCAGGAGACACACTGCAGCCGACCTCCAGAGACAGCGCCTCCTGGAACTCAGGAGACACACTGCAGCCGACCTCCAGAGACAGCGCCACCTGGAAACAAGGAGACACACTGCAGCAGACCTCCAGTGACAGCGCCACCCGGAGCTCAGGAGACACACTGCAGCCGGCCTCCAGGGACAGCGCCACCCGCAGCTCGGGAGACACACTGCAGCCGGCCTCCAGAGACAGCGCCAGCTGGAACTCAGGAGACACACTGCAGCCGGCCTCCAGAGACAGCGCCACCCGCAGCTCGGGAGACAGCGCCACCTGGAACACAGGAGACACACTGCAGCCGGCCTCCAGAGACAGCGCCACCTGGAACTCAGGAGACACACTGCAGCCGGCCTCCACACACAGCTCCACCGGGAGCTCGGGAGACACACTGCAGCCGGCCTACGGAGACAGCGCCACCGGGAGCTCGGGAGACACACTGCAACCCTCCACGTACAGCGCCACCTACAGTACTGGAGGCACCGCGCCTGGCCTCCTCACACAGCGCCACCCTGAGCACTGGAGTCACACTGCGCCGGACCTCCACATACAGTGCCACCCGGAGCTCGGTAGACACACCGCAACCGGCCTCCACAGACAGCGCCATCTTACAGCACCTGCTGGTAATACAGGTTTCAACACTCACGTCCTGCTGCAGGATTGGGGAACTGCCCTGTGTCCTTGAATAAACATTGCAGTCAGTATTTTCCAGGCTAACTTAGTCCCACTGATATTACAAAGCATGTGTGAGTCGCAAAGTTGCAGTCTTGCCTCAGTCAGGAGGTTAAATTAATAATTATATATTAGTAACAGTGTGAATATATTTTATAAAGTGCGTATACATAATATACATGTATCTATATGTATTTCTGTATTTTAAATGTATTTAAAAAGTACTTATATATATTTAGAAAGTATTTATGTATTTAAAATGTATTTATATCTGTGTAAAATGTATTTATATGAATTTAAAATGTATTTATGTATTTATCTGTATTTCTCTGGTAATACTGTCAGTCAGAGTCAGGACACTATAGGGTCAGAACAATCTGGGCTGACACTTCAGTGCAGGACTGAGCCCGAGTGCTGCACTGTCAGTGATGAAAAGTTAAACTGAAAGTCTGCCTTTTTAGGTGGATCTAAAAGATGCCCTGGTCTTACTTCTTAGGCAGTCTCTCGGAACCGAGGATGACTTGCTTCCACATTAAAAATGAGTTCTCAGGTGACTGATGAGTCCAATGCGGGACCTACAGACTCTGTCACAGGTGGGGCAGACGGTGGTTGAAGGGGCAGGTGGGTGGGGTGCTTGGGTTGACGTGCGCTCCTTGTGCTGTCTGCGCTTGGCTTCCGCTTGCTCCCGGCGAAGAGACTCGAGGTATTCGGCGCCTTCCCGGATGCTTCTCCTCCACTTTGTGCAGGCTTGGGCCAGGGATTCCCAGGTGTCGGTGGGGATGTTACACTTTTTCAAGGAGGCTTTGAGGGTGTCCTTGAAGCGTTTCCTCTGCCCACCTGGGGCTCTCTTGCCGTGCCGGAGCTCCGAGTAGAGCGCTTGTTTTGGGAGTCTCGTATTGGGCATGCGGACAATGTGACCCGTCCATTGGAGCTGATCGAGTGTGGTCAAAGCTTCGATGCTGGGGATGTTGGCCTGAGCAAGAACACTGACGTTGGTGCGCCTATCCTGCCAATGGATTTGCAGGATCTTGCGGAGGCAGCGTTGGTGGTACCTCTCCAGTGCTTTGAGGTGCCTGCTGTACATAGTCCATGTCTCTGAGGCATACAGCAGGGCGGGTATCACTGCTGCTCTGTAGACCATGAGCTTAGTGCCGGGTTTGAGGTCCTGGTCTTCAAACACTCTCTTCCTCAGGCGACCGAAGGCTGCACTGGCACACCGAAGGCGGTGTTGGACTTCGTCATCGACGTCTGCCCTTGTTGACAGTAGGCTCCCGAGGTATGGAAAGTGGTCATGTTGTCCAAGGCCTTGTCGTGGATTTTCATAATCGGGGGGCAGTACTGTGTGGCGGGGGCAGGTTGGTAGAGGACCTTTGTCTTACGGATGTTTAGTGTAAGGTCCATGCTCTCGTACGCTTCGGTGAAGGTGTTGACGATGGTTTGGAGTTCGACCTCCGAGTGAGCTATTGAAAAGACAACGAGTTCTCCCAGAGTCCTCGCAACCAACAGCACCAAAAATATCTTTGGTGGTGAAACATTCATCTCATTTAATGTTTGTACAAATTGCTGATGTATTTCCTTGCATAGCATCATTGATGGTATTGCAAATGTAATCCAGGGGTTGGGAAGTGCTTTGCAATGTCCAGAGGTCGTAATTAAAGGCTTTATCAGTGCAAGCTCTTTTGTTTATTATCATGCTAATCCGACAGCAAGAACTACAAGTTCGCTGGTTTTATTAATGCAGTCTAACAAAAGGAAACAATGCAAAAACTGCAAACTGAAAAACATCCTGCAATTATACAGCAGGTCAGCCAACATCTGTTAATGTGGAGGATTAAAAAAAAACAGATTACGGATCGTATTCTGAGCAAGGGCGTCCACTGCTTGCTTGCTTTCTTTGCGTGTGCTGGGACCTGCTGTGCATTTTTGTGTTATTAAAATTCATTGGGTTGTGTGCGTGGTGCGGTGGCAAGTTAAAAGAGGGTTGCAGGATTTGCAGCAATCTGACTGGAGCTGTCAAGGAGGTGACTGGAAGGTCAGCAGCGGGTGCAATCTCGCGAGTGGTGGTGGTGGTGGGGTCTGCACAGGAGAAACAACAGCAGCGGCAGGAGGAGCAGGAACGACACCAGCAGCTGCAGCAGGAACCAGCAGCAGGAGCTCCGGGCTGGTGGAATCCCCCATTGTGCCGTCAGCCCCGGGCCGCGTTCCACCGATTACCGCCCGGTTTCGAGCGGCTCCGGATGAGGCCATGAGCTTTTTATTGTGAGTATGGACATAGTCGCCGATGCACCAGATTGGAATGTGTCAGATTGAAATGTATCAGATTGGAGTGTGTCAGATTGGAATGTGTCAGATTGAAATGTATCAGATTCAAATGTGTCAGATTAGAATGTGTCAGATTGAAATGTATCAGATTGAAATGTATCAGTTTGGATTGTGTCAGCTTGGAATGTGTCAGATTGGAATGTGTCAGATTGAAATGTATCAGATTGGAGTGTGTCAGATTGGAATGTATCAGATTGGATTGTGTCAGATTGGAATATATCAGATTAGAATGTATCAGATTGAAATGTTTCAGATTGGAGTGTTGCAGATTGGAATGTGTCAGGTTGGAGTGTTTCAGATTGGAATGTATCAGATTGGAATGTGTCAGATTGGAATGTATCAGATTGGATTGTATCAGATTGGATTGTGTCAGATTGAAATGTATCAGATTGGATTGTGTCAGATTGGAATATATCAGATTGAAATGTATCAGATTGAAATGTATCAGATTGGAATGTATCAGATTAGAATGTATCAGATTGGAATGTACCAGATTGAAGTGTTTCAGATTGGATTGTGTCAGATTGGATTGTGTGAGATTGAAATGAATCAGATTGGAATGTATCAATTTGGAATGTATCAGATTGAAATGTATCAGATTGGATTGTGTCAGATTGGATTGTGTCAGATTGAAATGTATCAGATTGGAATGTATCAGATTGGAGTGTTTCAGACTGAAATGTTTTAGATTGAAATGTATTAGATTGAAATGTATCAGATTGGAATGTGTCAGGTTGGAATATATCAGATTGGAATGTATCAGATTGGATTGTGTCAGAGAGAAATGTATCATTTCGGAATGTATCAGATTGAAATGGACAGATTGAAATGTATCAGATTGAAATATATCAGATTGGAATGTATCAGATTGGATTGTGTCAGATTGGAATGCATCAGATTGAAATATATCAGATTGGAATGTATCAGATTGAAATGTTTCAGATTGGAGTATTTCAGATTGGAATGTATCAGATTAAAATGTATCAGATTGAATTGTGTCAGATTGGAATGTATCAGAGTGGAATGTATCAGTTTGCAGTGTTTCAGATTGGAATGTATCAGATTGGAATGTATCAGATTGGAATGTATCAGATTGAAATGTATCAGATTGAAATGTATCAGATTGGTAATTATCAGATTGGATTGTGTCAGATTGAAATGTATCTGATTGGAATGTATCAGACTGGAATGTGTCGGGTTGAAATGTATCAGATTGGCATGTATCAGATTGGAGTGTATCAGATTGGAGTGTTTCAGATTGGAATGTATCAGATTGAAATGTATCAGATTGGAATGTATCAGATTGAATTGTATCAGATTGGAATGTATCAGATTGAAATGTATGAGATTGAAATGTAGCAGATTGGAATGTATCAGATTGGAATGTATCAGATTGAAATGTATCAGATTGAAATGTATCAGATTGGTAATTATCAGATTGGATTGTGTCAGATTGAAATGTATCTGATTGGAATGTATCAGACTGGAATGTGTCAGGTTGGAATATATCAGATTGGATTGTGTCAGATTGAAATATGTCAGATTGAAATGTATCAGATTGGATTGTGTCAGATTGGAATATATCAGATTGGAATGTTTCAGATTTGAGTTTCAGATTGGAATGTATCAATTGAAATGTATCGGATTGGATTGTGTCAGATTGGATTGTGTCAGATTGGAATGTATCAGATTGAAATGTGTCAGATTGGAATGTATCAGATTGGATTGTGTCAGATTGGATTGTGTGAGATTGAAATGTATCAGATTGGAATGTATCAGATTGGAGTGTTTCAGACTGAAATGTGTTAGATTGAAATGTATTAGATTGAAATGTATCAGATTGGTATGTATCAGTTTGGATTGCGTCAGATTGAAATATATATGATTGGAATGTGTCAGAGTGAAATGTATCTGGTTGGAGTTTTTCAGATTGGAATGTATCAGATTAAAATGTATCAGATTGAATTGTGCCAGATTGGATTGTGTCAGATTGAAATGTATCAGATTGAAATGTGTCAGATTGGATTGTGTCAGATTGGAATGTATCAGATTGAAATGTGTCAGATTGGAATGTATCAGATTGGATTGTGTCAGATTGGATTGTGTGAGATTGAAATGTATCAGATTGGAATGTATCAGATTGAATTGTATCAGATTGGAATGTATCAGATTGAAATGTATGAGATTGAAATGTAGCAGATTGGAATGTATCATTTGGAATGTATCAGATTGAAATGTATCAGATTGAAATGTATCAGATTGGTAATTATCAGATTGGATTGTGTTAGATTGAAATGTATTAGATTGAAATGTATCAGATTGGAATGTGTCAGGTTGGAATATATCAGATTGGAATGTATCAGATTGGATTGTGTGAGATTGAAATGTATCAGATTGGAATGTATCAGTTTGGAATGTATCAGATTGAAATGTATCAGATTGAAATGTGTCAGATTGGATTGTGTCAGATTGAAATGTATCAGATTGATATGTGTCAGATTGGATTGTGTCAGATTGGAATGTATCAGATTGAAATGTGTCAGATTGGAATGTATCAGATTGGATTGTGTCAGATTGGATTGTGTGAGATTGAAATGTATCAGATTGGAATGTATCAGATTGGAGTGTTTCAGACTGAAATGTGTTAGATTGAAATGTATTAGATTGAAATGTATCAGATTGGTATGTATCAGTTTGGATTGCGTCAGATTGAAATATATATGATTGGAATGTGTCAGAGTGAAATGTGTCTGGTTGGAGTTTTTCAGATTGGAATGTATCAGATTAAAATGTATCAGATTGAATTGTGTCAGATTAAAATGTATCAGATTGGAATGTATCAGATTGGAGTGTTTCAGACTGAAATGTGTTAGATTGAAATGTATTAGATTGAAATGTATCAGATTGGTATGTATCAGTTTGGATTGCGTCAGATTGAAATATATATGATTGGAATGTGTCAGATTGAAATGTATCTGGTTGGAGTTTTTCAGATTGGAATGTATCAGATTAAAATGTATCAGATTGAATTGTGTCAGATTAAAACGTATCAGATTGAAATGTATCAGATTGGAATGTGTCAGATTGAAATGTATCAGATTGGAATGTGTCAGGTTGGATTATATCAGATTGGAATGTATCAGATTGGATTGTGTCAGAGAGAAATGTATCATTTTGGAATGTATCAGATTGAAATGGACAGATTGAAATATATCAGTTTGGAATGTATCAGATTGGAATGTGTCAGATTGAAATGTATCAGATTGAAATGTATCAGATTGGAATGTGTCAGGTTGGAAAATATCAGATTGGAATGTATCAGATTGGATTATGTCAGAGAGAAATGTATCATTTTGGAATGTATCAGATTGAAATGGACAGATTGAAATGTATCAGATTGAAATATATCAGTTTGGAATGTATCAGATTGGAATGTGTCAGATTGAAATGTATCAGATTGAAATGTATCAGATTGGAATGTGTCAGGTTGGAAAATATCAGATTGGAATGTATCAGATTGGATTATGTCAGAGAGAAATGTATCATTTTGGAATGTATCAGATTGAAATGGACAGATTGAAATGTATCAGATTGAAATATATCAGATTGGAATGTATTAGATTGGATTGTGTCAGATTGGAATGCATCAGATTGAAATATATCAGATTGGAATGTATCAGATTGAAATGTTTCAGATTGGAGTGTTTCAGATTGGAATGTATCAGATTGAAATGTATCAGATTGAAGTGTGTCAGATTGAAATGTATCAGCTTGAAATGTGTCAGATTGAAATGTATCAGATTGAAATGTGTCAGATTGAAATGTGTCAGAGTAAAATGTATCAGGTTGAAATGTATCAGATTGGAATGTATCAGATTGAAATGTATCAGATTGAATTGTGTCAGATTGAAATGTATCAGATTGGATTGTATCAGATTGGAATGTATCAGATTGAAATGTAATAGATTGGGATGTATCAGATTGGAATGTATCAGATTGGAATGTATCAGTTTGGAGTGTATTAGATTGAAATGTGACAGATTGGAATATATCAGATTGGAATGTATCAGATTGGAATGTTTCAGATTGGAATGTATCAGATTGGAATGTATCAGGTTGAAATGTTTCAGATTGGAATGTTTCAGATTGGAATGTATCAGATTGAAATGTTTCAGATTGGAATGTTTCAGATTGGAAAGTGTCAGATTGGAATGTATCAGATTGGAATGTGTCAGATTGGAATGTTTCAGATTGGAATGTATCTGTTTGAAATATATCAGATTGAAATGTATCAGATTGGAATGTGTGAGTTTGGAATGTATGAGATTGGATTGTGTCAGATTGGAATCTCTCAGATTGGAGTGTTTCAGATTGGAATGTATCAGATTGAAATGTATCAGATTGAATTATGTCTGATTGAAATGTATCAGATTGAAATGTGTCAGATTGAAATGTATCAGATTGAAATGTATCAGATTGGAATGTATCAGATTGGAATGAATCAGTTTGGAGTGTATTAGATTGGAATGTATCAGATTGGATTGTGTCAGATTGAAGTGTATCAGATTGGAATGTATCAGATTGGAATGTATCAGATTGGAATGTGTCAGATTGGTGTGTTTCAGATTGAAATGTATCAGATAGAATGTGTCAGATTGAAATGTATCAGATTGGAATGTGTCAGATTGAAATGTATCAGATTGGATGTTTCAGATTGAAATGTATCAGATTGGAATGTATCAGATTGAAATATGTCAGATTGGAATGTATCAAATTGAAATATGTCAGATTGGAATGTATCAAATTGAAATGTATCGGATTGGATTGTGTCAGACTGGATTGTGTCAGATTGAAATGTATCAGATTGGAATGTATCAGATTGGAATGTATCAGATTGGTGGGTTTCAGATTGAAATGTGTCAGATTGGAATGTGTCAGATTGGAATATATCGGATTGAAATGTGTCAGATTGAAATGTATCGGATTGAAATGTGTCAGATTGAAATGTATCAGATTGGAATATGTCAGATTGGAGTATTTCTGATTGGAATGTATCAGATTAAAATGTATCAGATTGAATTATGTCAGATTGGAATGTATCAGAATGGAATGTATCAGTTTGGAGTGTTTGAGTTTGGAATCTATCAGAATGGAATGTATCAGTTTGGAGTGTTTCAGATTGGAATGTATCAGATTGGAATGTATCAGAATGGAATGTTTCAGATTGAAATGTATCAGATTGAAATGTATCAGATTGGTAATTATCAGATTGGATTGTGTCAGATTGAAATGTATCTGATTGGAATGTATCAGATTGAAATGTATCAGATTGGAATGTATCAGATTGGATTGTGTAAGCGTGAAATGTATCAGATTGGAATGTATCAGATTGAAATGTATCAGATTGAAATGTATCAGATTGAAATGTATCAGATTGGAATGTATCAGTTGGATTGTGTCAGAGTGAAATGTTTCAGATTGAAATATATCAGATTAGAATGTATCAGATTGGATTGTGTCAGATTGGAATATATCAGATTGAAATGTATCAGATTGAAGTGTGTCAGATTGAAATGTATCAGATTGAAATGTGTCAGATTGAAATGTATCAGATTGAAATGTATCAGATTGGAATGTATCAGATTGGAATGTATCAGATTGGTGGGTTTCAGATTGAAATGTGTCAGATTAGAATGTGTCAGATTGGAATATATCAGATTGAACTGTGTCAGATTGAAATGTATCGGATTGAAATGTGTCAGATTGAAATGTATCAGATTGGAATGTGTCAGATTGGAATGTGTCAGATTGGAATATATCAGATTGGAATGTATCAGATTGGAATGTATCAGATTGGAGTGTATCAGCTTGGAATGTTTCAGATTGGAATGTGTCAGATTGGAATGTATCAGATTGAAATGTGTCCGATTGGAATGTGTCAGATTGGAATGTATCTGTTTGAAATGTGTCAGATTGAAATGTATCAGATTGGAATGTGTGAGTTTGGAATGTATCAGATTGGAATGTATCAGATTGGAATGTTTCAGATTGGAATGTGTCAGATTGGAATGTATCAGATTGGAATGTTTCAGATTGGAATGTGTCAGTTTGGAATGTTTCAGATTGGAATGTTTCAGATTGGAATGTATCAGATTGAAATGTATCAGATTGAATTGTGTCAGATTGAAATGTATCAGATTGAAATGTGTCAGATGGGAATGTATCAGATTGAAATGTATCAGATTAGAATGTGTCAGATTGGATTGTATCAGATTGGAATGTATCAGATTGAAATGTAATAGATTGGGATGTATCAGATTGGAATGTATCAGATTGGAATGTATCAGTTTGGAGTGTATTAGATTGGAATGTGACTGATTGGAATATATCAGATTGGAATGTATCAGATTGGAATGTATCAGATTGGAATGTTTCTGACTGGAATGTATCAGATTGGAATGTGTCAGATTGGAATGTTTCAGATTGGAATGTAAAAGATTGAAATGTGTCAGATTGGAATGTTGCAGATTGGAATGTATCTGTTTGAAATGTGTCAGATTGAAATGTATCAGATTGGAATGTGTGAGTTTGGAATGTATCAGATTGGATTGTGTCAGATTGGAATGTATCAGATTGGAGTGTTTCAGATTGGAATGTATCAGATTGAAATGTATCAGATTGAATTGTGTCAGATTGAAATGTATCAGATTGAAATGTGTCAGATTGAAATGTATAAGATTGGAATGTGTCAGATTGAAATGTATCAGATTGGAGTGTTTCAGATAGAAATGTATCAGATTGGAATGTATCAGATTGAAATATGTCAGATTGGAATGTATGAAATTGAAATATGTCAGATTGAAATGTATCAAATTGAAAGGTATCGGATTGGATTGTGTCAGATTGGATTGTGTCAGATTGAAATGTATCAGATTGGAATGTATCAGATTGGAATGTATCAGATTGGTGGGTTTCAGATTGAAATGTGCCAGATTGGAATATATCAGATTGAAATGTGTCAGATTGAAATGTATCGGATTGAAATGTGTCAGATTGAAATGTATCAGATTGGAATGTGTCAGATTGGAATGTGTCAGATTGGAATATATCAGATTGGAATGTATCAGATTGGAATGTATCAGATTGGAGTGTATCAGATTGGAATGTTTCAGATTGGAATGTGTCAGGTTGGAATGTTTCAGATTGGAATGTATCAGATTGGAATTTGTCAAATTGGAATGTTTCAGATTGGAATGTATCAGATTGGAATGTGTCAGATAGGAATATATCAGATTGGAATGTTTCAGATAGGAATGTATCAGATTGGAATGTTTCAGATTGGAATGTATCAGATTGGAATTTGTCAAATTGGAATGTTTCAGATTGGAATGTATCAGATTGGAATGTATCAGATTGGAATGTTTCAGATTGGAATGTATCAGATTGTAATGTTTCAGATTTGAAAGTGTCAGATTGGAATGTTTCAGATTGTAATGTTTCAGATTTGAAAGTGTCAGATTGGAATGTATCAGATTGGACTGTATCAGATTGGAATGTTTCAGATTTGAATGTGTCAGATTGGAATGTGTCAGAGTGGAATGTTTCAGATTGGAATGTTTCAGATTGGAATGTATCAGATTGGAATGTTTCAGATTGGAATGTTTCAGATTGGAATGTATCAGAATGGAATGTTTCAGATTGGAATGTGTCAGATTGGAATGTATCAGATTGGAATGTTTCAGACTGGAATGTATCAGATTGGAATGTTTCAGAGTGGAATGTATCAGATTGCAATGTTTCAGATTGGAATGTATCAGATTGGAATGTTTCAGATTGGAATGTATCAGATTGGAATGTATCAGATTGAAATGTTTCAGATTGGAATGTTTCAGATTGGAATGTGTCAGATTGGAATGTATCAGATTGGAATGTTTTTGATTGGAATGTATCAGATTGGAATGTGTCAGATTGGAATGTTTCAGATTGGAATGTAACAGATTGGAATGTGTCAGATTGGAATGTTTCATATTGGAATGTGTCAGATTGGAATGTATCAGATTGGAATGTTTCAGATTGGAATGTATCAGATTGAAATGTGTCAGATTGGAATGTGTCAGATTGGAATGTAACTGTTTGAAATGTGTCAGATTGAAATGTATCAGATTGGAATGTGTGAGTTTGGAATGTATCAGATTGGATTGTGTCAGATTGGAATGTATCAGATTGGAGTGTTTCAGATTGGAATGTATCAGATTGAAATGTATCAGATTGAAATGTATCAGATTGAAATGTGTCAGATTGAAATGTATCAGATTGAAATGTATCAGATTGGAATGTATCAGATTGGAATGTATCAGTTTGGAGTGTATTAGATTGGAATGTATCAGATTGGATTGTGTCAGATTGAAGTGTATCAGATTGGAATGTATCAGATTGGAATGTGTCAGGTTGGAATGTTTCAGATTGGAATGTATCAGATTGGAATTTGTCAAATTGGAATGTTTCAGATTGGAATGTATCAGATTGGAATGTGTCAGATAGGAATATATCAGATTGGAATGTTTCAGATAGGAATGTATCAGATTGGAATGTTTCAGATTGGAATGTATCAGATTGGAATTTGTCAAATTGGAATGTTTCAGATTGGAATGTATCAGATTGGAATGTATCAGATTGGAATGTTTCAGATTGGAATGTATCAGATTGTAATGTTTCAGATTTGAAAGTGTCAGATTGGAATGTTTCAGATTGTAATGTTTCAGATTTGAAAGTGTCAGATTGGAATGTATCAGATTGGACTGTATCAGATTGGAATGTTTCAGATTTGAATGTGTCAGATTGGAATGTGTCAGAGTGGAATGTTTCAGATTGGAATGTTTCAGATTGGAATGTTTCAGATTGGAATGTATCAGAATGGAATGTTTCAGATTGGAATGTGTCAGATTGGAATGTATCAGATTGGAATGTTTCAGACTGGAATGTATCAGATTGGAATGTTTCAGAGTGGAATGTATCAGATTGCAATGTTTCAGATTGGAATGTATCAGATTGGAATGTTTCAGATTGGAATGTATCAGATTGGAATGTATCAGATTGAAATGTTTCAGATTGGAATGTTTCAGATTGGAATGTGTCAGATTGGAATGTATCAGATTGGAATGTTTTTGATTGGAATGTATCAGATTGGAATGTGTCAGATTGGAATGTTTCAGATTGGAATGTAACAGATTGGAATGTGTCAGATTGGAATGTTTCATATTGGAATGTGTCAGATTGGAATGTATCAGATTGGAATGTTTCAGATTGGAATGTATCAGATTGAAATGTGTCAGATTGGAATGTGTCAGATTGGAATGTAACTGTTTGAAATGTGTCAGATTGAAATGTATCAGATTGGAATGTGTGAGTTTGACATGTATCAGATTGGATTGTGTCAGATTGGAATGTATCAGATTGGAGTGTTTCAGATTGGAATGTATCAGATTGAAATGTATCAGATTGAAATGTATCAGATTGAAATGTGTCAGATTGAAATGTATCAGATTGAAATGTATCAGATTGGAATGTATCAGATTGGAATGTATCAGTTTGGAGTGTATTAGATTGGAATGTATCAGATTGGATTGTGTCAGATTGAAGTGTATCAGATTGGAATGTATCAGATTGGAATGTATCAGATTGGAATGTGTCAGATTGGAGAGTTTCAGATTGAAATGTATCAGATTGAATGTGTCAGATTGAAATGTATCAGATTGGAATGTGTCAGATTGAAATGTATCAGATTGGAGTGTTTCAGATTGAAATGTATCAGATTGGAATGTATCAGATTGAAATATGTCAGATTGGAATGTATCAAATTGAAATATGTCAGATTGAAATGTATCAAATTGAAATGTATCGGATTGGATTGTGTCAGATTGAAATGTATCAGATTGGAATGTATCAGATTGGATTGTATCAGATTGGTGGGTTTCAGATTGAAATGTGTTAGATTAGAATGTGTTCGATTGGAATATATCGGATTGAAATGTGTCAGATTGAAATGTATCAGATTGGAATGTGTGAGTTTGGAATGTATCAGATTGGAATGTATCAGATTGGAATGTCTCAGATTGGAATGTGTCAGATTGGAATGTATCAGATTGGAATGTTTCAGATTGGAATGTTTCAGATTGGAATGTATCAGATTGGAATGTTTCAGATTGGAATGTTTCAGATTGGAATGTATCAGATTGAAATGTATCAGATTGAATTGTGTCAGATTGAAATGTATCAGATTGAAATGTGTCAGATGGGAATGTATCAGATTGAAATGTATCAGATTGGAATGTGTCAGATTGGATTGTATCAGATTGGAATGTATCAGATTGAAATGTAATAGATTGGGATGTATCAGATTGGAATGTATCAGATTGGAATGTATCAGTTTGGAGTGTATTAGATTGAAATGTGACTGATTGGAATATATCAGATTGGAATGTATCAGATTGGAATGTATCAGAATGGAATGTTTCAGATTGGAATGTTTCAGATTGGAATGTACCAGATTGGAATGTATCAGATTGAAATGTTTCAGATTGGAATGTTTCAGATTGGAATATGTCAGATTGGAATGTATCAGATTGGAATGTTTCAGATTGGAATGTATCAGATTGAAATGTGTCAGATTGGAATGTGTCAGATTGGAATGTATCTGTTTGAAATGTGTCAGATTGAAATGTATCAGATTGGAATGTGTGAGTTTGGAATGTATCAGATTGGAATGTATCAGATTGAAATGTGTCAGATTGGAATGTGTCAGTTTGGAATGTATCTGTTTGAAATGTGTCAGATTGAAATGTATCAGATTGGAATGTGTGAGTTTGGAATGTATCAGATTGGATTGTGTCAGATTGGAATGTATCAGATTGAAATGTATCAGATGGAATTGTGTCAGATTGAAATGTATCAGATTGAAATGTGTCAGATTAAAATGTATCAGTTTGGAATGTATCAGATTGGAATGTATCAGATTGAAATGTATCAGATTGGAATGTATCAGTTTGGAGTGTATTAGATTGGAATGTATCAGATTGGAATGTATCAGATTGGAATGTGTCACATTGGAGTGTTTCAGATTGAAATGTATCAGATTGAATGTGTCAGATTGAAATGTATCAGATTGGAATGTGTCAGATTGAAATGTATCAGATTGGAGTGTTTCAGATAGAAATGTATCAGATTGGAATGTATCAGATTGAAATATGTCAGATTGGAATGTATCAAATTGAAATATGTCAGATTGAAATGTATCAAATTGAAATGTATGAGATTGAATTGTGTCAGATTGGATTGTGTCAGATTGAAATGTATCAGATTGTAATGTATCAGATTGTAATGTATCAGATTGGTGGGTTTCAGATTGAAATGTGTCAGAGTGGAATATATCGGATTGAAATGTGTCAGATTGAAATGTATCGGACTGAAATGTGTCAGATTAAATTGTATCAGATTGGAATTTCTCAGATTGGAATGTGTCAGTTTGGAATATATCAGATTGGAATGTATCAGATTGGAATGTATCAGATTGGAGTATATCAGATTGGAATGTTTCAGATTGGAATGTGTCAGGTTGGAATGTTTCAGATTGGAATGTATCAGATTGGAATTTGTCAAATTGGAATGTTTCAGATTGGAATGTATCAGATTGGAATGTGTCAGATAGGAATATATCAGATTGGAATGTTGCAGATAGGAATGTATCAGATTGGAATGTTTCAGATTGGATGTATCAGATTGGAATTTGTCAAATTGGAATGTTTCAGATTGGAATGTATCAGATTGTAATGTTTCAGATTGGAATGTATCAGATTGTAATGTTTCAGATTTGAATGTGTCAGATTGGAATGTTTCAGATTGGAATGTATCAGATTGGAATGTATCAGATTGGAATGTATCAGATTGGAATGTTTCAGATTGGAATGTATCAGATTGGAATGTTTCAGATTGGAATGTATCAGATTGGAATGTATCAGATTGGAAATGTTTCAGATTTGAATGTGTCAGATTGGAATGTGTCAGAGTGGAATGTTTCAGATTGGAATGTTTCAGATTGGAATGTATCAGATTGGAATGTTTCAGATTGGAATGTATCAGATTGGAATGTTTCAGATTGGAATGTGTCAGATTGGAATGTATCAGATTGGAATGTTTCAGATTGGAATGTATCAGATTGGAATGTTTCAGATTGGAATGTATCAGATTGGAATGTTTCAGATTGGAATGTATCAGATTGAAATGTTTCAGATTGGAGTCTATCAGATTGGAATGTTTCAGATTGGAATGTGTCAGGTTGGAATGTTTCAGATTGGAATGTATCAGATTGGAATGTTTCAGATTGGAATGTATCAGATTGTGATTTGTCAAATTGGAATGTTTCAGATTGGAATGTATCAGATTGGAATGTATCAGATTGGAATGTTTCAGATTGGAATGTATCAGATTGTGATTTGTCAAATTGGAATGTTTCAGATTGGAATGTATCAGATTGGAATGTATCAGATTGGAATGTTTCAGATTGGAATGTATTAGATTGTGATTTGTCAAATTGGAATGTTTCAGATTGGATTGTGTCAGATTGGAATATATCAGATTGGAATGTTTCAGATTGGAATGTATCAGATTGGACTGTTTCAGATTGGAATATATCAGATTGGAATGTGTCAGGTTGGAATGTTTCAGGGTGGAATGTTTCAGATTGGAATGTATCAGATTGGAATGTGTCAGGTTGGAATGTTTCAGGGTGGAATGTATCAGATTCGAATGTTTCGGATTGGAATGTTTCAGATTGGAATGTTTCAGATTGGAATGTATCAGATTGGAATGTATCAGATTGGAATGTTTCAGATTGGAATTTGTCAGTTTGGAATGTTTCAGATTGGAATGTGCCAGGTTGGAATGTTTCAGATTGGAATGTATCGGATTGGAATGTTTCAGATTGGAATGTTTCAGATTGGAATGTATCAGATTGGAATGTTTCAGATTGGAATTTGTCAGTTTGGAATGTTTCAGATTGGAATGTCTCAGGTTGGAATGTTTCAGATTGGAATGTATCGGATTGGAATGTTTCAGATTGGAATGTTTCAGATTGGAATGTGTCAGATTGGAATGTATCAGATTGGAATTTGTCAGGTTGGATTGTATCAGATTGGATTGTGTCATACTGGCACTACTTGGTATCTTCTGGTACAGTCACAGATGCATCAGATTGGCACTATTTCAAAATAGTAGACTTAAAATTTTTCACATGTCACGTCTGCAGTTCTGTGAAATGTAATACTGCCATGCCAATTGGAAGAACGTGAAATTATACAGCACCCTTGATTTCCTGTAATGCAGGAGGTCCCAGAGCGGTTTACAATCAATGAATTGTTTCTGAGGTGCAATTCCTGTAGGCAAACACAGTAGCCCAAATTGTGCACAGCAAGATCCCACAAACAGTAAGTGAAGCTATGGCCAGTAATCTGTTTTTGTTTTGTTGGTGTTAGTAGAGCGGGAGAAATGTTGACCAGGTCATCGGGAAAACTCACTGCCTCTCTTTAACTAGTGCCATAAGATCGGTTACGGCCACCTGATGAGGCAGATAAATCACCTCCCATTGTATTTCCCACAGTGAGTCAGAGGATATGTTAAAGTATGATGGGAGGTAAGTATGATGTTTATAGGATGTGAATGCTATATGCAAGGCTTTTAATATATCAATTTCGATCTATATAAGAAGCCTTACTCTGATCGCTTACTTAAATCTCAATGCGAGCAATCACCAGATCAAAATGCCTGTCACCGTCAGCTTTTATTCTAGAATATCACATAATTTATAATGTCAAGGTTTCCACAGCCCTCGATTTAAACAGGGTCATTTTGCAGTAGTACCAATGGGAACTGCTTTTTGCTTTTTTTTAAAAAGAAATCTACATGTGGACTGTAATAGGGAACAAAGTTTCTTGCTAGTTACGTAGCACATAATCAGGGCTGACACTGCAGTGCCATAGAGTTCTCCCCGGTGTCCTGGGGCCAATATTTATCCCTCAATCAACATCACTAAAACAGATAATCTGGTGATTATCACATTGCTGTTTGTGGGAGCTTGCTGTGCGCAAATTGGGTGGTGTGTTTCCTACATTGCAACAGTGACTACACTTCAAAAAGTACTTCATTGGCTGTAAAGCACTTTGGGAAAATACATACAGACATCATCCAAAACACTGCTGCCCCATGTCCTAGCTCGCACCGAGTCCCGTTCACCTATCACCACTGTGCTCGCTGACCTACATTGGCTCCCAGTCTGGCAACGCCTCAATTTAAAAATTCTCAACCTTGTTTTCAAGCCCCTCCACCGCCTCGCCCCTCCCTATCTGTGTAACCTCCTCCAGCCCTACAACCCTCGGGGATCTCTGCGCTCCTCCATTTGCCCTCTTGTACATCCCTGATTTCCATTGCTCCACCGTTGGCAGCTGTGCCTTCAGCTGCCTGGGCCCCAAGCTCTGGAATTCCCTCCCTAAACCTCTCCCCGTCTCTCTCCTCCTTTAAGATGTTCCTTAAAACCTACCTCTTTGACCAAGCTTTTGGTCACCTGTCCTAATATTTTATTGTGTGGCTTAGTGTCAAATTTTGCTTGATAATTTTGTGAAGCGCTTTGTGCCTCCTCCCACCCCTCTTCATCTAACTCTATCAACATAACCTTCTATTCCTTTCTCCCTCATGTGTTTATCTAGCTTCCCCTTAAATGTATCTCTACTATTCGCCTCAACCACTCCCTGTGGCAGCGAGTTCCACATTCTCACTACTCTCTGGGTAAAGAAGTTTCTCCTGAATTTCCTATTGGTTTTATTAGTGACTGTTGTATATTTATGGTCCCTAGTTCTGGTCTCCCCCACAAGTGGAAATGTCTTCTCTACCTCTACCCTATCAAACCCTACTGCATCATTTTAAAGATCTCTATCAGGTCACCCCTCAGCCTTCTCTTTTCTAGAGAAACGAGCCCCAGCCTGTTCAACCTTTCCTGATAGTTATAACCTCTCAGTTCTGGTAAATCTTTTTTGGCACCTTCTCCAGTGCCTCTGTATTTCTTTTATAATATGGAGACCAGAACCGCACACAGTATTCTAGCTGATATCCAGACTGATGGGCCGAGTGGTTTACTTTGGACAGTGTTTATTTCCCTCCTTCCCTCCCACTGTCACAAGTTATTTGCTGCTAACTTCAATAGTGCTTTAATCAGTGGGGGGGACATGAATCAGAAAGGGGATCTAACGGGAGCAAGAGTACGGAATTACTGTCAGTTCTCAATAAGCGGAAGTGGAAGTATGACTCCAGTTCACAGCCCTGACCATCTAGCTGACTACAATGTTTTTTTTCTTGTTATTAAGAAAGGGATTGAGAAAGGGGATGTTAAAATCGCTGAGCAGTGTTACTGCGCCAAGCGTATGAAAATGACGGACCGGGAAAGATCAGCTGGTCCGTCAAGCCTGCCCCGCACCTCATGATGGCCGGATCATCCTGACTGGACACTTCCCCCTCCCCCACCTCCTCCCCTCCCCCACCACCTCCCCTCCCCCCGCAGCCGTGTAATCTCCTGGAAGAGGCAAAGAACCAGGGAAAATCCCCAGGGCCAATAAGAGGAAAAAATACAATGGAAAATATCTCTCCGACCCCCTCGGGCGATGGAAACCAGTCCCGGAGATCGCACGGACCGTGTGTTGTCTCTACAGACACTGACCTTCTCTATGATGGGCTCTCGGCCCCAGTCAGGAACCGGCCCAGCTCCCTCTCTCTTTTTATTCGTTCCTGGGATGTGAGCATCGCTGGCAAGGCCGGCATTTATTGCCCATCCCCAATTGCCCTCGAGAAGGTGGTGGTGAGCCGCCTTCTTGAACAAGAAACCAGAAACTTAACTGGACCAGCCACATAAATACTGTGGCAACAATAGCAGGTCAGAGGCTGGGGATTCTGTGGCCAGTGTCTCACCTCCCGACTCCCCAAAGCCTTTCCACCATCTACAAGGCACAAGTCAGGAATGTTCAAGTTTCTCGAAGGCAGAGAGTCAGCACCCACCGCGCCAGCCGGCAACACATTCCAGAGGCTCACTGCTCTCTGGGGAGAGAGAAACAGCAAGTTTCATGTCGACCGACCAATCGCCATTTTCAATCCTTTTTTTTGTGGCCAATAATTTTTAAGGTGTTGTTGGATGAGTGTCCCTAGTTATTCGTTCCAGCCATTCAGATTCGGAGTGTGAAAATTTTTACATGTAATTTCTTTTGCAATTTTCAATACCTCAGTAAAAATAGTATTGTAACTCCAAGTGAATCCATTATTGTTCAATAACAACAACTTGTATTTATACAACGCCTTTAATGTAGTAAAACATCCCAAGGCGCTTCACAGGAGCAATTATCAAACACAATTTGACACCGAGCCACATAAGGAGATATTAGGGCAAGCTTGGTCAAAGAGATAGGTTTTAAGGAGTGTCAAAGGATGATAGAGAGATGGAGAGGTTTAGGGAGGGAATTCCAAAGATTAGGGCCCAGGCAGCTGAAGGCACGGCTGCCAATGGTGGAGCGATTAAAATCAGGGATGCTCAAGAGGCCAGTGACATAAATCTTGTCATTCATGTGGAAATGACTTATGAAGTAATACTGGGCGGCCTACTGGTGGCGCTGTCCAGGGAGAGTATAAATACTCGGGCATGGGCCCAGCTTGCTCAGGACATTCTTTAACAGGAACCAGTGAAGGACACAACTAGATCTCCATGTTGAAAAACCGTTGATTAAAGCTTTGTTTAACGCTTAGACCAAGTGCCTAGTAGTTTTCTTACATCAGCCAGAATTGGAGGAGCGCAGAGATCTCGGAGGGTTGTGGGGCTGGAGGAGGTTACAGAGATAGGGAGGGGCGAGGCCATGGAGGGATTTGAAAACAAGGATGAGAATTTTAACATCGAGGCGTTCCAGTACCGGGAGCCAATGTGGGTCAGCGAGCACAGGGGTGATGGGTGAACGGGACTCGGTGCATCGTGGTATGAGCTTTAAAAGATCAAGTCTATTCCTAGTTCACATTGTTGTAGTTAATCGTGGCCATCATTGCTTGACAGCGGAAACCGTTCGTCTAGGACTTTCAAACCAAAGAAGAACATTCCAGAAGGGTCCCACCAATATGAGCTGTTGAAACATGCAGAGGCCACACTGGGCAGTGGCAACCTGCGAATGGCTGTCATGCTGCCCGATGGCGAAGATCTGAATGAATGGGTTGCCGTCAATAGTAAGTGATGTCGAAAAGACTTGTTCATTTAATCACATTCAGGAGTTTATTTTCCACCTTTTGACTTCTGATTTATCATTCAATAAAATGAATCAAAGAGAAGGTAAATGTGGTGATTCTTGTGGGTGGGGAAAGGGGTTGTCTCGCTGAAAATGGTCAATTTGATCATTGCTGCAACAGATCAATGTGGGGTCACACTGGACATTCGGTGTAGACAAAGTCCTGTAGACAATGTGAATGCAAAGGGTGTGTGAGGTAAAGTGCTACATCTGGACCACAGCCACATGTTGGTTGTAGGTTTGAGCATGAATTTTCCCCCATGGACACTATTTCGAAGAAGAGCAGGGGGAGTTCTCCCCGGTGTCCTGAGGCCAATATTTATCCCTCAACCAACATCACTAAAAAACAGATTACCTGGTCATTATCACGTTGCTGTTTGTGGGAGCTTGCTGTGCGCAAATTGGCTGCCGCGTTTCCAACATTACAACAGTGACTACACTTCAAAAATACTTCATTGACTGTAAACAGCTTTGGGGCGTCCTGTGGTTGTGAAAGGCGCTATAGAAATGCAAGTCAGTCAGTCAGTCTTTCTCTCTTTCTTTCTTTCTCTCTTTCTTTCTTTCTTTCTTTCTCTCTTTCTTCCTTTCTTTCTCTCGTTCTTTCTCTCTTTCTTTCTCTCTTTCTTTCTTCTTTCTTTCTTTCTCTCTTTCTTTCTCTCTTTCTTTCTTTCTCTATATTTGTATTGATATCCATTTTTAAGTTGCAAGTTTTTAAACAGGAACTAACTTGCATTTCTGTAGTGCCTTTTATGTCCTGAAGGTGTCTCAAAGCGCGTCAAAGCCAGTGAATTACTTTTGAAATGTTGGCAAACTCGGCAACCAAATTGCGCACAGCAAGATCCCACAAATAGCAACGCGACAAATGACCAGTTGCCCTGTTTTGATGGTGTTGCTTGAGTGATAAATGTTGGCCAGGACACCCCGGGGAGAACTCAATGCTCTTCAAAAAGATGCTGCGTGAGTTTTTACAAACACACGGACAGGAGGACAGAGTTCAACATCTCACCCGAAATACTGAATAAGAACACACTGCCTGAAAGGGCGGTGGAAGCAGATTCAATCGTAACTTTCTAAAGGCAATTGGGTAAATACTTGAAAAGGAAAAGTTTGCAGGGCTATGGGGAAAGAGCAGGGGGGAGTGGGACTAATTGGAGAGGCTCTTTCAAAGAGCCAGCACAGGCACGATGGGCCGAACGGCCTCCCTCTGAGCTGTATGTTTCTAATTACTGAATGTGAAATCAGAAAAATGCTGGAAACACTCAGCAGGTCCGGCAGCATCTGTGGAGAGAGAAACAGAGTCAACGTTTCAGGTCAATGACCCTTCGTCAGAAATTTGCTTTTGTTTTGCTGTTTGTGAAAGCGTGTTAGACTGATGGATATTAACGTCGTAAATTTTGTAACTCGCGTTGTCTCTTTTTTCAACAAAAAAACCCCCCCCAGCTGTGGACTTCTTCAATCAGATCAACATGCTGTACGGGACAATAACGGACTTCTGTACTGAGGAGAGCTGCCCTGTCATGTCTGCTGGCCCAAAGTGCGTCTCAGGTTTAAACCTTTGTGCTCCGATATGCATTATCCGCGTTCTTGCTTAACCTGTCATTATTTCTGACGTTTAATTAGCCGGCTGTTTTCGCACTCGCGACCTGGTGCTGGTTGCAATGTAAGAGATTACTGAAGAAGTTGGCCTGCACTAGCGTGCTGTGAAACCAAGCAGCTTATCTGTAGATGGCTCTTCTGGTCAGGAGTATTTCCCTACTCGCTTCGTCTTATCGCTTCGTTCTGAGAGAAAGAAAGACTTTGCATTAGTAGAGTGCCCTATCTCAGGGCCCGAAGAGCTTCACCATGAGTCGCTTTGAAGTGCACTTCACTTCCGTGCTGACTTGGGCCAGCAGGAGCTGAGCCTTTTTGGTAGCAGCTGTTTTATTTGTAAGGTTTCGAAGCGTGTGGGTGTTTGGCAGTGAACAGGTGTACAGTCTCCAGCGAGGCTTGAGATAGCAGTGTGCTTCATCTGGCTTTTTCATTTGTCTGCAAGTATATCATTTACAATTGGGGGAGGGAGGATGTGAAAATGAATGGCAGAGTGGATTTGAAGATAGAAACTTTTTGTTGGCGGGGGGTCGGGGGGCGGGGGGTTGGGGGGTGTTGCCGGGCCAGGAGCCAGTGTAGGGCAGCGAGCACAGGGGGTGATGGGCTAACGGGACTTGGTGCGAGTTAGGACACGGGGCAGCAGAGTTTAGGATGAGCGGAGGTTTACGGAGGGTGGAAGATGGGAGGCTGGCCAGGAGAGCGTTAGAATAGTCGAGTCGGGAGGTAACAAAGTTTCCATCCATTGTCCCGGTATTTTCCTCATCTAAATGTTGACCTTCATAATTATCCATAGGCTGGAGTCACACAACGCCAAAGCAAATCCTTCCCTTTCCCAATCCCTCACTCGGGATGAGGCAAACACTTCACTAACTCTCACGGTTCAGTGTGACTGAGCTTCAGATTCCCCCCCTTTCACTTCCCCCTTCATATTCATCACCGCTCGCACCCACCACCCCAACATCCCCCGCTCGCACCCACCACCCCAACATCCCCCGCTCGCACCCACCACCCCAACATCCCCCGCTCGCACCCACCACCCCAACATCCCCCGCTCGCACCCACCACCCCAACATCCCCCGCTCGCACCCACCACCCCAACATCCCCCAACATCCCCCGCTCGCACCCCAACATCCCCCGCTCGCACCCACCACCCCAACATCCCCCGCTCGCACCCACCACCCCAACATCCCCCGCTCGCACACACCACCCCAACATCCCCCGCTCGCACCCACCACCCCAACATCCCCCGCTCGCACCCACCACCCCAACATCCCCCGCTCGCACCCACCCACCCCAACATCCCCGCTCGCACCCACCACCCCAACATCCCCCGCTCGCACCCACCACCCCAACATCCCCTGCTCGCACCCACCACCCCAACATCCCCCGCTCGCACCCACCACCCCCAACATCCCCCGCTCGCACCCACCACCCCAACATCCCCCAACATCCCCAACATCCCCCGCTCTGCACCCCAACATCCCCCGCTCGCACCCACCACCCCAACATCCCCCGCTCGCACCCACCACCCCAACATCCCCCGCTCGCACCCCAACATCCCCACCACCCCAACATCCCCCACTCGCACCCAACACCCCAACATCCCCCGCTCGCACCCCAACATCCCCCGCTCGCACCCACCACCCCAACATCCCCCGCTCGCACCCACCACCCCAACATCCCCCGCTCGCACCCACCACCCCAACATCCCAACATCCCCCGCTCGCACCCACCACCCCAACATCCCCCGCTCGCACCCACCACCCCAACATCCCCCACTCGCACCCACCACCCCAACATCCCAACATCCCCCGCTCGCACCCACTACCCCAACATCCCAACATCCCCCGCTCGCACCCACCACCCCAACATCCCCCGCTCGCACCCACCACCCCAACATCCCCCGCTTCCACCTCACGCTCACCCCACCCCACCCAAAACCTTTTGGGCAGAATTATGTTACTTCTGGACTTGATGACTTCAGCTCCCTTCTTGCAGGTCTCCTGAGCTTCACAGCGCCCCTCCCCCCACCCCCAGGCACCGTTTCCCCAACCTCCCCCCTCGACCAGCACCTCCCCCCCACCCCTCCTCCTTACCCCCCTCGACCAGCACCTCCCCCCCACACCTCCTCCTTACCCCCCTCGACCAGCACCTCCCCCCACCCCTCCTCAGTACCCCCACACCCCCACCCCTCGACCAGCACCTCCCCCCACCCCTCCTCCTTACGCCCCCTCGACCAGCACCTCCCCCCACCCCTCCTCCTTACCCCCCTCGACCAGCACTTCCCCCCCCACCCCTCCTCCTTACCCTCCCTCCACCAGCACCTCCCCCCCACCCCTCCTCCTTATCCCCCACCCCTCGGCCACCAGTCACCAACCGCACACCCCCACCCCTGGCCATTGCTACCCGCCCCACAATTCTCACCCCCCCCCACCCCCAGGTTCTTTGACACACCAACAAAGACCCTGTCCATGGCCCAGTGTCGAACATCCTTCGAGTGGTTTCTGCAGCTTTCAATGTTTGTTTTTTGATTCGCTGGGAATTTTTTTTTAACCAAAATGACCATGTGGGTGGAGCAAAAAAGAGATAAACTTGGTTAAGTCAGGAACAATGTTCCCTCTAAGTGGTTTTTGTGCGCGGTCCCTTTAAATTTGCTGCGCGGCCGTGTTTGCGCGGTGACTCTTCCAGCGGCAGGAGCTGGAGAGTGGCCGGCGCAGAACCTCGCGATTGCACAATAGGGGGAGCGTTGGTCAGGAATCCACGGATTGTCCTTTCAAATGAAATATTTTTTAAAAGCTATAATTTTTGTGTTAATTATGAAGGAGAATGGAACGTGCTTCACAAAGCAGGCAATTTAGTTTGCCACCTGATATTCTGTGGCAAGTTCTGCAGTACAAGATGAGATTTCTCCCTCTCGCCAGATTATGCCTCACTGCACTTGGTAGAAAAACATGTTGGGGCTCTTAACTACTGACCTTTCACTTCCTGAACAGATTTCAGTCCTTCAGAGAAGCTGAGTGACATTCAAGGTGTCAGCCGTGGCTCAGTGGGCAGCACTCTCGCCTCTGAATCAGAAGGTTGTGGGTTCACAGTCCCACTCCAGAGACTTGAGCACAACATCTAGGCCGACACTCCCAGTGCAGTACTGGGGGAGCGCCGCACTGTCAGAGGGGCAGTACCGAGGGAGCGCCACACTGTCGGAGGGGCAGTACTGAGGGAGCGCCGCACTGTCGGAGGGGCAGTACTGAGGGAGCACTGCACTGTCGGAGGGGCAGTACTGAGGGAGTGCTGCACTGTCAGAGGGGCAGTACTGAGGGAGTGCTGCACTGTCGGAGGGGCAGTACTGAGGGAGTGCTGCACTGTCGGAGGGGCAGTACTGAGGGAGCGCCGCACTGTCGGAGGGGCAGTACTGAGGGAGCGCTGCAGTGTCGGAGGAGCAGTACTGAGGGAGCGCTGCACTGTCAGAGGGGCAGTACTGAGGGAGTGCTGCACTGTCAGAGGGGCAGTACCGAGGGAGCGTCACACTGTCAGAGGGGCAGTACTGAGGGAGCGCTGCACTGTCAGAGGGGCAGTACTGAGGGAGTGCTGCACTGTCGGAGGGGCAGTACTGAGGGAGCGCTGCACTGTCAGAGGGGCAGTACTGAGGGAGCGCCGCACTGTCGGAGGGGCAGTACTGAGGGAGTGCTGCACTGTCGGAGGGGCAGTACTGAGGGAGTGCTGCACTGTCGGAGGGGCAGTACTGAGGGAGCGCCGCACTGTCGGAGGGGCAGTACTGAGGAAGCGCCGCACTGTTGGAGGGGCAGACAAATGTGAGAAGTCGCACAACACCAGCTTATAGTCCAACAGCTTTATTTGAAATCACAAGCTTTCTGAGCGCTGCTCCTTCGTCAGGTGAAGTGAAGAGATGCATATAGGCACAGCATATATAGTCAGAGAACACTGCCAGATGATTACAGTTAATCTTTCTAACTGCCCTTTATCACACCTCGGCAGAGAGACAATCACGGCAATCAAAGGTGTGGATGGTGTCCAAACAGGTCAGTCAGGAAAACATTACATCAAAGACAATGAGGTGGGGTCACAAGGGGTCAAATGTGGCAGATGCTGGGGTCTGTATGGAAAACAAAAAACTTTTTGCTGGAAATCACAGCAGGTCCGGCCTGCGAGTGCTGCACTGTTGGAGGTGCCGTCTTTTGGATGAGATGTTAAGCCGAGGCCACGTCTGCTCTCTCAGGTGGATGTAAAAGATCCCACGGCCGCTATTTTGAAGAAGAGCAGGGGGAGTTCTCCCCGGTGTCCTGACCAATATTTATTCCTCAACCAACATCACTAAACACAGATGATCTGGTCATTCTCACATTGCTGTTTGTGGGAGCTTGCTGTGCGCAAATTGGCTGCCGCGTTTCCCACATTACAACAGTGACTACACTTCAAAAAGTACTTCATTGGCTGTAAAGCGCTTTGGGACATCCTGAGGTTGTGAAAGGGGGCTATAGAAATGCAAGTCTTTTCAATTGATATTTTAAAAAGGAACTTCTTTAAGATTGTTCCATTTGCTTCGGATTGTCATCATTTAAAGGTTTTAGTTTTAACAGGAAAAAGGACAAAAGCAGAACCTTTTTCTTGTTTGTCAGATGACTGCACGCAATGGTCAGCAGATCTGTGCGGCGATACGCATGGGACATTGAGGGTGAGACCATTATGTGACAATTCAGAATTGCGTAAAACCTTGTTTCAGATATTGTTTGAACCCTGAGCCCAAATAACTAATTTGACTACATCCTTTGCAAGTATACGATTAATAAGCTCATTAAATATGGCAGGGCCTCTTAAGAATGGCATTGGCTGTGACATGAGACTAAGACAAAAAGAACTTGCACCTTTCACAACCTTAGGACGTCCCAAAGCGCTTTACAGCCAAGTAACTGTCCAGTCACTGTTGTAATGTAGGAAACACAGCAGCCAATTAGCACACAGAGAGCTCCCACAAACAGCAACATGATAATGACCAGATTATCTGGTTTTTTTCAGTGATGTTGATCGAGGGATAAATATTGGCCCAGGACACCGGGGAGAACGCCCCCTGCTCTTCTTCGCAGCAGTGCCACGGGATCTTTTACATCCACCCGAGAGAGCAGACGGGGCCTCGGTTTAACATCTCATCCGAAAGACGGCACCTCCGACGGTGCAGCGCTCCCTCAGCACAGCACTGGGAGTGTCAGCCTAGATTATTGATCTTAGGTTGCATGGAGGGGAATTTGAACCCACAACCTTCTGACTGGTAGGACAAGAAGTGCTGCCCACTGAGCCATGGCTGACATCTTGATTGGCTTATCGTTAGAGTGATGTGTAGCGCTGGGTGGAAATAATTTGGGTTTGAACATTAAAAGATTTGTCTTTTAATTGCAGTAAGAACATAGGAACAGGAGGAGGCTTTTCAGCCCCTCGAGCCTGTTCCGCCACTGAATTAGACCATGGCTGGTCTGTATCTTAACTCCATTTAGCTTGGTTCCGTAACCCCCAATACCAGTGTTTTTCTAGCCTGGAAATTATTGTTTGCAGTTTTAGCGTGCAATGGCCTGACATCGTTTTATGACATTCCCCTGGTCGCAGGTTTAAAAGAGGCATTAACCCATTCATAATAAATGGGTTTTGATTCACTGTTAACAGAGCACACACAAAGAGGAATGTCATAGGGACACGTCAAATGTTCATACCGACGCTGATTTCTGGCCTTCAGTTTCTTTATGAGCCACGTTCAGTGAGGTGTCCTTGCATTCTCCTTAATCTTGAGCTCATCCAAAACTCGGCTGCCCCGTGTCCTAACTCACACCAAGTCCCGTTCACCCATCACCCCCTGTGCTCGCTGACCTACATTGTCTCCCGGTCCAGCAACGCCTCGAGTTTAAAATTCTCATCCTTGTGTTCAAATCCCTCCATGGCCCTCGCCCCCTCCCTATCTCTGTAACCTCCTCCAGCCCCGCAACCCCCCCGAGATCTCTGCGTTCCTTCAATTCTGGCCTCTTGCGCATCCCCCGATTTCCATCGCTCCACCATTGGCGGCCGTGCCTACAGCTGCCTGGGCCCCGAGCTCTGGAATTCCCTCCCTAAACCTCTCCGTCTCTCCCTCCTCCTTAAAACCTACCTCTTTGACCAAGCTTTTGGTCACCTGTCCTAATATCTCCTCATGTGGCTCAGATAATCGCTCCTGTGAAGCACCTTAAAGGCGCTATACAAATGCAAGTTGTTGTAAAGTAATTGTGTAATTCACAAAAGAGTGCAGTGAAATGACTTACTGGGGCTCAGGGTTCAAACAATGTCTGAAACAGGAGTTTGCACAATTCTGAATTTTCAAAAAATCTCATTGACGATGTCGAATGCCTTTCTCCGCATGACTGCGCTGACATTGGTGTGTGCAGTCTTGTGACAAACCCAAAAAAAAATTAGCTGGTTCTGCTTTTGGCCCTTGTTTATCTAAACTGAAACCTTCAAGTGATGACCGTTCTAAGCAAACCAAATCATAAAATCAGAATTTAAGACCTATTTTTTTTTAATTCATTCATGGGATGTGGGCATCACTGGCAAGGCTAGCATTTATTGCCCATCCCTAATTGCCCTTGAGTGGCTTGCTGGGCCATTTCAGAAGGCAATTGAGAGTCAACCACATTGCTGTGGGTCTGGAGTCACATATAGGCCAGACCAGGTAAAGACGGCAGATTTCTTCCCTACAGGACATTAGTGAACCAGATGGGTTTTTACAACAATCTGATAGTTTCATGGTCACCGTTGCTGATACTAGCTTTTTTTGGTGGGATTTGAACTCTTGTCACTGATATGATTATTAGTCCAGTCCTACTGGATTACTAGTCCAGTAACATTACCACTATGCTACCGTTCCCTATTGTACATTTAATGCTGCAGTCACCCAGTTTAATTTGTTGCACGCTATTACTGCAGTCAGATGGACCCCTCACTGTGACCCACGGAGCCCGGGCAACTCCGATCGATTTCTGGTTTGCATTTCTCATTCGCTGAGTTGTCCACTTTGAATTTTATGGGCCTGGAGGTTTGGAAAGGGCTGTTCTTAGCGCTACTGCCTCATAGAATCATAGAATGATACAGCACAGAAGGAGGGCCATTCGGCCCATCGTGCCTGTGCCAGCTCTTTGAAAGAGCTTGCTGTGCGCAAATTGGCTGCCGCGTTTCCTACAGTACAACAGTGACCACTCTTCAAAAATTACTTGATTGGCTGTAAAGCGCTTTGGGACTTCCTGAGGTTGTGAAAGGCGCGGGAGAAATGCAAGTCTTTCTTTAACACACTAGATCAAGGTGACTGGGTGGCATTTTCATTCGGTTATAATACTTCTGAGTATATAAAAGCTGTACCGCACGATTTTGCAACACATTTCACAAGGATGATACCAGAACTGAGAGGGTACAATTATCAGCAACGACTGAACAGGCTGGGGCTCTTTTCTCCAGAAAGGTTACCTAATAGAGGTCTTGAAAATTATGAAAGGGTTTTGATAGGATAGACGTAGAGAAGATGTTTCCACTTGTGGGGGAAACCAGAACTAGGGGCCATAAGTATAAGATAATCACTAATAAATCCAATAGTTAATTCAGAAGAAACTTCTTTCCCCAGAGAGTGGTGAGAATGTGGAACTCTCTACCACAGGGAGTGGTTGAGGCGAATTGCACAGATGCATTTAAGGGGAAACTGGATAAACACATGAGGGAGAAAGGAATCGAAGGATATGCTGATGGGGTGAGATGAAGAGGGGTGGGTGGAGGAGCATTAACACCGGCACAGACCAGTTGGGCCGAATGGCCTGTTTCTGTGCTGTAAATTTGATGTAATTATCTTGTATATTAGTGACTCTGTCTGTCTGTCTTTCCTCGCCATTCTCCAGATACGAGTATCACTGGGCTGATGGAACAAACATTAAGAAACCGATTAAATGTTCAGCACCAAAATACATTGATTACCTGATGACCTGGGTACAGGACCAGCTGGACGATGAGACACTCTTCCCGTCCAAAATAGGTAAAAGTTTAAACCAGGGGGAAAAGGTCGGTTTTGGCCACTGCGATGTATTTTCTTTAAACTTCAATGCCCTTATAGATAAAAAATTTAAATGTTGCAGTGAATTTTGCAGGATTCATATTTAATTAAAGGTCACAATATTTGACGTTTTTTGTTTCTGTTGTGCTGACCAAATTGTTTTAGTAATCCAATATTCCAGAGCCTGTAACATTGTAAAAACTGTTTGATTTTGTAAATATTCATTGCACATAGCGATCCCTCCTCATCCTTCTTGACTTGCCTGCAGCCTTTGACACGGTTGACCACTCCATCCTTCTCCATCGCCTCTCCACCGTCGTCCAGCTGGGTGGGACTGCACTCGTCTGGTTCCATTCTTATCTATCTAATCGTAGCCAGAGAATCACCTGCAACAGCTTCTCTTCCCGCTCCCGCATCGTTACCTCTGGTGTCCCCCAGGGATCTATCCTTGGCCCCCTCCTATTTCTCATCTACATGTTGCCCCTTGGCGACATCATCCGAAAACACAGCGTCAGTTTCCACATGTACGCTGACGACACCCAGCTCTACCTCACCACCACTTCTCTCGACCCCTCCACGGTGTCTAAATTGTCAGACTGCTTGTCCGACATCCAGTTCTGGATGAGCAAAAATTTTCTCAAATTAAATATTGGGAAAACCGAAGCTATTGTTTTTGGTCCCTGCCACAAACTCTGTTCCCTAGCCACTGACTCCATCCCTCTCCCTAACATATGTCTGAGGCTGAACCACACTGTTCGCAACCTTGGTGTCATATTTGACCCTGAAATGAGCTTCTGACCACATATCCGCAGCATAACAAAGACCGCCTACTTCAACCTCCGTAACATCGCCCATCTCCGCCCTGCCTCAGCTCATCTGCTGCTGAAACCCTCATCCATGCCTTTGTTACCTCTAGACTTGACTATTCCAACGCACTCCTAGCTGACCTCCCACGTTCTACCCTACGTAAACTTGAGGTCATCCAAAACTCAGCTACCCGTGTCCTAACTCACACCAAGTCCCGTTCACCCATCACCCCTGTGCTCGCTGACCTACATTGGCTCCCGGTTAAGCAGCGCCTCGATTTCAAAATTCTCATCCTTGTTTTCAAATCCCTCCATGGCTTTGCCTCTCCCTATCTCTGTAATCTCCTTCAGCCCCACAAGCCCCCGAGATATCTGTACTCCTCCAATTCTGCCCTCTTGAGGATCCCTGATTATAATCGCTCAACCTTTGGTGGCCGTGCCTTCTGTTGCCTGGGCCCTAAGCTCTGGAATTCCCTCCCTAAACCTCTCCGCCTCGCTACCTCTCTTTCCTCCTTTAAAACGCTCCTTAAAACTTACCTCTTTGACCAAGCTTTTGGTCACCTGCCCTAATTTATCCTTATGTGGATTGGTGTCAAATTTTTTTGTCTTAAAATACTCCTGTGCAGCGTCTTGGGACGTTTTACTATGTTAAAGGTGCTATATAAATACAAGTTGTTGTTGTTGTTGTTGAACGATAAAGCGTTGGTACACTGATCCATGCCAATTCAAATCACATTGTCTTATTTTGTTCTCCTGCCTTTAGGCATCTCTGTAGACAGTAAGGAGACATTTACAGCAACTTATCACCTCTTTGAAACATGCCAGAACGCTTTGCATACAATTAATTCTTTTTAAATGTGCAGTGGCTGTTGTGGCTGTGTATAAAAAGGTGGCCACCTACCATTTTGCAGACACTATGGGGGAAAAATTGGGTTGCTTTGCGCCTCCCGTTGGCGCCCGGATGCAGTGCCGCTAACGCGCCCCACGAAATTCAGCGGGAGGTTAGCGGCGGCGGTAGCCGGTCGCGCCCCGCGGCACAGCGCCTCCTGCGCAGCGCCCCGCTCACGCCCCGGCCGCAAACTTTGGTCGCGCCCCCTGACCTACCGCTGGACGCTGTGTCCGACAGGGTCAGGGTGCTGCGTTTTTGCGGCTGTGGCGGCGCTAATTAAAGGTCAGGTGCCGGGCGGCCTTTTTATTTGGCCCACCTGCCCCCTTCTCGCCTCCTCCTGCGGGGTGCCGGCCGCGATCGCTCAGCCCGGCGCTCCTCCTGTTTTCAGGGCACCCCGCTCCCCGGTGGTCCATCAGGGCCCCTCCCCTTTAATCAGAGGAGGGAGGCCTGTATTACCGCGGCGCTACGTGCCGACATGCATGGCGCTGTTGGACGTAACGCTGCGATATTGAATGGGAGCGCCCCAAGAGGGAGGAGGAGCGCTTCCAGTAGCGCACCGCCTCCTGCTTGGGGCGCTACCATTCAATTTACGGCACGGGGGCACTAACTTTTAGTTAGCGCCCCAAAGGGGGCGCGACCAAATTTTTCCCCCTATGATCCTGCAAAGAGCAGTGAGGCGAATCACCAATGAATCTCTATTGGTTAGAATCAGAGCGCACAGAAGGAGGCCATTCGGCCCGTCGTGCCTGTGCCGGCTCTATGAAAGAGCTCTCCAATCTTTTTATCTTTTTTTTCTTCTTCCACCTAACCCCTCGTCTAATCTAAGGTGCCTTGGGGATGTTTTCTGCGTTAAAGGATTTACGTAGATGATGATTAAGAGAAATGAGTGGGGGTTACTTGTTTCCCTGGATTCCTAGCTGTCAGCAGTGGCTCAGTGGGTAGCACCCTCACCTCTTAGTCAGACGGCTTGGGGGGTTCAAATCCGGCTCCGGAGATTTGAGTACAAAAACCTAGGCTGACACTCTGCTCTGTCGGAGGGGCCGCCTTTCAGATGAGACGTTAAACCGAGGCCCCGTCTTCTCTCTCAGGTTGGATGTAAAAGATCCCATCGTGCTATTTCGACAGAAGAGCAGGGGGAGTTCTACCCAGTGTTACAGGGGCCAATATTTATTCCACCATCACTAAAACAGATTTTCTGGTCATTATCACATTGCTGTTTGTGGGAGCTTGCTGTGCGCAAATTGGCTGCTGCGTTTCCTACATTACAACAGTGACTACACTTCAAAAAGTACTTCATTGGCTGTAAAGCGCTTTGGGACATCCTGAGGTTGTGAAATGAGCTGTATAAATGCAAGTCTTCCTTTTTAACATCAGCACCGTGCAGTAGAATTACGAGTCTTCTCTCTCTCTCTCTCTCTAGGTGTTCCTTTTCCCAGGAATTTCATGTCGGTGGCAAAAACCATCCTGAAGCGCCTGTTTCGAGTTTATGCCCACATTTACCATCAGCACTTTGATTCCGTGATCCAGCTGCAGGAAGAGGCTCATCTCAATACTTCCTTCAAGCACTTTATCTTTTTTATTCAGGTAATCGCAGAACTTCAGCCAGAGGTTGTGGAATTCAAACGCGGATTACATTGTAAGAGCCTCTGACAGGAATCGTATTGACAGGATCCAGCATCCTCCGACAATTCCATAACGGGACCCCCCCCCCGCCCCTCGTCGCATCCCTTACAAACAATGGGCCGAAAATTGATCCCGGGACGCGAGAGTACGCACTGCGTACTCTCGCGTATTCCCACTCCAATTGCCGGTTTTCTGCATGCCCTGCGCATGCGCTGAAAACCGGCAATTGCTCTTCCGAAAAGGGGGCGGGGCTTGAGTGCATCGCGTGCGCGCTACAGGCTGCGCGCACGCTGTGCACTTCATGCTTTGGACGCGCAGGTAAGTAGGGAAGATTTTGGAAATGTAAAAAGGAGGAGTAAGACCCGCTTTTAAGAAGGTAAGTAGTGAATTAAGTATTTTTTTGAATTTTTTTTTACAGGTATATCTTTTTTATAGACTTTAAAGACAGGTAAGTTTATTTTTATAACTTTTTAAAAGATTTTAAATTTTTTCAAAAATTTAATTTTTTATTTAAAATGGTTAATTTAATTAACTATACTTATTTTATTAATGTGATGGGTTTTTTTTAAAATTTAATTGAGGTTTAGCTGTTATTTTGGGGGGGTGTAAGATTCATAAGTCTCACAGCCATGCTGTGAGACTTATGAATGGAAGATGGTGTGCTGCCATTGGCTCTAACTGAGTCACGTGATCCCACAGCTCGCACGAATTAACTACGCCGCTGGGATACGCAAGCCCAGCACAGCTGATGTCTGGAACATCAATTTCGTGCCAGCTGGATCAGAAAAAGCATAAGCGAGGTGAGACATCGCGGGGAAGGCTTACCCACGCGGGAACAGAGCGAGATCAATTTCTGGGCCAATGTTCCCGCTAAGGTGCGTGCGCACGGTCGCGAAGTATCTGAAAGTTCCCTCGCAGGCCGCTCACCGGCTTTTACACTGTAAACACCGCGCATGCACGGAAATTTAAAGGGACCGCGCATTAAAAGAAACAGGCTGTGCAGAACAAAGCGCAACTCACAGGGGACATTGCTTACAAAAAATTGTTTTTATCGTTCACACGTAGATAGCCCATCATTTGCGGTGGCCGGGTATCTAAGGGCGTCTGCCGTTAGTTAGACTTGCCCCTCGCACGTTTAGATTTGTTTGTGTGGCAAGTTGCTAAAAGTGCGAGCTGATAACGTCGCAGCGAAGGAAACCGGGCATCCGGGACCCGAGTGAACAGGGTATCTCCGTAACCCATCAGACTGAAAGATTGCGAAATAAACAGCGACAGGACTGAGAAGGAAGTGTAAGTTAGAGTGGGTGAATTTAATGCCAAATCAGGTACAGAAAGAGAAATAAAGAGAGGGAAAGAAAGATTGGATTAAGAGAGAGAGAAAAAGAGGGACAGAAAGGAAAAGTTAAATTTAAATTTAAAAAAACCTCCAACAATTTAATCCTGAAGGAATGAGACTCCACACTTGTAATGGTTAATTTTCGGTGCCAGAGTCATTGATTGTCAGTAATTAATACTTATCACATCGTTAAAAGAGTAGTTAGACTGAAATGACAAGACTTAACTTTCTGTGCCGAGTTTAGTTCCTATCTACTGCGCAAATACAGCAACTTCACGCCGTTCAGTGTATTTCAGTGGGGAGGCAGACGGTGAGATGCCGTTTTCCGTGAGGCTAACGGTGGAGCGGCGCAACTCGGACAGCAACTTTTGGATTTCCACGTTTAACCGCGCCTCTGCCCCTCGCCTGAGGTTGCTGTAGCGTTTGCGCATAAATAATGGCGAGCGCCATTCGCCTCACTGCTATTTTGACAGCAAATTGTGGCCCAATTTACTGGAATGACGCCATTCGTTCATTACTGAAATGTATCGACACTGCCCATTGGCAGGGTACGCGACAAACACCTTACCGAACAGTCACTTAGTCACAAGCTAATTCACATTTCCAGGAGCTCGTATGTCGTGCAGTTTTAACTCATCACTTGCCGAAATTAATTTAAAGTGATAAAGTGATCTTTAATCTATTTTATAATGCTCCTCGTAACACTGAAATTATTAAAACACACAGCTCCACCCCCTGTTAATGGGCTAAATCTACTTTCATAGACCAGCAAATCTCTGAAACTAGTCGACTTTGGGGCGCTAAGTGAAAAATGTTTGGAAAGTTAGCACCAGGCGCTAACCTTTTTAAATGTTTGTTAAATTCCCCTTTTTGCTCCAAGAGGGAAGTGGGGCGCTAAATCAAGCGCTCCAATTGCCTCTTGGCGCGCGAGAGGCGGGGAATGTCCCGATCCGGGGCGATGTGCTCAGCCGCGCTACATTAAAGGGAAGGGGCCCACACTGCGAGCGCTGCGGGTTTCATTGTAGATTTCTGGGCCACCGGGGAGCGGGAGTGCCGGGCTGAGCGATCGCGGCACGGACGCTGCGACCGGTGGCGTAAAATAACATTTTTTTAAATCGGCATTTTCTGGGGGGGCCGGCCGTCCACCGTGCCTTTGAGTTGCGCCCCGCGAGCAGCCGGCCTCACTGTCCGCGACCCCTGCAGCAGTCGGTAACATCGCCCGGCGCTGCCAGCGGGCCGTGAGGGAGAATCTTCCTCTCGAGGCGCTACCGGGGCGCTGTGCCCGGAGATGACGTCATGATCTCTGGGCGCGGAAGATCGGGGCGATACTCGGTAGCGCCGCCGCTAACCTCCCGCGGAATTTCGCGGGAGACGTGGTTATCGTATCGGGGGGAGGGGGGGGGCGAAAAGCCATTTGCGCCCCGTTAGCGCCTCCCACTGGAGGATCAAACTAGGGGAATTTCGCCCCCTAAGTGTCTAAATGGGGTAGAGGAACAGAGGGATCTGGGGGATCACAGATACACATCACTAAAATTGGCAACGCAGGTTAATAAGGCCATAAATATAGCAAACAAAGCACTGGGATTCATTTCTAGAGGGATAGAATTGAAAAGCAGAGAAGTTATGTTAAAATTGCATAGAACCTTGGTTAGACCACACTGGGAGCACTGTGAACTGATCTGGTCTCCATATTATAAAAAGGATATAGAGGCACTGGAGAAGGTGGAAATAGATTTACAAGGATGATACCAGAACTGAGAGGCTATAACTATCAGGAAAGACTGAACAGGCTGGGGCTCTTTTCTCTAGAAAAGAGAAGGCTGAGGGGCGACCTGATAGAGGTCTTTAAAATTATGAAAGGAGTTTGATAGGGTAGACGCAGAGAAGATGTTTCCACTTGTGGGGGGGAGACCAAAACTATAAATATAAGATAGTCACTAATAAATCCAATCGGGAATTCAGGAGAAACTTCTTTCCCCAGAGAGTGGTGAGAATGTGGAACTTGCTACCACAGGGAGTGGTTGAGGCGAATAGCATAGGCACATTTAAGGGGAGGCTAGATAAAGACATGAGGGAGAAAGGAATAGAAGGATATGCTGACAGGGTGAGATGAAGTAGGGTGGGAGGAGGCTGGTGTGGAGCATAAACACCGGCACGGACCAGTTGGGCTGAATGGCCTGTTTCTGTGTAATTCTATGTACAGTGTTGACACGTGACGCCAACCATTCTTTCCTGTCGTGCTCCTGCGCAGTGTTGCCACATCGGGTACCAGTTTGATAACCGTGCAACATCTCTTTTTCCTTTTCCAGGAGTTTAACCTCATAGACCGGAAGGAACTGGCCCCACTTCAGGAACTGATTGAAAAACTGACCACAAAGGACAGATAAAAACAAATAAAAGGAAGCGGATGAGGAGAAACGCAATCCATTTTTCTTCTTTCTTTTTAAAAAAAAACCCCCCACAACAAACTAGTGCACCGCTGGCCTGGGTTCTGTAAAGTGCACCCTGTGCGAGCACTGATGACACTTCGAGTCCTCATTTGAAGGCTTGAAACGGGATGATTTATGGACTTTCCAGGTTTTTGCGTTAAGCAGGTCACCACATGCACAGGCAGCTTTAGTTGTGGTGCACTATTAGACTGCGCACAGCACAAGATCCTCCTATCCCCGTAGGATGTAATTTACTGGCACCCATTAGAAGCCGCGTTACTTGATCCAAGTGCCTGGGTTGGTCCATAATCTGTACTTCTTTCCCTTTACAACATTTTGGCAAAAGTGTTAAATAATGCTCTGGGCTGACGCTTAACTAGGGATGAAAGCATTGGTTATAAGCTCTGTTCTATTTTATATAATTTTTTTTTTTTAAAGTCTTCACTGAAAAGCTCCGTTGTTTCTTTGAAATTCTCACGGCAAAGCCTTTGCACACTCCTCAGAGACGCTGAGTAGTTTTGTGGTACTGCAGGTGTTTGTGCTTCTGTAGCTTTGTGTAGTTATCAAGCGAGGCTTTATAGATCCTCCTCACGAATCTAGGGATTGAACAGGTCATCGCTGCACATTAGTGATGACCGCTACACAAATATTTGTCGCTGGCAGGATAAGGCTGTTAAAGAAAGCGTACGGGATCCTTGGGCTTCATAAATAGAGGCGTAGAGTACAAAAAGCAAGGAAGTTACGCTAAACCTTGATAAATCACTGGTTGGGCCTCAGCTGGAGTATTGGGTCCAATTCTGGGCACTCCACTTTAGGAAGGATGTCAAGGCCTTGAGAGGGTACAGAGGAGATTTACCAGAATGGTACCAGGGATGAGGGACTTCAGTTATGTGGAGAGACTGGAGAAGCTGGGGTTGTTCACCTTAGAGCAGAGAAGGTTATGCGGAGTTTTAATAGAGGTGTTCAAAATTATGAGGGGTTTTGATGGAGTAAATAAGGAGAAACTGTTTCCAGTGGTCAGAGGGTCGGTAACCAGAGGACACAGATTTAAGGTCATTGGCAAAAGAACCAGAGGGGAGACAAGGAGAATTTTTTTACGCAGCGAGTTGTGATCTGGAATGCACTGCCTGAAAGGGCAGTGGAAGCAGAATCAATAATAACTTTCAAAAGGGAATTGGATGAATACTTGAAAAGGAGAAATTTGCAGGGCTCTGGGGAAAGAGCAGGGAGAGTGGGACTAATTGGAGAGCTCGTTCAAAGACTTCTCTTTCACAGGTACGATGGGCTGAATGTCCTCCTTCTGTGCTGTATGATTCTATGATTCTGGTACTGTATCAGGGTACGGTTTCCTTTTTACCATAATAGGCAATGCAGAGATAATTGGCAAAGCAAAAATTAACTAAGCTCTGGGCAGGAGAGAATGAACAGGAAGGCTACTTCCACAGTACAGTTACCAACATACAAAATAGACGAGAGGAAAAGACTGGCTGGTCCATCAATCCTGTCCCACACACCATGATGTCCGGAGAATCCTGACTAGACACTCAACACCCGCCCACTCCTCCCCCCCTCCCCCCACCCGCAGCCGTGTAATCTCCTGGGGGAGGCAGAAAAACCCAGAGAAAAACCCCAGGGCCATTCAGGGAAAAAATACTCTCGAAAATTCATCTCTGACCCCCTCAGGCGATGGAAACCAGTCCGGGAGGTCACACGGACCAAGTGTTGTCTATAAAGCCTCTGTAACCTCCTCCAGCCCTTCAACCCTCCGAGATCTTTGCGTTCCTCCAATTCTGGCCTCATGAGCATCCCCGATTTCCATCGCTCCACCATTGGTGGCCGTGCCTTCAGCTGCCTGGGCCCTAAGCTCTGGAACTCCCTCCCTAAACCTCTCCGCCTCTCCACCTCTCTCTCCTCCTTTAAGATGCTCTTAAAACCTACCTCTTTGGCCAAGCTTTTGATCACCTGTCCTAATATCTCTCTGTGGCTCGTGTCGAATTTTGTCTGATAACGTTCCTGTGAAGCACCTTGGGACGTTTTACAACGTTAAAGGCGCTATAGAAATGCGTGTTGTTGATGTTACCAAATTTGGTAGGACTGGTATGAGGCTTCCAGTGAGGATGGAATACAAGATGGGTGTTGACAACTTTCAGTACTGGCAACACCCTAGTGCACTTTGATTTTCCAAGCTCGTGGGCTTTTCTTTTGCTAGCTGGTTGGAATGCAAGCTCAGCTCCTAAACATGTCTCGTCGGATACTTCAAACATGTTCCTTCCGTCGTGTCTCATATTGAGACTCGGGTGTTGAACAAGCTGCCTAGCCAGTGACTCAGGCCTCCCATTCGCAGCAGCAGATCTGAGCGGGGGGGGGGGGGGGGGGGGGGGGGGGAATGAACGTCAAATTGTAAAGAAATGTTTTTTCTCTTCCCCATAATCTTGCTTCACAAGATTTTCTTCAGAAAAACTGTTTTTCTGGCACCCAATACTGAAAAGTGTTGCTGCCAAATATATGCAAGATATTCAAAGGTTTGTAACATAAATAAACAAACACTTGCGTTTGAAATGAAAATGACGGTGTTCAGCCAAGAAGTTTTCATTAGTTAAGCAAACTCGAACCTTAATGTGCATGAACCTTGTATTTGTCACATGACTAACTATGCAACTAACAAGTCACCTCTTAAAATGTGCTCGATATTCAGAAAAAGAAAGACTTGCATTTCTCCAGCGCCTTTCACAACCTCAGGACGTCCCAAAGCGCTTCACAGTCAATGAAGTACTTTTTGAAGTATGGTCACTGTTGTAATGTAGGAAACGCGGCTGTCAATTTATGCACAGCAAGCTCCCACAAACAGCAAAGTGATAATGATCAGATAATCTGTTTTTTTTTAGTGATGTTGATTGAGGGATAAATATTGGCCCCAGGACATCGGGGAGAACTCCCCCTTGCTCTTCTTCGAAATAGTGCCCGTGGGATCTTCTACCTCCACCTGAGAGACCACCTGAACCTAAGGGGCCTCGGTTTAACGTCTCACCCGAAAGACGGCACCTCCGACAGTGCTGCGCTCCCTCAGCACAGCCCTGGGAGTGTCCGCCTGGATTTTGTGCTCAAGTCTCTGAATGTTAAATTGTAATTTCCTCCAATTTGTTATGTATTGCTCCCTTAAATGACCTGCTTAGATTTCCCCCCCCCTCCATAAGCAACGTCAGCACCTGACTAAAATGTTGTTTATATTAAACCTTCTGACAGTGAACTCTACTTTCAAGCAAATAAATCGAGTTTGATGCTGCAATACCTTTAATATGAGCTGTGTCAGAATTGTTGGCCAGATACTGTAGTTCATATTCACAGCACACTTACAAGAAGGCTAATGTACTTAACAAAAAAAATGTTGTTGCATTTAATTGTTAAACGCCAGTCAGCCAAAATGCTTTGGATACTGTCGATCTCACAGCCCAGCTTGTAGAAAGCTCCCTCACTGCCTTTTATTTCCTATATAACTAGAATAATAGAGGGAAAGAAAGACTTGCATTTCTCCAGCGCCTTACACGACCTCAGGACGTCCCAAAGCGCTTTATAGCAAATGAAGTACTTTTTGAAGTGTAGTCAGTGTTGTAACGTCAGAAACACAGCAGCCAATTTGAGCACAGCAAGCACAGCAATGTGATAATGACCAGATAATCTGTTTTTGTTATGTTGGTTGAGGGATAAATATTGGCCAGGACATCGGGGATAAGTCCCCTGCTCTTCTTTGAAATAATACCATGGGATCTTTTACGTCCACCTGTGAGGGCAGACGGGGACCTCGGTTTAATGTCACATCCGAAAGACGGCACCTCCAACAATGCAGCACTCCCTCAGTACTGCACTGGAGTGTCAGCCTGGATTTTTTTGTGCTCAAGTCTCTGGAGTGGGATTTCAAACCCAGAACTTTAAAGACTCAGAGGCAAGAGTGCTACCCACTGAACCATGGCTGATAATAGAGGGAAAGGACAAGAGACTGGGATAAAAGGCTTCTTCTGGTTTCTAAAGAGTTGCATTTTAAAACATTCATATTACAAGCTACTGCTAGGATTTTTTTGGTGGTGAGGAATGGAATTTTTTGTATTTATTAACGGGATGTGGGTGTCGCTGGAAAGGCCAGCATTTATTGCCCATCCCTAATTGCCCTTGAGCCGCCTTCTTGAACCGCTGCAGTCCGTGTGGTGAAGGTGCTCCCACGGTGCTGTTAGGGAGGGAGTTCCAAGATTTTGACCCAGCGACGATGAAGGATCGGCCGATATATTTCCAAGTCAGGATGGTGTGTGACTTGGAGGGGAACTTGGAGATGGTGGTGTTCCCATGCGCCTGCTGCCCTTTTCCTTCAAGGTGGAAGAGGTCGCGGGTTTGGGAGGTGCTGCCGAAGAAGCCTTGGCGAGTTGCTGCAGTGCATCTTGTAGATGGTACACACTGCAGCCACGGTGCGCCGGTGGTGGAGGGAGTGAATGTTTAAGGTGGTGGATGGGGTGCCAATCAAGCGGGCTGCTTTATCCTGGATGGAAGTTGAGCTTCTTGAGTGTTGTTGGAGCTGTGGTTGTTTTCCCTCAGTCAGGAAACCACTTCAAGTGGCATTTCAAAAAAATAAAATGAAGTTGCAATTGTCACATTCCGTTTGAAGAATTGTCATTTGGACCATAAACTGGAAATTGTGAGAATTTTGGAAATGAAAATTTGGACTACTGTTGCCCAATGTTCCCCTCAATTTTTTTGGGTGCACGGCCCCTTTAATGGCCATTCACAGTTCTGCGCATGTGCGAAATTTCACATTGGAAAAGTCGGTCCCAGTCTGTGCGGCCGCGCGGCTTAACGGGAACGTTGCTGCTGCCTAGGAATATCTGCAGGTTATGCAGAAGCAGCAGTATTTAGGAAATTGCCACAGAGACAAAAATCCAGCCATAGTACAGTTAATGGTATTTATTGCTATTCACAGTTCGTCTGTCAAACCATTTGGCATCTAAAAATTAAAAACTGCACGGACCAATGTATTCTGACTGCTGTTAAAGGCAATAGCTGACTTGCAGGGCAGATAGCATTTACATGATTATAACTATCAGGAAAGACTGAACAGGCTGGGGCTCCTTTCTCTAGAAAAGGGGAGGTTGAGGGGTGACCTGATCGAGGGGTTTAAAATTATGAAGGGGTTCGATAGGGTTAGACATAGAGAAGATGTTTCCACTTGCCAGCGAATCCAAAACTAGGGGCCATAAATATAAGAAGTCACTAATAAATCCAGTAAGGAATTCAGGAGAATTCAGAGAATGGTCAGAATGTGGAACTTGCTACAATGTGGAGTGGCTGAGCAGAGGTGCATTTAAGGGGAAGCTAGATAAGCACATGAGGGAGAAAGGAATAGAAGAATATGCTGATAGGGTGAGATGAAGAGGGGTGGGAGGAAGCTCGTGTGGAGCATAAACACTGGCACGGACCTGTTGGGCCGAATGGCCTGTTTCTGTGCTGCAAGTTCGATGTAATATGTGCTTCCTGTGAGTTCTTGTTACAGTTTCAAAGATGAGTTATGAATCATACATAGAACATAGAACATAGAAAAATAGGAGCAGGAGTAGGCCATTCGGCCCTTCGAGCCTGCTCCGCCATTCAATAAGATCACGGCTGATCCTTTATCTCAATACCATATTCCCGCTCTCTCCCCATACCCCTTGATGCCTTTTGTGTCTAGAAATCTATCTATCTCCTTCTTAAATATATTCAGTGACTTGGCCTCCACAGCCTTCAGTGGTAGAGAATTCCACAGGTTCACCACCCTCTGAGTGAAGAAAAACTCATGTCTTTCAAATCTCAGTTTAAGGTGGTTATGCTGTGTGTGCTCTCCACGGTCCCACTAATAGAGTGAGCAGCGCTTGCATTTCTAACTACCTCTTGTGTAGTCTCTGTCACGTGACCACAGTCCGAACGGGAGGAACACCCTAATTGGACAGCAGTTTACACGGTGAGACTTTGATGTGTCACGAGATTCCATTTTCACATCCAGTCTCCAAGCAGATACAGCGTGCCTTCGCTTTTGAGCTGGCCCCCCTGAAACTAACAAAATAAAAATGTTTTATGTAATTGCTTGACTCGTGATTAATTTGTAGCCAGATTTCCTAGGCGGAATGGTTTTTAGAAAGAAATGCCTTTTGGGCAGGGAATTGAAAGTGAAATCCAGGCTATCTCCAGCCATGTAGTGAATTTCACGCCTTTGTTAACCTACACAATGGTCACTGGAAGGATAAGACATAGAAACATAGAAGATAGGAGCAGGAGTAGGCCATTCGGCCCCTCGAGCCTGTTCCTCCATTCAATGAGATCATGGCTGATCAAGACCTGGGCGTAGAGTTGGAGCAGAGGAGAAGAAGTAAGATTCGGAAACCCTACCTAAACTGGAGATTGCCTTTGGAAAACAGTTTCTTCCTGTGCAAATGTAGTGAAATTGGGAATGTTGGGAGCTGCGATGTTCTCCAATTGTGCTAAGAAAGCTGCCTGCTTCACAAATTTGAGGAAATTTTCTTTGCGTTCCGAACTTTTCTAGAGTTACTTTCAACGTTCATTTCATGTGTCCTTCAGATATGTAAATAAGGTGTACAGCTTGTTGTTATGTGATGGGTTTGAAAAATGTTGAAATAATCAAAGTTAGAGGATCCATGTTGTGAGGCTGTTCATAAAGAAAATTAAAGTTAATCAAAATTAACCTTTTGTGTCTTTAGTTTTTGCTCTACTGAACGTCACTCTACATCCTATGTGAATACACGTACTGAAGGCTTAGAGATCTCAACAACAATAACTTGGCATTTATACAGCGCCTTTACTTTAATAAAATGTCTCAAGGCGCTGCACAGGAGTGTTATCAGATATTGACACCAAACCACATAAGGAGATATTAGGACAGGTGACCAAAAGCTTGGTCAAAGAGGTAGGTTTTAATGAACATCTTAAAGGAGGAGAGAGAGGCGGAGAGGTTTAGGGAGGGAATTCCAGAGCTCGGGGCCCAGACTGCTGAAGGCACGGCCGCCAATGGTGGAGCGATTAAAATCGGGGGATGCGCAAGAGGCCAGAATTGGAGGAGCACAGAGATCTCGGAGGGTTGTAGGGCTGGAGGAGGTTACAGAGACAGGGAGGGGCGAGGGCCATGGAGGGATTTGAAAACAAGGATGAGAATTTTAAAATCGAGGCATTGCTTAACTGGGAGCCGATGTAGGTCAGCGAGCACAGGGGGTGATGGGTGAACGGGACTGGGTGCGAGTTAGGGCACGGGGCAGCAGAGTTTCGGATAAACTTACGCTGAAGTATAACCAGGGCAATATTGTAACTTTCAAGTTGGTTCCTTGTTCTTTCAATCTTCAATTCTCAAATAGTGAATGTGTTCTGTAAGAAAGAGAAAACATACTTGAGTTCATATAGCACCTTTCAAGATCTCAGGATGTCCCAAGGCACTTTGCAAAAACCCTGAATTACTTTTGAAGTGCAAACTGTATTGTTTTATAGGCAAATGTGGCAACTAATTTGCGCACAGCAAGATCTCGCACAACAACCGAATCACGAGATAATCTGTTGAGGCGGAGTTCGGGAGGAATGTTGGCCAGGTTGCTGGGAGAACTCCCTATTCTTCAAATAAATGGCACAAGATATTTTTAATTCACCTAAGAGTGGCAGAGGGACCTTAGTGTAATGTCTCACCTGAAACCGCACTTAGAATAGAATCACAGAAGAAGACCATTCGGCCCATCGTGCCTGTGCCGGCTCTTTGAAAGAGCTCTCCAATTAGTCCCACTCCTCCCTGCTCTTTCCCCATAGCCCTGCACATTTCTCCTTTTCAAGTATTTATCCAAATCCCTTTTTGAAAGCTACTATTGAATCTGTTTCCACCGCCCTTTCAGACAGCGCATTCCACTGAAAGAAAAAGACTTGCATTTCTACAGCACCTTTCACGACCACCGGATGTCTCAAAGCGCTTTACAGCCAATGAAGCACTTTTTGAAGTGGAGTCACTGTTGTAATGTAGGAAACGAGGCAGCCAATTTGCGCACAGCAAGCTCCCACAAACAGCAATGTGATAATGACCAGATCATCTGTTTTTGTTATGCTGGTTGAGGGATAAATATTGGCCCAGGACACCGGGGAGAACTCCCCTGCTCTTCTTTGAAATAGTGCCTTGGGATCTTTTACATCCACCTGAGAGAGCAGACGGGGCCTCGGTTTAATATCTCATCTGAAAGACGGCACCTCCGACAGTGCAGCGCTCCCTCAGTACTGCACTGGAGTGTTAACCTAGCTTTATGTGCTCAAGTCCCCAGAGTGAGATTTGAATCCACAACCTTCTGACTCAGAGGCAAGTGTGCTACCAACTGAGCCACGGCTTACAACAGTGACTACAGTTCAAAAGTACTTCATTGGCTGTAAAGCGCTGAGGTTGTGAAAGGCGCTATATAAATGCAAGACTCTCTATTCTTTCAGATCTTAACAACTCGCTGTGTAAAAAAAAAAATTCTCCTCATCTCCCCCTCTGGTTCTTTTGCCAATTACCTTAAATCTGTGTCCTCTGGTTACTGATCCCCAACGTCCCCGTTAAGCCACACGGCCGCACGCCGGTCTGGAGGTCCCGCGCAGGCCGCTCACCAGCTTCCACAGGGAAGAAACCGCGCAAGCGCCAAAGTCTGAATGGGCCGCGCGCCCAGTTAAAGGGACCGCACACTAAAAATTTTTTAGAGGGAACATTGCCGAACCCCCGCCAAATAACAAATAACAAATAACAAATTGATTGAATTTTTCGAGGGGGTGACTAGGTGTGTGGATGAGAGTAGTGCAGTTGATGTAGTCTACATGGACTTCAGTAAGGCTTTTGACAAAGTTCCGCATGGGAGACTGGTCAAGAAGGTAAGAGCCCATGGGATCCAGGGCAATTTGGCACATTGGATCCAAAATTGGCTTAGTGGCAGGAGGCAGAGGGTAATGGTCAAAGGTTGTTTTTGTGACTGGAAGCCTGTGTCCAGTGGTGTACCGCAGGGATCGGTGCTGGGTCCTTTGCTGTTTGTAGTGTACATTAATGATTTAGATATGAATGTAGGAGGTATGATCAGTAAGTTCGCAGATGACACGAAAATTGGTGGAGTGGTAAATAGCGAGGAGGGAAGCCTCAGGCTACAGGACGATATAGACGGGTTGGTCAGATGGGCAGAACAGTGGCAAATGGAATTTAACCCTGAAAAGTGTGAGGTGATGCATTTTGGGAGGACTAACAAGGCAAGGGAATACACAATGAATGGTAGGACCCTAGGAAGGACAGAGGATCAGAGGGACCTTGGTGTGCATGTACATAGATCCCTGAAGGCAGCAGGACAGGTAGATAAGGTGGTTAAAAAGGCATATGGGATACTTGCCTTCATTAACCGAGGCATAGAATATAAGAGCAGGGAGCTTATGATGGAGCTGTACAAAACGCTAGTTAGGCCACTGCTGGAATACTGTGTGCAGTTCTGGTCGCCACACTATAGGAAGGATGTGATTGCATTAGAGAGGGTGCAGAGGAGATTCACCAGGATGTTACCTGGGCTGCAGCGCTTCAGCTATGAAGAGAGACTGGACAGGCTGGGGTTGTTTTCCTTAGAGCAGAGAAGGCTGAGGGGGGACCTGATTGAGGTGTACAAAATTATGAGCGGCATAGATAGGGTAGATAGAAAGGAACTTTTCCCCTTAGTAGAGGGGTCAATAACCAGGGGGCATAGTTTCAAGGTAAGGGGCAGGAGGTTTAGAGGGGATTTGAGGAAAAACTTTTTCACCCAGAGGGTGGTTGGAATCTGGAACTCACTGCCTGAAAGGGTGGTAGAGGCAGGAACCCTCACAACATTCAAGAAGTATTTAGATGAGCACTTGAAACGCCATAGCGTACAAGGCTATGGACCAAGTGCTGGAAAATGGGATTAGAATAGACAGGGCTTGATGGCCGGCGCGGACACGATGGGCCGAAGGGCTTCTTTCTGTGCTGTATAACTCTATGACTCTTTGACTCTATGACCCTTCACAATTTTGAAAACCACTATTAAATCTCCCCTTAACCTTCTCAAAGGAAAACAACCCCCAGCTGTCAATGTGTTTTTCTCATATGCAGATGGGTTTCTAGAAATGAGTGTGAGTTAGAACATCTGCTGTCACTCATTTAAGGGGAGGTGGTGTTGTTTGCAAAACTGTTGAAACGATTTCCTGAAGTCACAGGCACACACAGAGCTGGTGCAGAATGAATGAATGAATGAATGCGAGAGAGAGAGAGTGCTTCCTGTCACTAAATCTCACTCAGCCAGCTCGATTGCACTTAGTGGAGAGAGAGAGAGAGAGAGAGAAGGGGGAGCGAGAGGTTAAAACCACCTCCCACACTCCACTTCTCAGCCCCAATACCACACACCATGGCAAACCCCCCCAGCAAACGGAGCCGTGCTCACTCTTGCAACGACGCAGCCAGGAAAGTTTCCATCGAGGGGAATATAGGTGAGTGATGGAGGAGCTTATTACAAACCCCCGCCCCCCTACCCTGGCCCAGACAATGGAGCTCCTTCTGAACATCGCACAGGCTGTGCACAGGCTGCCGCAGACCAGCGCCTGGCCCCTGGCCCCTGGGACAGCTCCACAGACAGCAGCTGCCGCTTGCAGCCTGATTCCTCTTTGCATTTGGTCGCATTCGGATGGGGTGCTGTTAATATAATCCTTCTTGTCGCATTTTAGTCGTGGAATTGAGGCGTGTGCAGCGTGGTTTAAGCTGCATTGCATTTAAAGGGACAGTCCCTCCCTATAAAATATCGTGCTTTGTTTCAAGACAAGGCGTTTCTCATCACCCAAACTTAAAAAAAAGAGCAAGACCTCAAAAATTACTTATGTCCTGCCCACTGCCCACCGGACCCTGGGGTGTGAGATTGACTCCGACACATCTTCCAGCCCGACAACCCTCCAAGAACTCTGCATATCCTAACTCGCACCAAGTCCCGTTCACCCATCGCTCCCCGTGCTCGCTGACCTACACGGGCTCCCGGTCCGGCAACGCCTCAAATTTAAAATTCTCTTCCTTGTGTTCAAATCCCTCCGTGGCCCTCGCCCCCCTCCCTATCTCTGTAACCTCCTCCAGCCCTACAACCCCCCCGAGATCTCTGCGCTCCTCTAATTCTGGCCTCTTGTGCATTCCCGATTTTAATCGCTCCACCATTGTCGGCCGTGCCTTCAGCTGCCTGGGCCCTAAGCTCTGGAATTCCCTCCTTAAACTTCTCTGCCTCTCTACCTCTCTCCCCTCCTTTAAGACGCTCCTTAAAACCTACCTCTTTGACCAAGCTTTTGGTCACCTGTCCTAATGCCTCTTTATGTGGCTCGGCGCCAATGTTTGTCTGATATTCGCTCATCCGAAGTGCCTTGGGACGGTTTCACTACTTTAAAGGTGTTTGATAAATGTAAGTTGTTGTTATGATTGCACCAGTTACTTAAGCTTGGCACTTTATAAAATTAATTTTTAATGAAAGGTTAAAGTCTCTAGAGCGATCATAGAATCTCAGCACAGAAGGAGGCCATTCGGCCCATCATGCCTGTGCCGGCTCTTTGAACGAGCTCTCCAATTAGTCCCACTCCCCCCTGCTCTTTCCCCATAGCCCTGTAAATTTCTCCTTTTCAATGGCTACGGTAGTATAGAGGTTATGCTACTGGTCTAGACATGAGTTCAAATCCCACCACGGCAGCTGGGGAATTTAAATTCAGTTAATTAATAAATCTGGAATTTAAAAGAAGCTAGTCTCAGTAATGGTGACCATGAAACTACCGGATTGTGGTAAAAATCCATCTGGTTCACTTGGTGTCCTTTAGCGAAGGAAATCTGCCGTCCTTACCCGGTCTGGCCGATACGTGACTCCAGACCCATGTGGTTGACTCTTAACTGCCCTCTGAAATGGCCGAGCTCAGTTGTACCAAACCGCTACAAAGCAATATAATGCAGCGGTTTCAAGAAGGCAGCTCACCACCACCTTCTCAAGGGCAACTGGGGATGGGCAATAAATGCCGGCCTTGCCAGCGACGCCCACATCCCCTCGAACCTGTTCCACCATTCAATTACATTTGACCTTGGAATTGCTTGTTTAAGTGAGGAACTGTTACATCGATGGCTATTTTAAAATATATTTACAGCTGCTGGCAAATCGACGTTGGTTCAGATATTGGGGCAAGCCTGTGAGGAATGGGACGCTGTGCCCGAGCCCATTGCCCGTTGGTGTAACGTGCAAACTGAGAAAGGAGATTTTGAGGTAAGGTGTTTGTTGCGTTTGTCTCTTCGACTGAGGACGGCCATTTAAGACTAAGATGAAGTGAAATTTCTTCACTCAGAGGGTTGTGAATCTTTGGAATTCTCTACCCCAGAGGGCTGTTGAGTATATGCAAGATTGAGATCGATAGATTCTTAGATACTAAGGGAATCAAGGGATATGGGGATAAGGCAGGAAAGTGTCAGCTGTGGCTCAGTGGGTAGCACCCTCGCCTCTGAGTCAGAAGGTTGTTGGTTCATAGTCCCACTCCTGGGACGTGAGCACAAAAATCCAGGCTGACACTCCCAGTGCAGTTCTGAGGGAGCGCCGCACTGTCGGAGGGGCAGTACTGAGGGAGCGCCGCACTGTCGGAGGGGCAGTACTGAGGGAGCGCCGCACTGTCGGAGGGGCAGTACTGAGGGAGCGCCGCACTGTCGGAGGGGCAGTACTGAGGGAGCGCCGCACTGTCGGAGGGGCAGTACTGAGGGAGCGCCGCACTGTCGGAGGGGTAGTACTGAGGGAGCGCCGCACTGTTGGAGGGGCAGTACTGAGGGAGTGCAGCACTGTCGGAGGGGCAGTACTGAGGGAGTGCCGCACTGTCGGAGGGACAGTACTGAGTGAGCGCTGCACTGTCGGAGGGGCAGTACTGAGGGAGTGCCGCACTGTCGGAGGGACAGTACTGAGGGAGTGCTACACTGTCGGAGGGGCAGTACTGAGGGAGCGCTGTACTGTCGGAGGGGCAGTACTGAGGGAGCCCTGCACTGTCGGAGGGGCAGTACTGAGGGAGTGCTGCACTGTTGGAGGGGCAGTACTGAGGGAGTGCTGCACTGTCAGAGGGACTGTACTGAGGGAGCACCGCACTGTCGGAGGGGCAGTACTGAGGGAGCGCTGCACTGTCGTAGGGACAGTACTGAGGGAGCTGCACTGTCGGAGGGACAGTACTGAGGGAGCGCAGCACTGTCGGAGGGGCAGTACTGAGGGAGCCCTGCACTGTCGGAGGGGCAGTACTGAGGGAGCGCTGCACTGTCGGAGGGGCAGTACTGAGGGAGCGTTGCACTGTCGGAGGGGCAGTACTGAGGGAGTGCTGCACTGTCGGAGGTGCAGTACTGAGTGAGCTGCACTGTCGGAGGGGCAGTACTGAGGGAGTGCTGCACTGTCGGAGGGGCAGTACAGAGGGAGTGCTGCACTGTCAGAGGTGCCGTCTTTCAGATGAGACGTTAAACCGAGGCCCCGTCTGCCCTCTCAGGTGGACGTAAAAGAATCTATGGCACTATTTCGAAGAAGAGCAGGGGAGTTCTCCCCAGTGTCCTGGGGCCAATATTTATCCCTCAATCAACATCACTAAAAACAGATTATCTGGTCATTGGCTGTGAAGCGCTTTGGGATGTCCTGAGGTTGTGAAAGGCGCTATAGAAATGCAAGTCTTTATTGGAGTTGAGGTAGAAGATCAGCCATGATCTTATTGAATGGCGGAGCAGGCTCGAAGGGCCGAATGGCCGACTCCTGCTCCTAATTCTTATGCTCTTATATCCCATTCCAAATTTTTTCACGTTCCCTTTAGTTGATTGAGTAACTAAGGGCACCACAGTGAAAATGGGTTCATTTTCGCCAATGGTGGTATTTTAGAGGAAGTCTTGACCTCCCTTTACAAAAGCTAATCAGTGCTATCAAATTATATCGGACCCAAGTATGATTTAGTTGGTTGCTGGGTTACAATGAGCTGGTGATGATCACGCCCACCAATCGGGGCAAAAAGGGTTTAAATTGTGAGGACAGGTTGCCCAGACTGGGCTTGTATTCCCTCGAGCATCGAAGATTGAGGTGTAATCAAATTGAGGTGTTTAAGATGATTAAAGAGTTGATAGGGTAGATAGAGAAAAACTATTTCCTCTGGTGTGGGAGTCTAGAACAAGGGGGCAGAACCTTAAAATTAGAGCCAGGCCTGTTCAGGGGTGATGTCAGGAAGCACTTCTTCACACAAAGGGTGGTGGAAATCGGGAACTCTCTCCCCCAAAAAGCTGTTGAGGCTGGGGGTCAATTGAAAACTTCAAAACTGAGATCGAGAGATTTTTGTTGGGTAAGAGTATTAAGGGTTACGGAACTGAGGCGGGTAGATGGAGTTAAGCTACAGATCAACCATGATCTAATTGAATGGCGGAACAGGCTCGAGGGGCTGAATGGCCTCCTCCTGTTCCTCCAAGACCACGGTTGGGGCTGAGGATTTTTTTGGCCCCAGGACTTTCTGCAGGAAAGGAAAGTTTTAAGAGTGTTGATCACACTTTATAATATCAAAATATATAAAATAAGAGAGAAAGGAAGGCAGCTGGAAATTTGCAAAACTTCTCTGGATGTGGGCGTCACTGGCAAGGCCGGCGTTTATTGCCCATCCCCAATTGCCCTCGAGAAGGTGGTGGTGAGCCGCCTTCTTGAACCGCTGCAGTCCGTGTGGTGAAGGTGCTCCCACAGTGCTGTTAGGGAGGGAGTTCCAGGATTTTGACCCAGCGACGACGAAGGAACGGCCGATATATTTCCAAGTCGGGATGGTGTGTCTGACTTGGAGGAGAAGTTGGAGGTGGTGGTGTTCCCATGCGCCTGCTGCCCATGTTCTTCTAGGTGGTGGAGGTCGCGGGTTTAAGCAATATGTAAGCCATGGCTTTGAAGGGGCAGGCCGGTTACACTGATATACAGCAAAACCATGTTCTGATCCCAGACTACCCGTAAGCAATATAGTGGGACATCAGCTAATATACAGTGCGATTAATCCACTGCCCTATTATGTCTGGAATGTTGGAATCCATCTGTTGGGCTAGTTTTGTATCAGCAGCAGCTGTGCTTTGTCAAGGCTGAGCTGTAAGGTTGCTTAACAGGTGGTCTGGCTTTAGTGACGATGGAATAGTGCTGAATCTTTGTCAGCAGCTCTTGTGCCAGAGACCTTTGCAACTTCGTTCCGTACCGGCAATTAACTTCATAATGCAACGGAAAGTTCTGCCATCCTGTCGCTCTCTCTCCTGCGCTTCCTTCCCGTGAAGGAGAGACGTAGATTTTGAGCAGTCGTGTTGTAGCCCGATCTCTGTTCTGACCTCCTTTCGAGTATCGCTCTCCACTGGGAAAAAAAGGAAAGGACTTGTACTTTCACAGTGCCTTTCACAACCTCAGGACGTCCCAAGGGTGCTTCACAGCCAATGAAGTACTTTTTGAAGTGTGGTCGCTGTTGTAATGTAGGAAACGCAGCAGCCAATTTGCGCACAGCAAGCTCCCACAAACAGCAATGTGATAATGCCCAGATAATCTGTTTTAATGATGTTGGTTGAGAACTCCCCAGCTCTTCTTCGAAATAGTGGCCGTGGGATCTTTTACGTCCACCTGAGAGGGCAGACGGGGCCTCAGTTTAACATCTCATCAGAAAGACGTCACCTCCGACAGGGCTAGAGAGGAGGATAAATTATCCAAGGTTCCCACCTCTCGATCTAGGCATCCCTGCTGGCACCTCTGTGTGGGGATGGAGTGGGGATTGACTGGGTGCTTCTGGACCTGCGTGGAATACTTTTTTGAAGAATGTTTCGTAAAGCCTTTGCTATTTTGATGTTTTCTTTCTTGTGGCGAATGGTCGCATTCGCTTGAACCAAACTCCACCCTGCTTGTCTGTTGAAGGAGCTGACCACATCTCAGAAGAGCGGAGGGAACCTCCTGCAGATGATGTACGATAAGCCAGAACGCTGGTCCTATACGTTCCAGAATTATGCCTGTCTAAGCAGGGTGCGATCACAGCTCAAATCTCTCAGTGACAAGGTGAAAGATTCTGCCCGGCCAGTTCAGTTCTTTGAGCGATCTCTGTACAGTGACAGGTAATGCGGCTCCTATAATATTTCTCAAGTCTCCACGAGTGACACTTTTTAACATTTCTCTGTATCTCACAGACTAAGTAAAGTAATGCTTCGTGTTAGCCGTGGCTCAGTGGGTAGCACTCTCGCCTCTGAGTCAGAAGGTTCAAGTCCCACTCCAGAGACTTGAGCATCTCTCTTCTCTCAGGCAGTCCTTCGGAACCGAGGATGACTTGCTTCCACATTAAACATGAGTTTGCAGGTGACTGATGAGTCCAATGCGGGACCCACAGTCTCTGTCACAGGTGGGGCAGACGGTGGTTGAAGGGGCAGGTGGGTGGGGTGCTTGGGTTGACGTGCGCTCCTTGCGCTGCCTGCGCTTGGCTTCCGCTTGCTCCCGGCGAAGAGACTCGAGGTGTTCGGCGCCTTCCCGGATGCTTCTCCTCCACTTGAGCATCAAATCCAGGCTGACACTCCAGTGCAGTGCTGAGGGAGTGCTGCACTGTCGGAGGTGCCGTCTTTCGGATGAGACGTTAAACCGAGACCCCGTCTGCCCCCTCAGGTGGATGTAAAAGATCCCACGGCCACTATTAGAAGAGCAGGAGAGTTCTCCCCGGTGTCCTGGGCCAATATTCATCACTAAAACAGATGATCTGATCATTATCACATTGCTGTTTGTGGGAGCTTGCTGTGTGCAAATTGGCTGCCGTGTTTCCTACATTACAACAGTGACTACACTTCAAAAGTACTTCATTGTCTGTAAAGCGCTTTGGGACATCCTGAGGCTGTGAAAGAAGCTATAGAAATGCAAGTCTTTATAGCAGCATCTTAAGTGAATTTGGGCTTCTTTACTGTAAACTTTGGGAACTCAAACCAGCGTGAGGCAGTCTGCTGAAGCAGTATTGGCTCTGCTGAAGCAGTATTGGCTCTGCTTGTGAACGCTGTTCAGTCTCTCCTGCTGTTTCGCTGTGCGCGGGAGGAAGTCGGGCGAGAGCAGAAATCAGCTAATGCGCCACCCCCTCCCCCGTGGTGGAATAGCTGGCTGAACGCACCATCCAGGGTAAGGCCTGAGGAATGGCCACCTGTAGGAGGGCTATGTTGTAGCTTCAGGGGGAGGAGGGAAGAGAATTGAGGAAGGAAAAAAGCAAGGATTTACAGTAACTCAGTGACAGTAACATTATGTTATTGCATTTAAGGGGAACAACAACAACAACAACAACTTGCATTTATATAGCGCCTTTAACATAGTAAAACATCCCAAGGCGCTTCACAGGAGCGATTATCAAACAAAATTTGATACTGAGCTGCATAAGGAGATATTAGGACAGGTGACCAAAAGCTTAGTCAAAGAGGTAGGTTTTAAGGAGCGTCTTAAAGGGGGAGAGATTGGTAGAGAGATGGACAGGTTTTGGGAGGGAATTCCAGAGCTTAGGGTCCAGGCAGCTGAAGGCACGGCCACCAATGGTGGAGCGATTAAAATCGGGGATGCGCAAGAGGCCAGAATCGGAGGAGCGCAGAGATCTCAGAGGTTGTAGGGCTGGAGGAGGTTACAGAGATAGGGAGGGGGGGCGAGGCCATTGATGGGGTTTGAAAACAAGGATGAGAATTTTAAAATCGAGGCGTTGCTTAACCGGGTGCCAAGGATGTTAAAGGCACTATCTTCTATGTTTCTATGTTTCTATGTAGGTCAGCGAGCCCAGGGGTGATGGCAGCTAGATAAACACATGAGGGAGAAAGGAATAGAAGGATATGCTGATAGGGTGAGATGAAGAGGGGTGGGAGGAGGCTGGTGTGGAGCATAAACACCAGCACGGACCAGTTGGGCCGAATGATCTGTTTCTGTGCTGTAAACACTATGTAACACATATTGTTATTGACTGTGAGCAAATCTTCCCTTCAGCTATCTAGCCTCTCTGAGATAATTGATGTGATATAAACCTCTAACTTAAGCAGTGCTGCTTCATGTAACCTTTCACTATCAACAATAACAGCAGATGGAAAAACTAATGCTAAGCCACTTTTGAATTTTGTTTTTTAATGGCAGATATGTCTTTGCCTCTAACTTGTACGAATCCGATTGCATCAGCGAGACTGAATGGATAATGTACCAGGACTGGCACGGCTGGATACACAGCTGTTTTGGTAAAAAGATCGAACTGGATGGCATCATCTATCTCCGGGCAACACCTGAGGTGGGACCATTGGGATTGTCCGATAGTCTGGTAGCCAGCGGTTACGGTACTGGACTAGTCATCCAGAGGTCGTGAGTTCATGCCAGTCATGGCAAGGGGGTGAAACTGAACTCAGTGTTTAAAATCATGAAGGGTTTAGATAGAATAAATAAAGAGAAACTGTTTCCAGTGGCTGAAGGGTCGATAACCAGAGGACACAGATTTAAGTGATTGGCAAAAGAACCAGAGGCAACATGAGGAAAAACATTTTTACGCAACGAGTGGCTGGATCTGGAATGCGCTGCCTGATAGGGCGGTAGATACAGATTCAATAGTAGCCTTCAAAAGGGAATCGGATAAATACTTGAAGGAGAAATAATTGCAGTGATATGGGGAAAGAGCGGGGGAGTGGGACTAACTGGATTGTTCTTCAACAGAGCCGGCGCAGACTGGATGGGCCGAATGGCCTCCTTCTGTGCTGTACTGTTCTATGATTCTATGGAAATAAGAGATTTAACATCTCACCACTTTTCTTTCCCATGTGGTAGTCAGATAAAGAAATGCAATGGCACAAACCTTGGAGCAGGTTATCAGGCCATGGTTGCTATATGAGAATGACTACAGAGGGGGATAGAAAGGAATTTTAGGGGCAAGTTACATATGTCCTGTGCTATTCTATGATTCTGTGATTCAATAAATCTGGCCCATTTATGGGCTATCGTTGGAGAAATGACTGTGCAAAGTTGCTGGATTGAACCCCAACTGGTTCTCGAATGTCCTTCAGGGCAGGGAACCTGTCAACACTGACCTGCTCTGGTTCACACACGACTCTGGTCCCACAATACATAGACATACCCAAAATGGGGGGCAGGGAAAGACCAGCCGGTCTATCAAGCCTGCCCCAACCCTCCTGATGCCCGGAGCATCACGACTAGACACTTCTTAACCCCATCGCCCCCATCCAAGTAATCTCCTGGGAGAGGCAATAAAAAAAAGGGACAGAAACCCAAGGGAAAAAAAAGTCTCTTCCGAAAGATGGCACCTCCGACAGTGCAGCGCTCCCTCAGCACTGCATTGGGAGTGTCAGCCTAGCTTTTGTGCTACAAGCCTCGAACGTGGGACTTGAACCCACAACCTTCTGACTCAGAGGAGAGTGTGTTGCCCACTGAGCCATGGCTGACACCTTGGGTAGGGGGAGCCATTTTTGTGAAAGGGGGGAAGGGTTCCTGAGTGCCATTTTCAGTGATCATTATTTGCACCATCTACAGGGTCCAAATGCCGAAACCCATTCCACATCGAGCCTTGTAGTCAACAGAGACCGAAGGCTTAATCCATAGATTTGGTCTGGATTCAAACCCAGTTCTCAGAGGTTTAAAGACTAACTCGATGCACAATTCGGTCACTGAGTCGAAGATTTGCTTCAAGCTAAAGGAGGAACGTGTAAACGTGCTCACTCAGCGGATCCATTGCTTTGGGTTAGGAACGTGTTGGACCGTGAAGTGACCAGACACAAGTCCTCCTCCCACACGGTGAGCTACCAATCTCAGCAGGGTTATGTACAGAGAGGAGGGAAATTGGGAAGACAAGTCAATTCCTACTCAGTAGGGACGGGCACCAGCAGAGGGGTGAAAGCAGATGGCGTTGTCATTGCGTTGAGCAGAATGGTACATGATATTGGGTGGGAGTGGGCTGGAACCTGAAGAGGGTGAGAATATAACCTTCAAAACTTTGGAGAACTTTGGAAAAAAAAACGTTTGCACGCTGATATCTATATTTGCTTTGCAGAACTGTATGAACAGACTGACCTTGAGAGGACGGCAGGAAGAGCTGGGAATTCCAATGGAGTATCTGGAGAAGCTTCACTCCAAACATGAGTGCTGGCTGCAACACAGGACAACGCGGTAAGACCACATTTCCTTTTTTGCCAAGTGTCTGAATTTCGAAGTGTAAATGTTACGCGACCATCACAGTTACATTCAATACAGAACCAAGACCCTAACAAATAAATACACCAGGTAGAGGGGAAAAGACTGCGGCAGTGGTGGATTGTAAGTGGGGGCCCTGGGATTGATGGAATAGTAAGACTTTTAAAAGGAGTTAGAATGATACAACACAGAAGGAGGCCATTCGGCCCATCGTGCCTGTGCCAGCTGTTTGAAAGAGCCTCTCCAATTAGTCCCACTCTCCCGCTTTTTCCTCATAGCCCTGCACATTTTTTTCCTTTTCAAGTATTTATCCAATTTCCTTTTGAAAGTTATTATTGAATCTGCCTCCACCGCCCTTTCAGGCAGCGCATTGCAGATCACAACAACTCGTTGCATAAATAAACCTCTCCTCATCTCCCCCTCTACCTCTTTTTCCAATTACGTTAAATCTGTGTCCTCTGGTTACCAACCCTCCTGCCACTGGAAACAGTTTCTCCCCATCTACTCTGTCAAAACCTCTCATAATTTTGAACACCTCTATTAAATCTCCCCTTAACCTTCTCTGCTTTGATTTGTTTGAGATTATGACTTTTTTAATTTCCCTCCTGCCTTGAGGTCAAGCTCTTCTCCCTCGCTCCTCTGCGGAATCAGTAAACGCTATTCTAAATGGCTCAACTCAGTCTTCACTCATTGAACTTGAAAGCATTGATCACAAATTATACAGCAGTGATTGCGAACAGTTTTTAGTAGACTGGAGCAGTTTGCATAGATTAGAATACTCTTACATTAGGTAAACCCTTCTCTGGAATCAACTGTAACTCAGCCAACTAGTCCCCATCTGCTAATTAAGACTTACACTGTGAATTTAATTAGACAGCGTTTAGCGCTGTTCCCTCACAGGTGCCAAATAAGAAACTGAAACAGAAATCCAGGAGTACTCAGGACCTTTGTAGGTGAAGACTAAGAAAGAATTTGCATTGAAGTGATGCCTTGTGTGTCAGCCGTGGCTCAGTGGGTGGCACTCTCACCTCTGAGTCAGAAGGTTATGGGTTCATAATCCCACTTCAGAGACTTGAGCACAAAAATCCAGGCCGTCACTCCAGTGCAATACTGAGGGAGAGCTGCACTGTTGGAGGTGCCGTCTTTCGGATGAGACGTTAAACCAAGGCCCCGTCTGCCATCTCAGGTGGATGTAAATATCCCATGGCACTATTTCAAAAAAGAGCAGGGGAGGTCTCCCCAGTGTACTTGCCAATATTTATCCATCAATCAATGGCACTAAAACAGATTATCTGCTCATTATCACATTGCTGTTTGTGGGATCTTGCTGTGTGCAAATTGGCTGCCGCGTTTCCTACATTACAACAGTGACTATACTTCAAAAAGTACTTCATTGGCTGTAAAGCGCTTTGGGATGTCCTGAGGTCGTGGAAGGCGCTATAGAAATGCAAGTCTTTCTTTCATGTCCTTGGGATAACCCAAAGAGTTTTACTATCAATGGATTACTTTTGAAGTGCAGGCGGTGTTGTTGTGCGGACAAATATGTCGGCTGAATTTGTGGACAGCAAAGCCTCACAAACAAAAAAGTGAAAGACCAGATAATCTGTTTGTGGTTGAGGGGTGACTGTTGGCCAGGACACCGGACAAACGCCTAGGTCGTCTTCAAAATAGTCCCGTGGGATCTTTTACGACCACCTGAGCATTACTTCACTGCAAGGGGTCAAGAAACTATCAGCAGTTATTTATATATATTGAATTACCCTTTTTGACTTCAATCCACACATTCCCCATCTCAACAGCATTCAGTAAAACAAAATTCAATCTTTTAGGAAGAGCATGCAGTGGGTTACAATGATTCAATGCATTGAGAGGTAGGGTATGGTGTCACAATTTGGGTTGTCTCCCAATCTCGCTTCTGGATTTTAAAATTGTCATCCTTGTTTTCAAATCCCTCCATGGCCTCACCCCTCCCTATCTCTGTAATCTCCTCCAGCCCTACAACCGTCCGAGATCTCTGCGCTCCTCCAATTCTGGCCTCTTGAACATCCCCGATTCTAATCGCTCCACCATTGGCGGCCGTGCCTTCAGCTGCCTGGGCCCTAAGCTCTGGAATTCCCTCCCTAAACCTCTCCGCCTCTCTCCTCTCCTTTAAGATGCTCCTTGAATCCTACCTCTTTGACCAAGCTTTTGGTCACCTGCCCTAATATCTCGTTATGTGGTTCAGTGTCAAATTTTGTCTGATAATCGCTTCTGTGAAGCGCCTTGAGGCTTTTTACTACATTAAAGGCGCTGTATAAATACAAGTGATTGTTGTTCATATTCACAGTGAACTGCAGTTTTTGTAAAAGAAAGACTTGCATTTCTCCAGCGCCTTTCACAACCTCAGGACTTCCCAAACCGCTTTACAGCCAATGAAGTACTTTTTGAAGTGTAGTCACTGTTGTAATGTAGGAAACGCAGCAGCCAATTTGCGCACAGCAAGCTCCCACAAACAGCAATGTGATAATGACCAGTTAATCTGTTTTGGTGATGTTGACTGAGGGATCAATATTGGCCAGGTCTCCGCTGCTCTTAATCGAAATAGTGGCCGTGGGATCTGTTATGATCAACTGAGAGAGCAGACGGGCCTCGGTTTAACGTCTCTTCCGAAAGACGGCACCTCCGACAGTGCAGCGCTCCCTCAGTACTGCCCCTCTGACAGTGCGGCGCTCCCTCAGTACTGCCCCTCCGACAGTGCAGGGCTCCCTCAGTACTGCCCCTCCGACAGTGCGGCGCTCCCTCAGTACTGCCCCTCCGACAGTGTGGCGCTCCCTCAGTACTGCCCCTCCGACAGTGCAGGGCTCCCTCAGTACTGCCCCTCCGACAGTGCGGCGCTCCCTCAGTACTGCCCCTCTGACGGTGCGGCGCTCCCTCAGTACTGTCCCTCCGACAGTGCGGCGCTCCCTCAGTACTGCCCCTTCTGACAGTGCAGGCGCTTCCTCAGTACTGCCCCTTCGACAGAGCGGCGCTCCCTCAGTACTGCCCCTCCGACAGTGCAGGGCTCCCTCAGTACTGCCCCTCCGACAGTGCGGCGCTCCTTCAGTACTGCCCCTCTGACGGTGCGGCGCTCCCTCAGTACTGTCCCTCCGACAGTGCGGCGCTCCCTCAGTACTGCCCTTCTGACAGTGCAGGGCTTCCTCAGTACTGCCCCTTCGACAGAGCGGCGCTCCCTCAGTACTGTCCCTCCGACAGTGCGGCGCTCCCTCAGTACTGCCCCTGCGACAGTGCAGCACTCCCTCAGTACTGTCCCTCCGACAGTGCAGGGCTCCCTCAGTACTGCCCCTCCGACAGTGCGGCGCTCCCTCAGTACTGCCCCTCCGACAGTGCAGCGTTCCCTCAGTACTGCCCCTCCGACAGTGCAGCGCTCCCTCAGTACTGCCCCTCCGACAGTGCGGCGCTCCCTCAGTACTGCCCCTCCGACAGTGCGGTGCTCCCTCAGTACTGCCCCTCCGACAGTGCGGCGCTCCCTCAGTACTGCCCCTCCGACAGTGCGGCGCTCCCTCAGTACTGCCCCTCCGACAGTGCAGGGCTCCCTCAGTATTGCCCCTCCGACAGTGCAGCGCTCCCTCAGTACTGTCCCTCCGACAATGCGGCGCTCCCTCAATACTGCCCCTCCGACAGTGCGGCGCTCCCTCAGTACTGCCCCTCCGACAGTGCAGCGCTCCCTCAGTACTGCCCCTCCCACAGTGCAGCGCTCCCTCAGTACTGCCCCTCCGACAGTGCAGCGCTCCCTCAGTACTGCCCCTCCGACAGTGCAGCGCTCCCTCAGTACTGCCCCTCCGACAGTGCAGCACTCCCTCAGTACTGACCCTCCGACAGTGCAGCCCTCCCTCAGTACTGCCCCTCCGACAGTGCAGCACTCCCTCAGTCCTCCCCCTCCGACAGTGCAGGGCTCCCTCAGTACTGCCCCTCCGACAGTGCAGCACTCCCTCAGTCCTCCCCCTCCGACAGTGCAGCACTCCCTCAGTCCTCCCCCTCCGACAGTGCAGCGCTCCCTCAGTACTCCCCCTCCGACAGTGCAGGGCTCCCTCAGTACTGCCCCTCCGACAGTGCAGCACTCCCTCAGTCCTCCCCCTCCGACAGTGCAGGGCTCCCTCAGTCCTCCCCCTCCGACAGTGCAGGGCTCCCTCAGTCCTGCCCCTCCGACAGTGCAGCACTCCCTCAGTATTGCACTGGGTGTGTCAGCCTAGATTATGGGCTCAGGTCTCTGCAGTGGACCTGCAGCCCTAAGAAACTTGCAATCCAGATTAAAGAGCAACTGGCATCAATCGTCTGAATTGCCTGAGAATTGCTGATGCTTTACATAACGAGCAGCCAAGTTTCTTTCAAAATAAATCTCACTTACAACTCAACCATTAGGGTTAATACCTATATTGTATTATTTGACCACTGTCAGATTCATTCGCCTGTCTGACTGGAATTTTCAAATTAAATATCGATTGTCCTTCAAAGGGTCAATAATTTGATTAACCAGAGTGCAAATGCTCCTGGGCTTTTTATCTCCAGACCCACTAGAATCATAGAATGATACAGCACAGAAGGAGGCTATTCAGCCCATCGTGCCTGTGCCGGCTGACAAAGAGCTCTCCAATTAGCCCCACTCCCCATCTCTTTTCCCACAGCCCTGCAAATTTCTCCCCTTCAAGTATTTATCCAATTCCCTTTGGAAAGTTACTATTGAATCTGCTTCCACCGCCCTTTCAGGCAGCGCGTTCCAGATCATAACAACTCGCTTTGTGAATTTTGTCCCCCTCATTTCACCTCTGCCTCGTTTCTCCTTATTTACTCTAGCAAAGCCCTTTATGATTTTGAACACCTCTATCAAATCTCCCCTTAACCTTCTCTGATCTAAGGAGAACAATCCCAGTCTCTCCAGTCTCTCCATGTAACTGTGGTCTTTCATTCCCAGCTGGAGGATTGTGTCCAATTCTGGGCACCACACTTGAGGAAGGATGTGAAAGTTTTGGAGAGGGTGCAGAAAAGATTTACTGGAATGGTTCCAGGGATGAGGGATTCCAGTCACGTGGAGAGACTGCAGAAGCTGGGGTTGTTCTCCTTGGAGCAGAGAAGGCTAAGATGAGATTTGATAGAGGTGTTTAAAATCATGAAGGATTTAGATAGAGTAAATAAAGAGAAACCGTTTCCAATGACTGAAGGGTCGATAACCAGAGGGCACAGATTGAAGGTGAGAGGCGACGTGAGGAAAAACTTTTTTTATACAACGAGTGGTTAGGATTTGGAATGCGCTGCCTGATAGGGCGGTGGATACAGATTCAATAGTAACCTTCAAAAGGGAATTGGATAAATACTTGAAGGAAAAATAATTGCAGGGATATGGGGAAAGAGCGGGGAGTGGGAATAACTGGATTGCTCTTCAACAGAGCTGGCGCAGACTCGATGGGCTGAATGGCCTCCTTCTGTGCCGTACTATTCTAGGATTCTATGGAAATAAGAGATTTAACATCTCACCACTTTTCTTTCCCATGTGGTAGCCAGATAAAGAAATGCAATGGCACAAACCTTGGAGCAGGTTATCAGGCCATGGTTGCTATATGAGAATTACTACAGAGGGGGATAGAAAGGAATTTTAGGGGCAAGTTACATATGTAGTACTGCATTCAGTTCTGGGCACCACACCTCAGGAAGGATATATTGGCCTTGGAGGGGGAGCAGTGCAGATTCACCAGAATGATACCGGGGCTAAAAAGGGTTAAATTATGAGGACAGGTTGCACAGACTGGGCTTGTATTCTCTTGAGTGTAGAAGATTAAGGGGTGATCGAATTGACCTGATTAAGATGATTAAAGGAGTTGATAGGGTGGATCGAGAGAAACTATTTCCTCTGGTGGGGGGAGTCCAGAACAAGGGGGCTGAACCTTAAAATTAGAGCCAGGCCGTTCAGGGGTGATGTCAGGAAGCACTTCTTCACACAAAGGGCGGTGGAAATCTGGAACTCTCTCCCCCAAAAAGCTGTTGAGGCTGGGGGTCAATTGAAAATTTCAAAACTGAGATTGATAGATTTTTGTTAGGCAAGAGTATTAAGGGTTACGGAACTAATTCAGGCAAATGGGGTAGAGGTACAGATCAGCCATGAGCCAATCGAATGGTGGAACAGGCTTGAGAGGCTGAATGGTCTCCTCCTGTTCCTATGTTAGGTTGTAGAGGAGATTGAGTCAAATAGGACAGATTTGTGGTATGAATCTAGACCCAGAAAGTTAGTGAAACTGAAGGAAACTATTTGCTAAAGAATTTCTGATTTAAAAAATAGATAATACTCATTATTCCCACACACAAGCCTTTGTGAGATGTCTGTGGTGGCCATCTTTTATGCAAATGTTCTTCCTGTCTAAATCCCAGTGGTCCAATCAGAGGTTCTGTTGAGTGTGGATTTCATATTTATTTATTAATAGTGGCAATTTAAAGAAAGACTTGCATTTCTATAGCGCCTTTTATGACCTCAGGACGTCCCAAAGCACTTTTCAGCCAATGAAGTATTTTTGAAGTGCAGTCACTGTTGTAATGTAGGAAATGTGGCATCCAATTTGTGCACAGCAAGATCCCACAAACAGCAATGTGATAATGACCAGATAATCTGTTTTAGTGATGTTGATTGAGGGATAAATATTGGCCCCAGGACACCGGGGATAACTCCCCTGCTCTTCTTCGAAATAGTGGCCATGGGATCTTTTACGTCCACCTGAGAGGGCAGACGAGACCTCGGTTTAACATCTCATCCGAAAGATGATAGGAAGGGGAAGTCTTGGTTTGTTTGACTTTCAGTTTAATTCAGCGTTCTAATTGCAGGCTTCACTTTGATTACCTGAGTAAAGTTCCGGTTTTGACGTTAGATGTTAATGAAGACTTCAAGGGGAATGAAGCCAAGTGTGAAGAACTGATTGAAAAGGTACCGGAATGCAGATAAGTGTAAAATACATCCATTTGAAAAAAATAAGCTTGCCTGTTACGGATGTGAATGCACGTTTCAGATAATGTCAGGAGTCTCGCAATAACATTGAAGGAAATAAGTCCGTTTTAAACAGGTTTTGTGATCATTAATTTTTACTTGGCCTATAGTTATTCAGAGTACATTACCCTTTAATATCCTTTCCCTCTTCTAGTTCACTAGAAAGAAAGAAAGACTTGCATTTCTCCAGCGCCTTTCACAAACCTCAGGACGTCCCAAAGTGCTTTACAGCCAATGAAGTACTTTTTGAAGTGTGGTCACTGTTGTAATGTAGGAAACGTGGCAGCCTATATGCGCACAGCAAGCTCCCACAAACAGCAACGAGATAATGAGCAGATCATCTGTTTTAGTGATGTTGGTTGAGGAGTAAACCGCACAAAGCTAAGCCTATTTTAATTTAGATATGGAAATAGTTACAAAATAAACTGTCCAAATAACACATGTCCTTTACAAAAGTTGGAGGGCGTGCACTTTATATTGTTCGTAATGTTATTTTAGAAATTAGTTTCCCCGATGACTAAGAATATTCACGCCCTGTCTTTATGAAACTAGAGGATATGTTTAAAGAGAAATATATTCAGTGTGTGAATCAGACCTATTTTACACATGAAACGTGGGTACATTAGATTCTCTTTATCATTCCTAACCGGTAAATGTATGTTACAAAGGTACAGCATGTTATTTCGACGTACGTTATTGGGCAGAAATGGCGAGCTTTCAATGCCAGTGCAGAGCCTTGCTAGATATATGAATGGGGCACAGAATCAGCCTCGGAATATTGTAACAACAACAGCTTGCATTTATATAGCGCCTTTAACGTAGTAAAACCATCCCAGGGCGCTTCTCGGGAGCGCAATCAGACAAAAACTGACCCCGAGCCAAAGAAGGAGACATTAGGACAGGTGACCAAATGCTCGGTAAAAGAGGTCGGTTTTAAGGAGGGTCTTAAAGGAGCTGGAGAAGTTCAGGGAGGGAATTCCAGAGCTTGTAGCCTTATGCTGAGAGATTGTTTCCCCCTGGCTGGAGAGTCTAGAACCAGGGGGCACAGTCTCAGGATAAGGGTTCGGCCATTGAGGACTGAGATGAGGAGAAATTCCTTCACTCAGTGAACCTTTGGAATTCTCTACCCCAGAGGGCTGTGGAGGCTCAGTCGTTGAGTATATTCAAGGCTGAGATCGATAGATTTTTGGACTCAAAGGGAATCAAGTGATATGGGGATCGGGCGGGAAGGTAGAGTTGAGATCGAAGATCAGCCTTGGTCTCATTGGATGGCGGAGCAGGCTCGAGGGGCTGAATGGCCGACTCCTGCTCCTATTTCTTATGTTCTTATGTTACCTCTGATCCGTATCCCTATCTAGTGAAACTCCACTGCCAGCCCCTTTCTGACCTTGTGTCTGTGCCCATTAAATGCGCTCAATAAGATCTGATGTTTTTCTTTTCCAGATCAAGGCATTTCTGCACTCTTTATAACGTATGTAAATTCTGTGGAACAAGACATCAGGCGCCAGTAGACAAACATGAGGGAATGAAGGAGCTGCTGAAATAATAATGTTTAACATTTCTGTTAACCGTGTGTTTGTTTTTTACCGTGTTAGTTTTGAATTCTCTAGTTAGCAACTGAATTACATCTAGAGATTATGAAATAGCTATTTTTTTTCTTTATTTTTTTTAATGAAGAGAAACAAAGAACAAAATAAATATGACTTTCCTTCAAGGGGGTCCTTACATCAAAGTCTGGCCTCACACAGTGGATTAAGGTTATGATTATGTGCATTTTCGTGTATAACAGTATTACCGGGTGATGTTCTGCCTGATCATGCCCACCATGGGATAATTAGATGGGTGAGGCATCTTCAATGGGCCACTACCATGAGTGGCTTTGGTCATATCACACCGACCGAATCCTGGAGCTTCTAGTTTTTATTCGTTCGTGAGATGTGGGCGTCGCTGGCAAGGCCGGCATTTATTGCCCTTCCCTAGTTGCCCTAGAGAGGGTGGTGGTGAGCCACTTTCCTGAACCGCTGCAGTCCTTTGGTGAAGGTGCTTCCACAGTGCTTTTAAGTAGGGAGTTCCAGGATTTTGATCCAGAGATGATGAGAGAACGGCCGATATATTTCCAAGTCAGGATGGTGTGTGACTTGGAGGGGAACTTGGAGGTGGTGGTGTTCCCATGCGCCTGCTGCCCTTGTCCTTCTAGACGGTAGAGGTCGCGGGTTTGGGAGGTGCTGCCGAAGAAGCCTTGGCGAGTTGCTGCACTGCATCTTGTAGATGGTACACACTGCAGCCACGGTGCGCCAGTGGTGGAGGGAGTGAATGTTTAAGGTGGTGAATGGGGTGCCAATCAAGCGGGCTGCTTTGTCCTGGATGGTGTCGAGCTTCTTGAGTGTCGTTGGAGTTGCACTCATCCAGGCAAGTGGTGAGTATTCCATCACACTCCTGACTTGTGCCTTGTAGATGGTGGAAAGGCTTTGGGGAGTCAGGAGGTGAGACACTCGCTGCAGAATCCCCAGCCTCTCACCTGCTCTTGTAGCCACAATATTTATGTGGCTGGTCTAGTTAAGTTTCTGGCCAATGGTGACCCCTAGGATGTTGACGGTGGGGGATTTGGCAATTGTAATGCCATGGTTTCAGATATATTGATTGAATTTTTAATTAATACGCAATCCATGAGGGAAGTAAATCACTTCAAGAATTTATTTGGTTGAGCGCCATGAAAAAACCCTGGGGACTTGCTTAACTCCTCTGGTCAAATAATATACTTGAGGTGTGAATGACATTTGCACTTGCGTAGATAGAATCATTTACCACAGAAGGAGGCCATTCGGCCCATCGTGCCTGTGCCGGCTCTTTGAAAGAGCTCTTCAATTAGTCCCACTCCTCCCTGCTCTTTCCCCATAGCCCTGCAATTTTTTCCTTTTCAAGTATTTCCAATTCCCTTTTGAAAGTTACTATTGAATCTGCTTCCTCCACCCTTTCAGGCAGCACATTCCAGATCACAACAACTCGCTGCATAAAAAAATTTCTCCTCATCTCCCCTCTGGTTCTTTTGCCATCTCCACTTTCCTTTTCAGTAGCCAATCACTAACTCTTTCTGCAGGAGAAGATGACACACAGCACAAGGGAGAGGATTAAGACCAGGAGAGGAATACCCAACATCATGGCCCACAACGAGATGGACCAAGAAGCTTACACCATTGTTCAAGAAAGGGTGTAAGGACAATCCTAGTAACTACAGGCTGGTCAGTTTAATATCATTGGTGGGTAAAGTTTTAGAAACAATAATCAAGGAAAAAATTAACGGGCACTTGGAGAGGATTAAGCTAATCAAGGAGAGCCAACACAGATTTGTAAAAGGCAGATCATGTTTGACTAATCTAATTGAATTTTTTGATGAAGTAACAGGGAGGTTGATGAAGGGAATGCAATGGATGTTGTCTACATGGATTTTAGGAAGGCGTTTGACAAAGTACCACATAGAAAGCTGGTTCACAAAATTGAGGCTCATGGAATAGGTGGGTCAGTGGCAACTTAGATAAGAAATTGGCTTAAGGACAGAAAACAGCGAGTTGTGGTAAATGGCTGTTTTTCAGACTGGAGGATGGTAGACAGTGGTGTTCCCCAAGGGTCAGTGCTGGGGCCACTGCTTTTTTTGATATATATATATATATAATATTGGAATACAGAGTAGAATTTCTAAATTTACCAATGACACCAAACTTGGGGGTGTGGCAAACAGTGAGGATGATACCAATCGACTGCAACAGGACATAGAAAGGCTAGCAGAATGGGCAGACAAGTGGCAGATGGAATTTAATACCGAGAAGTGTGAGGTGATGCATTTTAGCAGAAGGAACAGGGAGAGGCAATATACACTTAATGGCACTCTATCCAATTAGTCCCACTCCCCCCTGCTCTTTCCCCACAGCCCTGCAAATTTTTCCTTTTCAAGTATTTCTCCAATTCCCTTTTGAAAGTTATTATTGAATCTGCTTCCACCGCCCTTTCAGGCAGCGCATTCCAGATCACAACAACTTGCTGCCTAAAAGAAATTCTGATCTTCTCCCCTCTGGTTCTTTTTCCAATTATCTTAAATCTGTGTCCTCTGGTTACCGACCCTCCTGCCACTGGAAACAGTTTCTCCCTATCTACTCTGTCAAAACCTCTCATCATTTTGAACACCTCTGTTAAATCTCCCCTTAACCTTCTCTGCTTTGATTTGTTTGAGATTATGACCTTTTTAATTTCCCTCCTGCCTTGAGGTCAAGCTCTTCTCCCTCGCTCCTCTGCGGAATCAGTAAACGCTATTCTAAATGGCTCAACTCATTGAACTTGAAAGCATTGATCACAAATTATACAGCAGTGATTGCGAACAGTTTTTAGTAGACTGGAGCAGTTTGCATAGACTAGAATACTCTTACATTAGGTAAACCCTTCTCTGGAATCAACTGTAACTCAGCCAACTAGTCCCCATCTGCTAATTAAGACTTACACTGTGAATTTAATTAGACAGCGTTTAGCGCTGTTCCCTCACAGATGCCAAAATAATTTGAAATTCGGCATAATTTGTACAGAGCCTGTTGAGCATGTTCTCGCTTTATGTCGTAATGCACTTGGGCCATTTTGCACAGCTATGATCCAGGTTTGCAAAAGGGGGTTGGAGTTAAGATAATCGCACATTAGAGCTATTTCACATTCACAAATCTTTGAAGGTGGCCAGACAAGTTGATGAAGCTGTTTTATTAAAATAAGGTATGCAGGATCCTGGGCTTTATAAATAGGAGGCGTAGAGTACAAAAGCGAGGAGGTTACGCTAAACCTTTATAAATCAATAGTTCGGATTCAGCTGGAGTATTGTGCCCAATTCTGGGCACCGCACTTTAGGAAGGATGTCAAGGCCTTGGAGAGGGTACAGAGGAGATTTACTAGAATGGTACCAGGGATGAGCGACTTCAGTTATGTGGAGGGACTGGAGAAACTGGGATTGTTCTCCTTAGAGCAGAGAAGGTTAAGAGGAGATTTATAAGAGGCGTTCAAAATTATGAAGGGTTTTGATCGTGTAAATAAGGAGAAACTGTTTCCCATGGCAAGAGGGTCGGTAACCAGAGGACACAGATTTAAGGTAATTGGCTAAAGAACCAGAGGGGGAGACAAGGAGAATTGTTTTTACGCAGCGAGTTGTTATGATCTGGAATGCGCTGCCTGAAAGGACGGTGGAAGCAGACTCAATAGGAATTTTCAAAAGGAAATGGGATAAATACTTGAAAAGGAAAAATGTGGAGGACTCTGGGGAAAGAGCAGGGGGGAGTGGGACTAATTGGAGAGCTCTTTCAAAGAGCCGGCACAGGCACGAGGGGCCGAATGGCCTCCTTCTGTGCTCTATGATTCTGTGAACAATGCACTGAATTGGACATAGATGACTTCACCTGGTGATCTCATGAATATTAAATAAGGAAGGTTTCAGACAAAGTCACAGGGCTGGATTTTGAATGACCCATGGAGTCGGGTTTGGAGGCATGTGGGGGGTTAAATTTGCGGGGTCGGGGTTTCCGACCCCATCCCGACTCCATCCCGTCTCCACGCAATTTTGACAAAATCAGTCGCGGGGTTCCCGACTCCGTCCCGCCTTCAAGAGGCGGGAGAGGCCATTAAAGCCCTTAACAAGCTCTCTCTCTCTCTCTCTCTCTCTCTCTCCACCCCCCCATTTTTGCATCCAGGTCCACCCACATCAAAAGCCAGGCCGGTCCTCTCTCACCAACAGTCTCTGAGACTAGGCAGTCAGCAATGATGACATCATCAGAGGCGACTTTCAGACTGAAAACACTAATTAGTTCATGGGTTCCCACATGCTCCAACTCAATTGCCCAATTAAGTGAAAATTGCATCAGGCATCCACATTAATCTGGAGTCGGGAGGGAAACACGAAATGCGGATTACACGACCCCAACCCGACCCCAAGACAAAATCCAGCCCACAGTTTTTTTTCAGGTTAAAGAAATAATATTAAAAGACTGATTTCTGAGGCTTGCTGCCCTCGGTGTATCACAGTGTGCTCAGTGAGGATGAACCAGACTGTTCGCAACCTTGTTGTCATATTTGACCCCGAGAGGAGCTTCCAACCACATATCCATGCCATCACTAAGACCGTCTATTTCCACCTCTGTAACATCGCCCGACTCCGCCCTTGCCTCAGCTCATCCACTGCTGAAACCCTCATCCATGCCTATGTTACCTCTAGACTTGACTATTCTATCACACTGCTGGCCGGCCCCCCACGTTCTACCCTATGTAAACTTGAGGTCATCCAAAGCTCTGCTGTCCGTGTCCTAACTCGCACCAAGTCCCGTTCGCCCATCACCCCTGTGCTCGCTGACCTACATTGGCTCCCGTTTAAGCAACACCTCGATTTAAAAATTCTCATCCTTGTTTTCAAATCCCTCCATGGACTCGCCCTTCCCTATCTCTGTAATCTCCTCCAGCCCAACAACCCTCCAAGATCTCTGTGCTCCTCCAATTCTGGCCTCTTGCACATCCCCAATTTTAATCACTCCACCATTGGCGGCCGTGCCTTCAGCTGCCTGGGCCCCGAGCTCTGGAATTCCCTCCCTAAACCTCTCCGCCTCTCTCTCCTCCTTTAAGACGCTCCTTAAAACCGACCTCTTTGACCAAGCTTTTAGTCACCTGTCCTAATATCTCCTTATGTGGCTCGGTGTCAAATTTTGCCTGATTTACGCTCCTGTGAATCTATTACGTTAAAGGCGCTATACAAATGTAAGCTGTTGTTGTTCATTATCAAATTGTTGCTTTACGCACTTTAATAGATCATCTCTAGCTGACGCCCTTGAATTGATGGACCAAACCATGTTGAAACATACAAAATTCTTACAGGGATTGACAGGGTAGATGCAGGGAGGATGTTTCCCCTGGCTGGAGAGTCTAGAACCAGGGGTCACAGTCTCAGGATAAGGGGTTGGCCATTTAGGACTGAGATGAGGAGAAATTTCTTCACTCAGAGGGGGGTGAATCTTTGGAATTCTCTGCCCCAGAGGGCTGTGGATGCTGAGTCGTTGAGTATATTCAAGGCTGAGATCGATAGATTTTTGGACTCTAGGGGAATCAAGGGACATGGGGATCGGGCGGGAAAGTGCAGTTGAGGTGAAAGATCAGCCATGATCTTATTGAATGGCGGAGCAGGCTCGAGGGGCCAAATGGCCGACTCCTGCTCCTATTTCTTATGTTCTTATGTTCTTATGGGTTCAATCAGCGGGGTGTTGAGGGAGTGTGACACTGTCACGGTTTGATGTCTCCTGCTAGCGCGGAGCACTTCCTCGGTACTGCACTGGACCGTCGGCCTAGATTATGTGCACAAGTCTCTGGAGTGGAAAAATAGGCTGGATTGTTGGGCGGTTCTTCTTTCCCCAGAGAGCAGTGAGCCTCTGGAATGTGTTGCGGGCTGGTGCGGTGGGTGCTGACTCTCGGCCTTCGAGAGGGAGCTGGACCGGTTCCTGACTGGGACCGAGAGTCCATCATAGAGAAGGTCAGTGTCTGTAGAAACAACACACGGTCCATGTGATCTCCTGGACTGGTTACCATCGCCCGAGGGGGTTGGAGAGAAATTTTCCAGAGTATTTTTTCCTCTGATTGGCCCTGGGGTTTTTCTCTGTTTTTTTGACTCTCCCAAGTGTTTTGGGGGCGAGTGAGAGGGAGAGGGGAGAAGTGTCCAGTCACGATGCTCCGGCCATCATGAGTGTCGGGGCAGGCTTGATGGACCAGCTGGTCATTTTAAGTCCACCAATTTTGTATGTTCGTAGAGGGGAAGAGTGTTACTACTGTGTCAGCCAGTGGAGTCAGCAGGTTGTGGATTCAAGGCCCACTCCAGAGACTTGAGCACAAAAATCCAGGCTGATGCTCCAGTGCGGTGCTGAGGGAGCGCCACACTGTCGGAGGTGCCGTCTTTCAGATGAGATGTTAAACCGAGGCCCCGTCTGCCCTCTCAGGTGGACGTAAAAGATCCTATGGCACTGCTTTGCAGTAGAGCAGGGGAGTTATCCCCGGTGTCCTGCCCAATATTTGTCCCTCAACCAACATCACTAAAACAGATGATCTGGTCATTATCACATTGCTGTTTGTGGGAGCTTGCTGTGTGTAAATTGGCTGCCGCATTTCCTACATTACAACAGTGACTACACTTCAAAAAGAACTTCATTGGCTGTAAAGCGCTTTGGGACGTCCTGAGGTCGTGAAAGGCGCTGTAGAAATGCAAGTCTGTCTTTTTTCTTTCTGAGCCAGGGGTCAGTCAGTCAGTCATCAGCTGATCAAAAGGGAGCTAAGGGGATTAAAGATATGGGCAGACATATTACAAAATCTTCTGAAGTGTATTTTTGGATGGAATTGGCCTGTGTGATACATTAATAAGAATGCATTAAGACGTCTGTATGGAATTGCATTTTCTAGTTTCAAATAAATAGGATTAAAATGAGTCATGGCTGAGGCATGGAAACACTTTATTGAATTACTCACTGATATCACATGGCCAGAGCTCAACCCATTACAGCCGCACAAAGCATTGATCATCTGAGTCACACCACCAGAGGGCACCACAGTATAAGCATTGAGATTTCGAATCGATCCTGCACATACACTGGGGAGGGCGGGATTCGAACTCAGAGTGTGTTTTCTCCCTCCAGTGGTCTGTTATTAAAGCGTGAATGCACCTCTTAAAAGGAGGCTGCTCTCACTGAGCCAGGATAGGCCTGTTGATACTGCAGGAATGTAGAGAACTCTCACCTGCTTCTCCAATGCCCAATCCCACCACCCCCCCCCTCCCGAGAGATCTTAGTGGAAGAGGCGAGGGGCAAGGACGGTAGTTCTGTTCGCCAGAAGTGGGCAGAAGATTGGCAAGACCAACATTCGCCAGGCTTGGCGAGAGCTGGCAGAGATGGTCATTTCCAGGACCTGGTCAGTGACCTGACAAGTGTAAAAGAAAATAAAGGAAGACATACATTTCTATAGCGCCTTTCACAACCTCAGAACGTCCCAAAGCGCCTTACAGCCAATGAAGTAATTTTTATTTGAAGTGTGGTCACTGTTGTAATGTAGGAAACGCGGCAGCCAATTTGCACACAGCAAGCTCCCACAAACAGCAATGTGATAATGATCAGATCATCTGTTTTAGTGATGTTGGTTGAGGGATAAATATTGGCCCAAGGACACCGGGGATAACTCCCCTGCTCTTCTTCGAAATAGTGCCATGGGATCTTTTACATCCACTTGAGAGGGCAGACGGGGCCTCCGACAGTGCTGCGCTCCCTCAGTACTGCCCCTCCGACAGTGCTGCGCTCCCTCAGTACTGCCCCTCCGACAGTGCGGCGCTCCCTCAGTACTGCCCCTCCGACAGTGCGGCGCTCCCTCAGTACTGCCCCTCCGACAGTGCTGCGCTCCCTCAGTACTGCCCCTCCGACAGTGCTGCGCTCCCTCAGTACCGCCCCTCCGACAGTGCGGCGCTCCCTCAGTACTGCCCCTCCGACAGTGCTGCGCTCCCTCAGTACTGCCCCTCCGACAGTGCAGCGCTCCCTCAGTACTGCCCCTCCGACAGTGCAGCACTCCCTCAGTACTGCCCCTCCGACAGTGCTGCGCTCCCTCAGTACTGCCCCTCCGACAGTGCGGCGCTCCCTCAGTACAGCACTGGAGTGTCAGACTACATTATGTGCGCAAGTCCCTGGAGTGGGAGTTTGAACCCACAACCTTCTGACTCAGAGGTGGGAGTGTTACCCACAGAGCCACGGCTGACACTTTCTAGTTCGCTACAGCTCTCTCTCTATTTCCCCATTTCTCACAATAACACCTAGCAACAGTCCTTCTACTCCTCCATCACACTCTGAACAATTCCCTCCTCTGCATCACACCAATCATATGAGTGCTCTATACCACCTCTCGTACTCATTCCAAACGCACACTCACCGCTTGCTTGCTGCCTTCAGCATTCTCTTCTCACATGGTAGCAATTGCAGAACCAGGAAATCACTTCACACGCTAGCCACTTGCTTTTCATTCAACACCTCCCCATCCTGCTTGCCGCTTGCTTCCTCTCCACCTCTCAACACATGCACATCACGCAGAAGCCCCACGCATGGAATGATACAGCACAGAAGGAGGCCATTCGGCCCATCGTGCCTGTGCCGGCTCTTTGAAAGAGCCTCTCCAATTAGTCCCACTCCCCCCTGCTCTTTCCCCCGTAGCCCTGCACATTTCTCCTTTTCAAGTATTTATCCAATTCTCTTTTGAAAGTCACTATTGAATCTGCTTCCACCGCCCTTTCAGGCAGCGCATTCCAGATCACAACAACTCGCTGCATAAAATAACTTCTCCTCATCTCCCCTCTGGTTCTTTTGCCATCTTCACTTTCCTTTTCAGGAGCCAATCACTAACTCTTTCTGCAGGAGAAGATGACACACAGCACAAGGGAGAGGATTAAGACCAGGAGAGGAACACCCAACATCATGGCCCACAACGAGATGGACCAAGAAGCTTACACCATTGTTCAAGAAAGGGTGTAAGGACAATCCTAGTAACTACAGGCCCGTCAGTTTAACATCAGTGGTGGGTAAAGTTTTAGAAACAATAATCAAGGAAAAAATTAACGGGCACTTGGGAGTGAATTAAGCTAATTAAGGGGAGCCAACATGGATTTGTAAAAGGCAGATCGTGTTTGACTAATCCAATTGAATTTTTTGATGAAGTAACAGGGAGGATTGATGAAGGGAATGCAATGGATGTTGTCTACATGGATTTTAGGAAGGCGTTTGACAAAGTACCACATAGAAGGCTGGTTAACAAAATTGAGGCTCATGGAATAGGTGGGTCAGTGGCAGCTTAGATAAGGAATTGGCTTAAGGACAGAAAACAGCGAGTTGTGGTAAATGGCTGTTTTTCAGACTGGAGGATGGTAGACAGTGGTGTTCCCCAAGGGTCAGTGCTGGGGCCACTGCTTTTTTTGAAATATATCTATAAATGACCTGGATATTGGAATACAGAGTAGAATTTCTAAATTTACTGATGACACCAAACTTGGGGGTGTGGCAAACAGTGATGATGATACCAATCGACTGCAACAGGACATAGAAAGGCTAGCAGAATGGGAAGACAAGTGGCAGATGGAATTTAATACCGAGAAGTGTGAGGTGATGCATTTTGGCAGAAGGAACAGGGAGAGGCAATATACACTTAATGGCACAGTTTTAGAGAGTGTACAGGGACAGAGGGACCTGGGAGTTAATGTGCATAGGTCCCTGAAGGTGGCAGGACGTATTGAGAGAGTGGTTAGCAAAGTATATGGGATCTTGGGCTTCATAAATAGAGGTATTGAATAAAAAGTAGAGAAGTTATGCTGAACCTTTATAAAGCGCTGGTTAGGCCACAACTGGAGTATTGCGTCCAGTTCTGGTCACCACACTTTAGGAAGGATGTGAAGGCCCTTGAGAGGGTGCAGAGGAGATTTACCAGAATGGTTCTGGGGATGGGGGATCTTAGCTACAAGGACAGGTTGGAGAAGCTGGATTTGTTTTCATTAGAGCAAAGGAGGTTGAGGGGTGATTTGCTAGAGGTGTACAAGATTATGATGGGTTTGGATAGGCTAGACGGGGAAAGGCTGTTCCCACTAGTTGATGGTGCAAGGACTAGCGGACACAGATTTAAGGTTTTGGGCAAGAGATACAGGGGGGACGTGAGGAAAAACATTTTTACGCAGCGGGTGGTGAGGACCTGGAACTCGCTGCTGACGGAAGTGGTGGAAGCAGAGACACTCGATGTTTTCATGGGGAGATTGGATAGGCACTTGAGGGAAATAAACCTGCAGGGCTACGGGGATAGAGCGGGGGACTGGGACTGACTGGATTGCTCTACAGAGAGCCGGCATGGACTCGATGGGCCGAATGGCCTCCTTCTGTGCCGTTATGACTGTATAAGAAGCTCTGGAGATCAGAGCTTTGGAGATGGTGAGGTTGGCAGCATATCTGAGCAAAGTGTCTATCTATTCATTCTACCCCTTTATGCACCTCATTACAACAGTGACTGCACTTCAAAAAGTACTTCATTGGCTGGAAAGTGCTTTGGGACATCCTGAGGTCTAGAATGATCCCGGGGACAAAAGGGTTAAATTATGAGGACAGGTTGCACAGACTAGGTTTGTATTTCCTTGAGTATAGAAGATTAAGGGGTGATCTAATTGAGGTGTTGAAGATGATTAAAAGAGTTGAAAGGGTAGATCGAGAGAAACTATTTCCTCTGGGAGGGGGGGGGGGGGGCGGAGTCCAGAACAAGGGGGCATCACCTTAAAATTAGAGCCAGGCCGTTCAGGGGTGATGTCGGGAAGCAGTTCTTCACACAAAGGGGAGTGGAAATCTGGAACTCTCTCCCCCCAAAAAGCTGTTGAGGCTGGGGGTCAAATGAAAATTTCAAAACTGAGATTGAGAGATTTTTTTAAGGTAAGGGTATTAAGGGTTACGGAACCCAGGCGGGTAGATGGAGTTAAGATACAGATCAGCCACGATCTCACTGAATGGTGGAACAGGCTCGAGGGGCTGAATGGCCTCCTCCTGTTCCTATAGTCCTACGAGATTGTGAAAGGCGCTAATTAAATGCAAGTCCTTTCTTTATTTACCTGTAAAATTGCACATTCAGCCAACTTGACAACTTCTAGTTGCATTGTGAATCCTGTCATCTGTTACCGTCCCAGCCTGTCAGTGCCAGGTTAACTCTTGTCCCCTCAGTCCCTCACAGCAGCAAAACCTGGTGGAAGACCCCCCCCGTATCTCTGTAACCCCCCCCCCCGTATCTCTGTAACCCCGTCCCCATCTCTGTAACCCCCCTCCCCATCTCTGTAACCCCCCTCCCCATCTCTGTAACCCCCCTCCCCATCTCTGTAACCCCCCTCCCCATCTCTGTAACCCCCTCCCCATCTCTGTAACCCCCCTCCCCATCTCTGTAACCCCCCTCCCCATCTCTGTAACCCCCTCCCCATCTCTGTAACCCCCCTCTCTATCTCTGTAACCCCCCTCCCTATCTCTGTAACCCCCCTCCCCATCTCTGTAACCTCCTCCCTATCTCTGTAACCCCCCTCCCCATCTCTGTAACCCCCCTCCCCATCTCTGTAACCCCCCTCCCCATCTCTGTAACCCCCCTCTCTATCTCTGTAACCTCCTCCCTATCTCTGTAACCCCCCTCCCCATCTCTGTAACCCCCTCCCCATCTCTGTAACCCCCCTCCCCATCTCTGTAACCTCCTCCCTATCTCTGTAACCCCCTCCCCATCTCTGTAACCCCCTCCCTATCTCTGTAACCCCCCTCTCTATCTCTGTAACCCCCCTCCCTATCTCTGTAACCCCCTCCCCATCTCTGTAACCTCCCTCCCCATCTCTGTAACCCCCCTCCCTATCTCTGTAACCCCCTCCCCATCTCTGTAACCCCCCTCCCTATCTCTGTAACCCCCTCCCCATCTCTGTAACCCCCCTCCCTATCTCTGTAACCTCCTCCGGCCCTACAACCCTCCGAGATCTCTGCACTCCTCCAATTCTGGCCTCTTGAGCATCCCCGATTTTAATCACTCCACCATTGGCGGCCGTGCCTTCAGCTACCTGGGTCCTAAACTCTGGAATTCCCTCCCTAAACTTCTCTACCTCTCTCTCCTCCTTTTAAGATGGTCCTTAAAACCTCCCTCTTTGACCAAGCTTTTGGTCACCTGTCCTAATATCTCCTTATGTGGCTCGGTGTCAAATTTTGTTTGATAATCGCTCCTGTGAAGCGCCTTGGGACGATTTACTCCATTAAAGGCGCTATAGAAATACAAGTTGTTGTTGTTGAGGACAGTTCTCCTGAGGATGCACCGTCACACGCTCCATCCCTCCCAAGCGCAGGCACGGATGCCCGGGTGGCATAGAGCATGAGTTGGAGGAGTCTGCACTTGGTGAAGCTCCCAGCATGAGTGAAGAGGAGCGGACAGTGGTGGCAAGGCCAGCCCAGGAGACGGCTCACTGGAGAGCCAGTTCTTGCCCCAGCTCTGCTGAGCAGGACAGAGACATTGACTTCGGGGAACCCAAGTCCTGAAAAGAAAACCGCTTGCGTCACACACGCCATTACACCAGGTGTTGGATGGCAATGCCAAGGAGATCCCACACCCTCACTGAAAGTCTGGAGGAGACTATTGGACATCCTGGAGAGACATGCGTTGGACATCTTGGGGTATTAAGGGTTAATAGTCAAACTTCTTTGTATCTTGGAGCAATTAACTTTCCAAGATAAACAGGATGGCTTTGAAGTGTTGTGAGAGGAAAGCCTGGCTATTCTTCTGCTTTTAGTGTCCGAGTGTTCTCTACGAGAAATGCTTGTGCGAGGGAATAAGTGACAGCAACAACGTCAGCCATGAGTGATCAAGGTATAACTTTAGTGGCTAGGTTGATAATTATAGGTAGAGGGATCCATTAACTATAGTATGGAAAGATAATGGTTCATAAAGCCTGTTCTTCAAAGTGTTTGAGAACAGTTGGGTCAGGAAGTCTTGTTTGAGGGAAGTAGCTTTGGCGTAAACAACTACAATTGTTTACATGAATAGACGTTCTTTAAAGGATTCAGGAACAGATACGTCATGAGGTCTTATCTGTGACATGTACCTTTGATGTAGGCAAAATATGGTGTATAAAGGAACATGGTTTTCAACAGGTCTCAAGAGGGCTCGAAAGATAGAACCAGAAACCGAAAGCCACTGGCTACAGTAAGGCCGATCACCTCTACTGGATATGAATAAAGTCTGTTCCGTATACTCCACCATCGAGTGTCATGTGCTTACTCGAAGAGTCTCGTTGTGAACCAGAGAAGGAAGGAAGTTGACTGACCGTTGAATGTGAACAGAGACCACTTCCACCTTGCGTGGCTACCGGTCGCACGGCATCAGCACGTGGCAGTCTACCTCAACTCTAGGGAGGCTTCAGCTGACCCCACTGAACAAGAGTCTGTGCAGCTTTGGTGGAAGCTCAAACAGCTGCTGTGGCTCAGTGGGCAGCACTCTCGCCTCTGAGTCAGAAGGTAGTGGCTTCAAATCCCACTCCAGAGACTCGAGCACAAAAATCCAGGCCGACACTCCCAGTGCAGTACCGAGGGAGCGCGGCACTGTCGGAGGTGCCATCTTTCAGATGAGACGTTAAACCGAGGCCCCATCTGCTCTCTCAGGTTTATGTAAAAAATCCCATAAGCACTACTGGGAGAAGAGCAGGGGAGTTTTCTCAACCAGCATCGCTAAAACAAATGATCTGGTCATTATCACATTGCTGTTTGTGGGAGCTTGCTGTGTGTAAACTGGCTGCTGTGTTTCCTACATTACAACAGTGACTGCACTTTGAAAAGTACCTCATTGGTTGTAAAATGCTTTGGGATGTCCTGAGGTAGTACAGCATTCTGTTGGGTTTATTGAAATGCTCTTCTGCATTGGCTAGACATGTTGAGTTTGCTTGAGACCCCTAGGTCTCTTTCAACCTCATCCTTCGCTCCTTCAGCACCATTCATGGAGTGCATCTGTCGTTCATTTTTGCTTCCTAGTACCGTACACACATCATGATTTAAATTTCATTGGCTCACGTACACATTTTGTCCAAATTATCTGTAATTTCTGACCCGCCTCCTTCAGTCCCACTTCCCCATCTAGTTTGTTGTCTTCTGCAAATTTGATCACTATACACTGAGTTTCTGAATCCATCATTAATGTAGATTAGGAACAGCAAGTGGCCTCACTCAGTACTTCCCCACTCCCACCCCAACATAACTTCTCCAATAAATGCCCATTGTTTAATACCCTTCAGCTTAGTCGATTCATTAAAACACAGAAGTGTAATAAAAGACGTGAAGACAGAAGCCTCCACAATATTTTACACACTGCATAATAAAGCAGATCATATCACAACATCAACAACGTGTATTTATACTGCGTCTTTAACATAGTAAAAAGATCCCAAGGCGCTTCACAGGAGCGATTATCAAACAGAATTTGACACCGAGCCACATAAGGAGATATTAGGACAGATGACCAAAAGCTTAGTCAAAGAGGTCGGTTTTAAGGAGTGTCTTAAAGGAGGAGAGAGAGGCGGAGAGGTTTAGGGAGGGAATTCTAGAGCTTAGGGCCCAGGTTGCTGAAGACATGGCCACCAATGGTGGAGCGATTAAAATCAGGGCTGCTCAAGAAAAGAAAGACTTGCATTTATAGAGCACCTTTCACGACCACTGGACGTCTCAAAGTGCTTTACAGCCAATGAAGTACTATTTGGAGTGTAGTCACTGTTGTAATGTGGGAAACGCGGCAGTCAATCTGTGCACAGCAAGCTCCCACAAACAGCAACGTGCTAATGACCAGATAATCTGTTTTTTTTTGTGATGTTGATTGAGGGATAAATATTGGCCAGGACACCGGGGATAACTCCCCCGCTCGTCTTTGAAATAGTGCCATGGGATCTTTTACTTCCACCTGAGAGAGCAGACGGGGCCTCGGTTTAACATCTCATCCGAAAGACGATGCCTCTGACAGTGCGGAGCTCCCTCAGTACTGCACTGGAGTGTCGGCCTAGATCTTGTGCTCACGTCTCTGGAGTGGAACTTGAACCCACGACCTTCTGACCCAGAGGCGAGAGAGAGAGAGTGCTACCCACTGAGCCACGGCTGACACTCAAGAGGCCAGAATTGGGGGAGCGCAGATGTCTCGGAGGGTTGTGGGGCTGGAGGAGGTTACAGAGATAGGGAGGGATTTGAACACAAGGATGAGAATTTTAAAATCTCATTGCTTAACCGGGAGCCAATGTAGGTCAGCGAGCACCATGTACTGCACTTAACTGGAACTGCTCCAGAGGCTGTGTGCCGTTTTTTCTGCGTTATAGTGAGTTTAACCGGGGTCCCCATATTGGGCTGGGGCTCCTGGGCACGGACCCCATTGGTCCGTGCGTTTTCTCCCCTCCCCCCACACCCCAGTTCACAAGCAGCTTTGTGCCCCAATTGCTGATAGTCACTCACTGCGGAGGAAGCTCGGTGCCAAGGGTGCGCGTTGATAAAATCCCCCCCAGCAAAATGTAAAGGACGTTTCGACCCGGCAAATCAGTGCACACCACTTGCCTCGTCGACAGCAGCTGCTCCTGCAGCCCCGGGTCCGGACTGCGGTGCTGCAGGAACCAGAGCCTCTTCCTGCCATATGATGTAGGGCTGCAAAGAACAGAGCATGACTAGATCGGAAGCAGTCAGGGGAAAAGATATTGCTGATGACAACAGATATAACTTTGAAATAACAACAGAAAACGCTGGAAAAACTCAGCAGGCCAGGCAGCATCCGTGGAGAGAGAAAGAGAGTTAACGTTTCAGGTCGATGACCTTTCATCAGAACTGGGAAGAGCCGGAAATCAAATAGATTTAAGGCCAGGGTAAAGCTGGGAAAAGGGGGAGGGGATAAAGGAACAAAGGGGGAGATGAAGAGACATTAAGAGACATTAAGAGATATGCAAGGCTAGAGGTGGTGTTAATGTGACAGATTAAGGCTGAATGAAGTGTGAAATCCACTGGCAGAATGAAGGACAGCTGCCAGCTTCTAGGAGGAAAAAAAAAGGTGGGGGGGGGACAAATAAAAATAAAATATAAATGTGATTGGAGCTGAGGATATGATCTAAAATTGTTGAACTCGATATTGAGTCCAGAGGGCTGTAGCGTGCCTAAACGAAAGATGAGGTGCTGTTCCTCGAGCTTACGCTGCGCTTCCGTGGAACAGTGTAATAGGCCGAGGACAGTGAGGTCAGAGTGGGAGTGAAGCGGTGAATTAAAGTGACAGGCCACCGGGAGCTCGGGGTCCCCCTTACGGACTGAACGGAGGTGTTCCGCAAAGCGGTCACCCAATCTGCGTTTGGTCTCCCCAATGTAGAGGAGTCCACATCGTGAGCCGCGAATACAGTATACTAAATTGCAGGAAGTACAAGTAAATCGCTGTTTCACCTGGAAGGGGTGTTTGGGGCCCTGGACAGTGGGAAGAGGGGAGGTATAAGGGCATGTGTTGCATCTCCTGCGCGTGCACGGGAAGGTGCCGGGCGAAGGGGAAGGGGTGCTGGGGGTGGTAGAGGAGTAGACTAGGGTGTCGCGGAGGGAGCGGTCCCTACGGAATGCTGAAAGGGGAGGTGAGGGGAAGATGTGTTTGGTGGTGGGATCACGCTGGAGGTGGCGGAAATGGCGGAGGATGATCCGTTGAATGTGGAGGCTGGTGGGGTGAAAGGTGAGGACAAGGGGAACCCTATCGTGGTTCCGGGAGGGAGGGGCAGGGGTGAGGGCAGAAGTGCGGGAGATAGAACGGACACGGTCGAGGGCCGTGTCGACCACGGTAGAGGGGAATCCTCGGTTGAGGAAAAAGGAAGACATGTCAGAAGCACTGGTATGGAAGGTGGCATCATCAGAGCAAATGCGGCGGAGACGGAGAAACTGGGAGAATGGAATAGAGTCCTTACAGGAGGCGGGGTGGGAGGAAGTGTAGTCCAGGTAGCTGTGGGAGTCAGTGGGCTTGTAGTGAATGTTAGTCAATAACCTATCCCCAGAGATGGAGATGGAGAAGTCGAGGAAGGGAAGGGAAGAGTCGGAGATGGACCATGTGAAGGTGAGGGAAGGGTGGAAATTGGAAGCATAGTGAATGAAATGTTCTAGTTCAGGGCGAGAGCAGGAGACGGCACCGATACAGTCATCAATGTACCGGAAAAAGAGGTGAGGGAGGGGACCCGAGTAGGACTGGAACAAAGAGTGTTCCACATATCCCACGAAAAGGCAGGCTTAGCTAGGACCCATGCGGGTACCCATAGCAACACCTTTAATTTGGAGGAAATGGGTAGAGTCAAAGGAGAAGTTGTTCAATGTGAGAACAAGTTCAGCCAGGCGGAGGAGGGTGGTGGTGGATGGGGACTGGTTGGGCCTCTGTTCAAGGAAGAAGCGGAGCGCCCTCAGGCCATCCTGGTGGGGAATGGAGGTGTAGAGGGATTGTACGTCCATAGTGAAGAGGAGATGGTTGGGGCCGGGAAACTGGAAACTGTTAAAATGGCGGAGGGCATTGGAAGAGTCGCGGATGTAGGTGGGAAGAGACTGGACAAGGGGAGAAAAAATAGAGTCGAGATAGGAAGAGATAAGTTCCGTGGGGCAAGAACAGGCTGAAACGATGGGTCTACCGGGGCAGTCCTGTTTGTGGATCTTGGGAAGGAGGTAGAAGCGGGCTGTGCGGGGTTGGGGAACTATGAGGTTGGCGGCCGTGGGGGGAAGATCTCCAGAGGAGATGAGGTCAGTGACAGTCTTGGACACGGTGGCTTGATGTTCGGTAGTGGGGTCATGGTCCAGGTGAAGGTAGGAGGAGGTGTCAGAGAGTTGGCGTTCAACTTCCGCATGTATATAACTTTGATACGGTCTCCCTCAAGAAAATAATGCAAGTCTTTAGCATAGAATCATACAGTACAGAAGGAGGCCATTCGGCCCATCGTGCCTGTGCTGGCTCTTTGAAAGAGCTGTCCTAATAGTCCCACTTACCCGGCTCTTTCCCCACAGCCCTGCACATTTTTCCTTTTCCTTTTCAAGTATTTATCTAATTCCCTTTTGAACGTTATTGTTGAATTCAGGCAGCGTGTTCCAGATCACAACAACTCGCTGCGTAAAAAATAATTCACCTCATCTCCAATTATCTTCAATCTGTGTCCTCTGGTTACCGACCCTCCTGCCACTGGAGACAGTTTCTCCCTATTTGCTCTATCGTGATTTTGAACACCTCTATTAAATCTCCCCTTAACCTTCTCTGCTCTAAGGAGAACGACCCCAGCTTCTCCAGTCTCTCCACATCATTGACGTCCCTCACCCCTGGGACCATTCCAGGAAATCTCCTCTGCACCCTCTCCAAGGCCTTGACATCCTTCCTAAAGTGTGGAGCCCGCGAATTGGACGCAACACTCCAGCTGAGGTCTAACCGGTGACGTATAAAGGTTTAGCAATAACGTCCTTGCTTTTGAAAATTATTATTGAATCTGAATCGGAACAAAAATACGTTTAGAGCCCATTTATCTAGGACGCGGCTCACTCGCAACGTCAACAAGGTGCACAGACCACCGGAACATTATTCTCAGGATGTGGTGTGAAAACCCTCAGTGTGTTACAGTTCTGTTAATCACGCCAAGACACCTGTTATTCTCTACTTTCAAAAGAAAATTGTTCAGCAAAACCGCAGAAGTGTGTCCTAGCACGGAGTGGCAGGATATAGTAACAGAAATAGTAGGAAATGGTAGATAGAGACTGTAAAAATCCTTGAGTGTGGAAAGTCATGTGAGAGATATTACGAAAATGTTGACTGAATTCTTCTCGAATGTGGTTTCTGATAATAAAAGTGTTGCGTAAAATGGTAGCTCCAGAATCTTAAGCCCCATTTATACAACAACAACAACTTGCATTTATACAGCGCCTTTAACATAGTAAAATGTCCCAAGGCGCTGCACAGGAGAGTTGTCAAAACAAATTTGACACTGAGCCACATAAAGAGATATTAGGACAAGCTTGGTCAAAGAGGTCGGTTTTAAGGAGCGTCTTAAAGGAGGAGAGCGAGGCGGAGAGGTTTAGGGAGGGAATTCCAGAGCTCGGGGCCTTGGCAGGTGAAGGCACGGCCGCCAATGGTGGAGCGATGAAAATCGGGGGATGCGCAAAAGGCCAGAATTGGAGGAGTGCAGAGATCTCGGAGGCCAAAGCTAGGGGGCCATAAACAGACTCCAGTTGAAGGTGGATCCAGATAATTCTGTTTTTTTTGTGTTTCAAAGCAGATAATTCCAGCAGTCAATGGCTTCAGGGCTGCCAGAATCCGAACGACATTGTTCAAGTCCCACTCTGAGACCCTTCAGTGCAGTACTGAGGGACGTGCTGCATTGCCAGAGGTGCTGCCTTTCAGATGAGACATTAACCTGAGGCGCTGTCTGCTTGTTCAGGTTAACACAAAAGATCCCGCGACATTCTTTAGACGTAAAGAAGATGTTTCCACTTGTGGGGGAGTCCAGAACTAGGGGCCATCAATATAAGATAGTCACTAATAAATCCAATAGGGAATTCAGGAGAAACTTCATGACCCAGAGAATGGTGAGAATGTGGAACGCGCTACCACAGGGAGAAGTTGAGGCGAATAGCAGAGATGCATTAAGGGGAAGCTGGATAAGCACATGAGGGAGAAAGGAACAGAAGGATATGTTGACAGGGTGAGATGAAGTGAATAAAGTGGGAGGAGGCTCGTGTGGAGCATAAACCTGTTTCTGTGTTGTACATTCTGTGTAATTGTACATAACCATTTGAAATATCTTGGCCAACGTTCCTCCTTCTCAACCAATACCACCAAAAACAGATTAACCTGTCATTCATCTCATTTACTGTTTGTGGAAGCTTGCTGTGCGCAAATGGGCTGCCGCGTTACCCTACGTAACAACAGAGACTGCTTTGAAAGTAATCCGTTGGATGTGAAGCGCTTTGGGACATTCAGAGGACGTGAAAGGCTCAAATAAAATGGAAGTCACTTTAATTCTCCGCTCCGCTCCCACTCTGATCTCTCCATCCTCCGCCTCGTACACTGTTCAACGTAAGCTCGAGGAACAGCACCTCATCTTTCGATTAGGCACTTTACAGCCTTCTGGACTCAACATTGAGTTCAACAATTTCAGACCATAACCACTGCCCCCATTATTTTGGACATCGGTTACTGGGAATGATTCTGCTATTCCCATTTCTTCTCTTAGGCAGTCCCTTGGAACCAAGGATGACTTGCTTCCACATTAAAAGTGAGTTCTCGGGTGACTGATGAGTCCAAGGCGGGACCTACAGTCTCTGTCACAGGTGGGGCAGACGGTGGTTGAAGGAGCAGGTGGGTGGGGTGCTTGGGTTGACGTGCGCTCCTTCCGCTGTTTGCGCTTGGCTTCCGCTTGCTCCCGGCGAAGAGACTCGAGGTGTTCAGCGCCTTCCCGGATGCTTCTCCTCCACTTCGTGCAGTCTTGGGCCAGGGATTCCCAGGTGTCGGTGGGGATGTTGCACTTTTTCAAGGAGGCTTTGAGGGTGTCCTTGAAGTGTTTCCTCTGCCCACCTGGGGCTCTCTTGCCGTGCCGGAGCTCCAAGTAGAGCGCTTGTTTTGGGAGTCTCGTATCGGGCATGCGGACAATGTGACCCGTCCATCGGAGCTGATCGAGCGTGGTCAAAGCTTCGATGCTGGGGATGTTGGCCTGAGCAAGAACACTGACATCGGTGTGCCTATCCTGCCAATGGATTTGCAGGATCTTGCGGAGGCAGCGTTGGTGGTACCTCTCCAGTGCTTTGTGGTGCCTGCTGTACATGATCCATGTCTCTGAGGCATTTACACCTCCTCTAGACCCATCTTTTGTTTCTTTACTTGTCCCATTACCATCTCCTTTTGCTTTGTACAATCATCCCTTTTGTCATTTAATCTCTCCTGCCTTCCACCTTATCACAGGCCTTCCCTTTTGTTCTTCCCTCCCCCCTTTCCCTGCCTCTGTACTTGCTTAAAACCTTAAAATCTTAACAGTGGGGCAGAATTTTCTCACTCATGCACCATTTGAATCTGTCACATTAACACCACCTCTAGCCTTGCATATCTCTTAATGTCTCTTAATGTCTCTTCATCTCTCCCTTTGTTCTTTTATCCCCTCCCCCTTTTCCCAGCTTTACTCTGGCCTTAAATCTATTTGATTTCCTAGCTCTTCACAGTTCTGACGAAAGGTCATCGACCTGAAACGTTAACTCTCTTTCTCTCTCCACGGATGCTGCCTGGCCTGCTGAGTTTTTCCAGCGTTTTCTGTTGTTATTTCAGATTTCCAGCATCCGCAGTATTTTGCTATCGTATTTGAATTTTATGTATTGAATAGAATCGCACAGCACAGAAGGAGGCCATTCGGCCCATCGTGCCTGTGCCGGCTCTTTGAAAGAGCCTCTCCAATTCGTACCACTCCCCCCCACCCTGCTCTTTCCCCAGAGCCCTGCAATAGAATTATGATTGGACAGGCAGAGGTGTGTGACTCAGGCAGGTCCACACAAGCAGGTGGATAGCCAGAAAAAGTTGGAAGAAAAAAACTGAGAGACAATGAGAAGGAAAAACTATTAATTCCGTTATCTTATACGACGATTACAAAAAAAATCAGTGGACCTTCGAACAAAATAAATGTAATTGCAATATTTATTTCACACAAGATTAATCAGGGAATAAATGAAAACTTATTTATGGGTACAGGCAGCATTTTAGACGAGTTGTCTAAATACAAGAGTTCGGTGACGTATTGTTACAATTACATTCCTAATTAACTTTCTGGGAAAGAAAATTTGTTATAGGCAGAAACCTTAGAGAATTGAAAATGTGAGTCATATATAAGAGTGATTTACCAGATCTTCTTTGTCTGTTTTCAGTTCTTTTTCAAATTATATCAAAAAAGTTTGAAAGTTTATTTCCCAGACACGTCTCCCGTGGTTCGGCTTTAGAATCCATCATGGGGAGCGTGGAAATCACAATGCACATCCTGAAACTGGAGTGTCTGTCTTCTACCTTAATGTTCTGCTAAAGTCGTCTCAGCAGAGTCCAGTTTCTGTTTAGTTTTATCCATTCTTCAAGTGTTGATGCATTCCCTGCACTGCACCATGATTCACAGGACTCGCGTGTAAAAGTTGCAGTGCTGCAGGTTGTCATGGTAACTCTGTTGTACCTGGGTGTGTGTGGAACAAAAGAACATACGAAATAGGAGCAGGAGTCGGCCATTCGGCCCCTCCAGCCTGCTCCGCCATTCAATAAGATCATGGCTGATCTGATCTTGGCCTCAACTCCACTTTCCCGCCCGCTCCCCATAACCCTCGACTCCCCTATAGCTCAAAAATCTGTCTATCTCCGCCTTGAATATATTCAATGACCCAGCCTCCACAGCTCTCTGTGGTAGAGAATTCCAAAGATTCACGACCCTCTGAGAGAAGAAATTCCTCCTCATTTCCGATTTAAATGGGCGGCCCCTTATTCTGAAACTATGTCCCCCAGTTCTAGATTCCCTCACGAGGGAATCATCCTCCCTGCATCTACCCTGTCAAGCCCCTTCAGAATCTTATATGTTTCAATAAGATCATGGGACCGGAGTTGGACCCATGTTTGTGGAGCTAAACAGTACAATTACACTCACATTGTCACACCTACAAATAACAACTTGTATTTATACAGCACCTTTAACGTAGTAAAACGCCCCAAGGCCCTTCACAGGAGCGATTTTCAAACAAAATTTGACACCGAGCCACATAAGGAGACATTAGGACAGGTCAAAGAGGTAGGTTTTAAGGAGCGTCTCAAAGGAGGGGAGAGAGGTAGAGAGGCGGAGAGGTTTAGGGAGGGAATTCCACAGCTTGGGGCCCAGGCAGCTGAAGGCACGGCCACCAATGGTGGAGTGATGCTAATACGGAGATGCGCAAGAGGCCAGAATTAGAGGAGTGCAGAGATCTCGGAGGGTTGTAGGGCTGGAGGAGGTAATAGAGATAGGGAGGGGCGAGGCCATGAAGGGATTTGAAAACAAGGATGAGAATTTTAAAATTACTGGGCTGTAAGTGGAGAGTGTAGTTGAGCTGGGTAGCGCTAGGGTAAAACAGTAATGGTTATAGAACTGTCACTGGTGGTGAAAGTGGAGGTGATAAGTTAAGAGCAGCACACATAACGTATAATTTAGTATACTGTATTCGCTGCTCACGATGTGGTCTCCTCTACATTGAGGAGACCAAACGCAGATTGGGTGACCGCTTTGCGGAACACCTCCGTTCAGTCCATAAGGGGGACCCCGAGCTCCCGGTGGCCTGTCACTTTAATTCACCGCTCCACTCCCACTCTGACCTCACCGTCCTCGGCCTATTACACTGTTCCACGGAAGCGTAGTGTAAGCTCGAGGAACAGCACCTCATCTTTCGTTTAGGCTCCCTACAGCCTTCTGGACTCAACATCGAGTTCAACAATTTTAGATCATAACCTCAGCCCCTATCACATTTATATTTTATTTTTTCATCCACCCTTTTGTTTGGTCCCCCCCTTTTTTTTTCCTCCCAGAAGCTGGCAGCTGTCCTTCATTCTGCCAGTGCATTTCACACTTCATTTCGCCTCAACCTGTCACATCAACACCTCCTCTTGCCTTGATCATCTCTTAATGTCTCTCAATGTCTCTTAATCTCTCCTTTTGTTCTTTCATCCCCTCCCCCTTTTCCCAGCATTATCCTTGCTTTAAATCTATTTCATTTCCTGCTTTTTTCCAGCTCTGACGAAAGGTCTTCGACCTGAAACGTTAACTCTGTTTCTCTCTCCACGGATGCTGCCTGGCCTGCTGAGTTTTTCCAGCGTTTTCTGTTGTTATTTCGGATTTCCAGCATCCGTAGTATTTTGCTATTGTAACATATATTTTTATTGGCATTTCCCCCAAAGAAGAGGTTTTAAAAAAAATTCCCTGTAATATCATGCTGATTCAAGTTTCAGGTTCCCATCATCGAGCAGTTGGTAACAGGGGAGTCATGGTTCTCAGGAGTTAGGTACGATTTTGTGCCTCAGCAATGAGTCTGTTGACTTGAAAAAAAATCCAGGCTCACACTCCCAGTGCAGTGCTGAGGGAGCGCTGCACTGTCTGAGGTGCCGTCTTTTGGATGAGACGTTAAACCAAGGCCCCGTCTGCTCTCTCAGGTGGACGTAAAAGATCCCATGGCCACTATTTCGAAGAAGAGCAGGGGAGTTCTCCCTGGTGTCCTGGCCAATATTTATCCCTCAACCAACATCACTAAAACAGATGATCTGGTCATTATCACATTGCTGTTTGTGGGAGCTTGCTGTGCGCAAATTGGTTGCCGCGTTTCCTACATTACAACAGTGACTACACTCCAAAAAGTACTTCATTGGCTGTGAAGCGCTTTGGGACGTCCTGAAGTTGTGAAAGGCGCGGGAAAAATGCAAATCTTTTTCTTCTAAGTTTGTGGTCCTCACTCACAATGTTGACTGTGACTGCACCTTGTGGCTTCGTACCCACAAGAGAGCGCTCTGCCACAAAGGTGCTGCACCGTTCAATCCAGGCATCTCGCCGTTTGCATCTTCTTTAAATAAAACTTACAGTTGCTTGAAAACCGCAGTTAAGTGGCAAAAAAAAATCTAAAGCAAATCCTTAATCCCTGAAATATTAATGATAAAAGTTTTATTTCATCGAACTGGGTGGGATTCAGACTGAGTATTTTCATTTAAATTTGTGGGTTTCCTCAACAAGAATTGCTTTTGTTAAAAAGAAGTAACTTGACTGAAACGTACAAAGAAATGACATTAAAGGAAGATAAACTGCCGGGACAGGGTCAAGAAATGTCCGCGCTGCAAACTGGCGCCTGTTTAAAACTATGCATTATATTTATAATTGTTTTATTTTATTGTTTTTACAAGTTGTGATTTCCTGCGTTTGAGTGTTTTGCAACATTGCCAAATGGATTGACTTTAGAAGGGAGTCATTCTGTGCCCTTTACAGCAGTTACTTTAGACCAAGTGTTGGTGATTTGAAGTCAGTTAGAATCGATCCAGTTTGGAAAGGAAAGTAGAAGACGGTGGAGAAGGACTAAAGTTCCTTCAAAGGCACACTTTGACCCCTTTACGATCTTGCCTCCCACTTCGGTCAGTGACGTATACGAGCATTAGCACTTTAAATATGGAAAGTAAGACTGGTTTGTGAGTGACTCGGATACAGAGAGAGAGAGAGACACAGAGTCAGGGGGAGAGCTGATTTCAGTCTGAGTCAGGAACCCTACAAGGCAGCTGAAAGAGAGAGAAGGAAGGAAATCCCCCCCTCCCCTCACCTCCCCGCTCTTGTATATTACAGCTCCGGCCGCATGTTGTGAGAGAGAGAGAGAGTCCGGGGGAGAGACACAGAGAGAAGGGCTGGACACTGACACCTTCTCTCTGCATCAGGCACTGGGAACTGCTGCAAACTGGAGCCCTCGGACACAGCTCGGAGGTAAGGAGGGGATAGAGTTTGGGCTGTTGTATTGGGTGCTGCCAGTGTGTGTGTGTGTGTTTTATGTAGTGTAAGTATGAGTGTGTGTGTATTTGTGAGTGTCTTTTGTGTAAGTGTGTGTGTGTGTGTAGTGAGTGTGTGTGTTGTGAATGTGAGTGTGTATTTGTGTGTGTGTGTTAGGGGGGAAAGGGTGGAAAAATCACCCAGAAAGTGCCAATTGCATCCCTTTCCTCTTCTGAGAAGCAGCATTTGCGGACAAAGAGGATTGTCAGAACACGCTGTCTTTTGTGTCTAATCCCAGAGTGTCTGGTTTCCCGAGATTGTGGGGAAGGGGGAGAGAAGCGAACGGAATTTGGAAATCAAATTAAATGAAGTTAGAGTTTCGCACCCCATGTGTGTGTGTGTGGGGTTTTTTTTTGTTGGTTTCCCCTGTTTAGTTTAGAATCAGACCCAGTTTCCCCGGTCCCAGAGGGGCTGTGTTGTGTTCTGTTGTGTTTTGGTGAAGCGCCACGTGTTTTTGCAGCTTGTCCACAATATGTTTAAAAAATGATCAAATTGAGATTAGAAACGGGCTGGAAAGCGGCTGCCTGCCTCTTCCCATCGGTTGCTGCTGAAAAATGTAAAAAAAAATTAAAGGCAAAAAACAATGCCTGGGGTAGAAAGGGTGTAGAGTTGAGGGGGATTGGAGTTTGCTGCTGTTTTCTGTTCAGGTGTCAGCCGTGGCTCCGTGGGTAGCAGCCTCGCCTCTGAGTCAGAAGGTTGTGGGTTCACAGTCCCACTCCATGGGACTTGAGGCTGACGCTCCAGTGCAGTGCTGAGGGAGTGCGGCAGTGTCGGAGGTGCCGTCTTTTGGGTGAGACGTTAAACCTCTCAGGTGTATGTCAAAGATCCCGGCGGCCACTCTAAGGAAGAGGAGCTGTATAACTCTATGACTCTATGATTCTATGACACCTGTGGCACAGATTCAGCAAAATGAAAGATCTTGCATCCCTACAGCGCTGTTCACAACCTCAGGACGTCCCAACACGCTTTACAGCCAATGAAGTACTTTCTGAAGTGTAATCATGTAGGCAACGTGGCAGCTAATTTGCCCACAGCAAGATCCCGCAAACAGCAATGTGGTAATGACCAGATAATTCTGTTTTCAAAGACGTCAGTTGAGGGATAAATATTGCCCAGCGCTGTAGGGATGCAAGATCTTTCATTTTGCTGAATCTGTGCCACAGGTGTCATAGAATCATAGAGTCATAGAGTTATACAGCACAGAAAGAGGCCCTTCGGCCCATCGTGTCCACGCCGGCCATCAAGCCCTGTCTATCCTAATCCCATTTTCCAGCACTTGGTCCGTAGCCTTGTATGCTATGGCGTTTCAAGTGCTCATCTAAATGCTTCTTGAATGTTGTGAGGGTTCCTGCCTCTACCACCCTTTCAGGCAGTAAGTTCCAGATTCCAACCACCCTCTGGGTGAAAAAGTTTTCCCTCAAATCCCCTCTAAACCTCCTGTCCCTTACTTTGAAAATATGCCCCCTGGTTATTGACCCCCTCTACTAAGTGGAAAAGTTCCTTCTATCTACCCTATCTATGCCGCTCATAATTTTGTACACCTCAATCAGGTCCCCCCTCAGCCTTCTCTGCTCTAAGGAAAACAACCCCAGCCTGTCCAGTCATAGCTGAAACGCTCCAGCCCAGGTAACATCCTGGTGAATCTCTTCTGCACCCTCTCTAATGCAACCTCATCCTTCCTATAGTGTGGCGACCAGAACTGCACACAGTATTCCAGCTGTGGCCTAACTAGCGTTTTGTACAGCTCCATCATAACCTCCCTGCTCTTATATTCTATTGAGAGGTCGCACAACACCAGGTTATAGTCCAACAGTTTTATTTGAAATCACAAGCTTTCGGAGCTATATAACCTGGTGTTGTGCGACCTCTCAATTTTGTCCACCCCAGTCCAACACCGGCATCTCCGCATCATGACTTATATTCTATGCCTCGGCTAATGAAGGCAAGTATCCCATATGCCTTTTTAACCACCTTATCTACCTGTCCTGCTGCCTTCAGGGATCTATGTACATGCACACCAAGGTCCCTCTGATCCTCTGTCCATCCTAGGGTCCTACCATTCATTGTGTATTCCCTTGCCTTGTTAGTCCTCCCAAAATGCATCACCTCACACTTTTCAGGGTTAAATTCCATTTGCCACTGTTCTGCCCATCTAACCAACCCGTCTATATCATCCTGTAGCCTGAGGCTTCCCTCCTCGCTATTTACCACTCCACCAATTTTCGTGTCATCTGCGAACTTACTGATCATACCTCCTACATTCATATCTAAATCATTAATGTACACTACAAACAGCAAAGGACCCAGCACCGATCCCTGCGGTACACCACTGGACACAACCTTCGACCATCACCCTCTGCCTCCTGCCACTAAGCCAATTTTGGATCCAATGTGCCAAATTGCCCTGGATCCCATGGGCTCTTACCTTCTTGACCAGTCTCCCATGTGGGACTTTGTCAAAAGCCTCACTGAAGGTGGAATGTGGAGAGCGAGACGCCTGGCTCTTTCATCCCTTCAGTGTTTCAGTCTTAGCAGGGATGTGACTTGAGGAGTGTGGGGGGTGGGGGGGGGGGGGCGATGTGTAAATCAGCCAGACCCAGTCTAAAGGTAGAACACTTTAAATCTTCATTCCCCACAGGGAGGCCCTACCCCAGTGCTCCTTTCCGCACCCCCACCCCCTTACCTCTACACATTTAAAGTAGCCAGCTGTCAGAGATTCACCAGCACCAGCTACTGACTCTGCTCCTACCTTCCCCAGGAAGGCAGGATATGTATTTCTCCAGCGCCTTTCACAGCCTCAGGACGTCCCAAACCGCTTTACAGCCAATGAAGTACTTTTTGAAGTGTAGTCACTGTTGTAATGTAGGAAACGCAGCAGCCAATTTGCGCACAGCAAGCTCCCACAAACAGCAATGTGATAATGACCAGATCATCTGTTTTTTTAGTGATTGAGATTGATAGATAAATATTGGCCCAGGACACCGGGGAGAACTCCCCATCTCTTCTTCATAATAGTGGCTGTGGAATCTTTTACGTCCACCTGAAACAAATACAGGAATCTCTTAATTAACCGGCACCGACGGGACCGGCGTGGTGCCGGTTTATCGAAAGTACCGGATAACGGAGAGTTATATCTACCGAGGCTATTTTTAACAAAGAAAAATAAATAAATCAAGAAATGTGCAGTATACTTCCGACAGCGCAAGGAGGCCGAGTAGTGGCACTTTTGAAAACTACCCCTACTGACTAAATCGGCGTTCTCGGACTCGGACTCGGGATCGGCAACATTGCCGTTTATTTGAGAGGAGTTTTCGGAGTACTCGGCGTTCGCGGAGACTCGACTGTGACTCGGCAACATTGCCGGTTATTTGAGAGTAGTTTTCGGAGAATTATTTTTGCCGGTTAAGCGAGAATTCCGGATATTTGGGTGCCGGATAAACAAAAGTTTCCTGTACTTTGGTTCTGTCTTCAAGGAAGAGGACACAAATAACTTCCCAGAAATGCTAGGAAACCAAGGGTCTAGTGAGAAGGAGGAATTAAAGGAAATTAGTATTAGTAAAATAATAGAGCTGGAGAAATTAATGGACTGAAAGCTGATAAATCCCTAGGGCCTGATAATCTGTATCCCAGAGTACTAAAAGAGGTAGCCATGGAAATAGTGGATGCATTGGTTGACATCTTCCAAAATTCTATAGATTATGGAACAATTCCTGCAGATTGGAGAGTGGCAAATGTAACCCCACTATTTAAAAAAGGAGGGAGAGAGAAAACAGGTAACTACAGACAACGTTAGCCTAACATCAGTAGTAGGGGAAATGCTATTATAAAGGATGTGATAACAGGACACTTAGAAAATATCAACGGGATTAGACAAAGTCAACATGGATTTATGAAAGGGAAATCGTGTTTGACAAACCTACTGAGTTTTTTGAGGATGTAACTGGTAGAATAGATAAGGGAGAACCAGTGGATGTGGTGTATTTGGATTTTCAGAAGGCCTTTGATAAAGTCCCACATAAGAGGTTAGTGTGCAAAATTAAAGCACATGGGATTGGGGGTAATATACTGGCATGGATTGAAAATTGGTTAACAGACAGGAAACAGAGAGTAGGAATAAATGGGTCTTTTTTGGGGTGGCAGGCGGTGACTAGTGGGGTACTGCAGGGATCAGTGCTTGGGCCCCAGCTATTCACAATATATATCAATAATTTGGATGAGGGAACCAAATGTAATATTTCCAAGTTTGCTGACGACACGAAAACTAGGTGGGATTGTGAGTTGTGAGGAGGATGCAAAGAGGCTTCAAGGCAATTTAGACAAGTTGAGTGAGTGGGCAAATACATGGCAGATGCAGTATAACGTGGATAAATGTGAAGTTATCCACTTCGGTAGGAAAATAGAAAGGCAGAGTATTATTTAAATGGTGATAGATTGGGAAATGTTGATGTACAAAGGGACCTGGGTGTCCTTGTACACCAGTCACTGAAAGCAAACATGCAGGTGCAGCAAGCAGTTAGGAAGGCAAATGGTATGTTGGCCTTCATTGCAAGAGGATTTGAGAACAGGAGCAAGGATGTCTTACTACAGTTATACAGGGTCTTGGTGAGACCACACCTGGGGTACTGTGTGCAGTTTTGGTCTCCTTACCTTAGAAAGGATATACTTGCCATAGAGGGAGTGCAGCGAAGGTTCACCAGACTGATTCCTGGGATGGCAGGACTGTCGTATGAGGAGAGATTGGGTCGACTAGGCCTGTATTCACTAGAGTTTAGAAGAATGAGAGGGGATCTCATTGAAACGTATAAAATTCTGACAGGGCTAGACAGACTGGATGCAGGGAGGATGTTTCCCCTGGCTGGGGGGTCTAGAACGAGGAGTCACAGTATCAGGATATGGTGTAGGACATTTAGGACTGAGATGAGGAGAAATTTCTTCACTCAGAGGGTGGCGAACCTGTGGAATTCTCTACCACAGAAGGCTGTGGAGGCCAAGTCACTGAATATATTTAAGAAGGAGATAGATAGATTTCTAGACACAAAAGACATCAAGGGGTATGGGGAGAGAGCGGGAATATGATATTGAGATAGAGGATCAGCCATGATCATATTGAATGGTGGAGCAGGCTCGAAGGGCTGAAAGGCCTACTGCTGCTCCTATTTTTCTGTTTTCTATGTTTCTATGACACCCGGGATAACTCCCCTGCTCATCTTCAAAATAGTTCTCCCCGGTGTCCTGGGATCAATATTTATCCCTCAACTAACATCATTAAAAACAGATCATCTGGTCATTATCACATTGCTGTTTGTGGGATCTTGCTGTGCGCAAATTGGCTGCCGCGTTTCCTACATTACAACAGTGACTAAACTTCAAAAAGTGCTTCATTGGTTGTAAAGCACTTTGAGACGTCCTGAGGCCATGAAATGCGCTACATAAATGCAAGTTTTTCTTTCTTTAATCCAGCTCTATAGATAGCTCAGATAGAAATATGGATTAGACCGGAGAGAAAATGTCAACCAGCTCTGTGGAGCCTGCTCCTCCTCTCCCTCACTCGCTCCTCTTCCTCCTCCTCCTCCTCTCCCTCTCTCTCCCTCCTCCTCTCCCTGGCTCCCTCCTCCTCACCCTCTCTCTCTCTCTTGTAGATGTTTCTTGAGACTTTAGAAGGAGTTTGTAGATTGTGTGAGGTGAGTTAGGGTTTGGTTTGGTTTTGCAGGTGTTTGCCTGTCGTCTGGGAATCGGTGCCCACCGGGAAGGGAATTAGGGGGCTTACCTTGTATTATAAGAATCATTGCAATAATTCATTATATTAATTTGTAATTTATTTTAATTATGCGTTGGTTCAGCATAATGTCATTTATGATTTATTTCATATAATTGTATTGTAATTTGTTCGATATTATTAATACTAAAATTGACTTTGAGCTGATGTATAGCGAGCCAGTGTCGATGTAGAAATGTTGCTTTACTGCACTGTGGATCGGGGGCACCTGGAGTTCAATCTCTGCACCGATAGGCTGCTTCACACACGGGCTTTGCATTCAGGTCGCTTTAGGTTTGTGAATGGAGATACTGCTACTGAGACTGGGGATAGATCCCCTGGGGACCCAAGAGGGAGTTTTATATGAACAATAGGACGTGGCCAAATACATTTTAAAGTAAAAGTGGCCCGTGCATGGAGAGGGTCACCATTCCATCCGACAGCAGTGGAATCGGGGAGGAGAGGGACAGAGAGAAATAAAAATAGAGACAGAGAGAGAGAGAGAGAGACAGACAGACAGAAGGAGAGAAACAGAAAGAGAAAGTGAGAGAGACAGAGAAAAATAGAGAAACAGATAGAGTGAGCAAAATGGAGAGAGGAACAGAAATAGAGGAAGAGTGAGAGAAACAGAGACAATGTTCTGCTGATGGGGGGAGATGAGGAGGGGTGGGAGGAGGCTCCTGTGGAGCAGAAACACCGACATGGACCAGTTGGGCCGAATGGCCTGTTCCTGTGCTGTAAAATATTATTGAGAAGTCGCACAACACCAGGTTATAGTCCAACAGTTTTATTTGAAATCACAAGCTTTCGGAGCTTACGTGGCCCCTTCCTCAGGTGAAGTAAAGAATTTCAAATAAAACTGTTGGACTATAACCTGGTGTTGTGCGACTTCTCATTTTTGTCCACCCCAGTAAAATATTATGTCATTGTATCTAAAATGAGAGTGAGCGAGTCTGAGAGAGATAGAGAGTGGTGGGATAAATTCCAGCAGAACAAAGCAAGGTAAATACATTAATGTGAAAATACAGCTGTTGCTGGAAGCGAGGACGCGCTGGCCTTGGATTTGCTCTGCCGGAGAAAGATTGGAACAGGAACACTTGACATATTAATACATTCCTTAGTCCGCTATTTTGACAGGTGCTCGCTGCTTTTACATCGGGAGACCCTCCCGAGTGCTGCTGGGTGTGGGGGTCCCGGAGCACGGGTATTACAAAGCCAGCTGCAGGCCGCTGTAAAACCGCCGGGGCTGGCCTAAAACCAGCGGCTAGTGTCAGCGAGCCCGGGAAGTTTTACATTCGGGAACCGGCACTGCACCAGTTCTGGGTGTCGCTCACTACAGAAGGAGCTTAAGGAATTTGATACGAATGTGCTAAGCTAATCTTCTCAGTAACTTCAAGGCCAGCGTGATTAACTTTTCGTTATCTGGTATTAAGCAGGGTTCAAAATGTTAACAGAGCGATAAAATGAGTTTCACAACAGGTACAGTGAAAGAATGTGTGCGTGTGTAGCTCAGTCGCCATCCAGAATGTATCGACGCTGAAGGGTTTTGATAGAGTAAGTAAAGGAGAAACTGTTTCCAGTGGCAGGAGGGTCGGTAACCAGAGGACACAGATTTAAGATAATTGGCAAAAGAACCAGAGGGGAGATGAGGAGAATTGTTTTTACGCAGCGAGTTGTTGTGATCTGGAACGCGCTGCCTGAAAGGGCGGTGGAAGCAGATTCAATAGTAACTTTCAAAAGAGAATTGCTGGGCTGGTGGGTGGGTGAAAGAGGAGGGGAGTGGCACGATGGGCCGAATGGCCTCCTCCTGTGCTGCCTGTTTCTATGTGGTCCCGGGGCTCCATGGTACACACCTGTACAGCTTGCAAAGACAATGAGCTGGGACACCCAAGTTCTGAGGCTATAACACCGGCTAAACTCAATGAAACAAAGCTGTTCATAGCTTTGCAGTTGGTCTAAATAGCATTGATGCGTAGTTGCCAGTCAGTCTGCATTTTAGTCACTTGCTATTAATCCATATCTGCCCATAGCACTACCCAGCAATGAACCGGTTTTGCTAAATGTGAGGTATCACCAATTCAGTCTTTAATCTATCGGCGTGACCGTCACATATCAGTGACGTGGGTATAGTTGCCAACCCTCCAGGATTGGCCTGGAGCCTCCAGGAATTAAGAACATAAGAATCAGGAGCAGGAGTCGGCCATTCGGCCCCTCGAACCTGCTCCACCATTCAATAAGATCGTGGCTGATCATTGACCTCAACTCCACTTTCCCGCCCGATCCCCATATCCCCCGATTCCCCTAGAGTCCAAAAATCTATCGATCTCTGTCTTGAATACACTCAATGACTGAGCCACCACAGCCCTCTGGGGTAGAGAATTCCAAAGATTCACCACCCTCTGAGTGAAGAAATTCCTCCTCATCTCAGTCCTGAATGGCCGACCCCTTATCTAGACTCTCCAGCCAGGGGGAAACAGCCACTCAGCATCTACCCTGTCAATCCCCCTCAGAAGTTTATTTAAACAATGTACTACAGCAGCGGTTCCCAACCTGTGGTCCGCGAGGGTACTGCAGGTGGTCCGTGAAAAAAAAAATTATGATAATCTAATAGGCAGCCACAGGCGATGTTAAAAATGTTTTAAATGGCTAGTGGTCCGCAAAAGCTTTTGATGACGATGTAGTGGTCCGCATAAAGGAAGAGGTTGGGAACCGCTGTACTACAGCAAACCGTCTACAGAGTCTATTATGTGCGTAAAATCAATCCCAGTCACTTACACCAGGCGTGATTGATGGGGAAAATTGCCCAATCATCTCCATTCTGGCCGGGAATAGTGCTGTCTCCATAGGCAGCCAAAATGAAGAGTATGTTATAAAAGTAAGAGACAGCCTGGAGTGATTTTAAGGCATGGGTGTTGGATTTGAGGTGCCAGCTGTAAACCGCTGGAGCTTGGCTGTCATGGGTTATGGCATCATTTGAACATTTCGATTAGATTACCCCCTTGAATGCACTTCCAGACATTTATTATTCTATATTTCAACATCTGAATCAGGCTGAGATTGGACTATGGGACTGATTTATACTTGTATTTTTTTTTAAGTTTTAATACGCTCATAGAACTTTCCTTTAGATAGGCCATCACCAGATAAAGAACGTGTTTAATATCACACTGAGATAAAAGTGATCTATTATACAAAGAAAAATATTTGCTAACATATTTATAATCTCAGTGTCAGGTGCATGCTGATCATGTATCCTACATTGAACAGTCAATCTCCCGTAGCATCACATAGAATTTACAGCACAGAAACAGGCCGTTCGATCCAACTGGTCTATGCCAGTGTTTATGCTCCACACGAGCCTCCTCCCACCCTACTTCATCTCACCCTATCAACATATCCTTCTATTCCTTTCTCCCTCATGTACTTATCTAGCTTCTCCTTAAAGGCATCTATGCTATCTCACATAGAGAGTTGAGACCAAGTGTAGTCTTCAAGTGAAGTGGGAATTTGAGGGGCTGAATGACCTACTCCTGTTCCTGTGTAAGAGGGCGATTAAACCAGGCAATGCCGATGTGATTCTCTATATGGAAGTCAAGCGTTCTGTCCTTATTCTTCTAGAAGACTTCACCTTTATGTTATTATTCATAGTTAAATAGCAAAACGGACTGCAATTTGGGAAGTAGAGTTGGTTGGAGCATGAGATGTCCACTGGAGTGCAGGCTGAGGACCTGAGACACCACAGCACCAGAGTGAGAAGTTTACATAGGCGGTTTCCACTGTACGTGTCGACATTGGAATTTATAATGTGGAGGGGGGGACAAAGTTGACACAAAAGTGTGACCAGGCTGTGGATGCTCAGTTGTTGAGTAAATTCAAGGCTGAGATCGATAGATTTTTGGACTCTAGGGGAAATCAAGGGATAAGGGGTTCAGGCAGGTAAGTGGAGTTGAGGTCGATGATCAGCCATGATCTTATTGATTGGCGGAGCAGGCTCGAGGGTCCATATGGCCTTCTCCTGCTCCTATTCCTTCTTGTGTTATGTTCAAAACATGACAGTAGGAGGTAAGGTTTTATAGACAGGATATATATGCAGATGTATGATTTTTAATATATTGTAGAGATTTATTTTAACAACTGATGGGAGAAATCAAGTGCAGGTGTATATATATTAATGGATGGTGTACATGTGAAATTATAATTAGAGAGGGAATAAGCCTGTCCAGTTGTATTTATCTATATTGCATTTAGTATCTGCAGCAGTTTCCTCTTAAATGAGCTACATTTGCACGCCACAATTAAAATAATTAGAACTTGAATAATTTGATGTCCAGATTTTGCTCAATCAATCTCTTTTTTTTGTATATACAATTATTCTTCCTTCCCTCCTCCCCTCTCTCGGCAGTGAGCCTTGCTGGTGTGTGGTTACAGAGGCACTGGCAGCCCAGGGTTGGTGTGTCCAAGCTCTTTGACTTACCAGGGTTACATGGGCACATCTCATAGAGCCTGGGGGGGTGGGGGGTGGGGGGTGGCATAAGGCACATTGTGGGGGAGCAATTCAACTTTGTTTCACTCATTTCTTTTGGGGTGGGGGTTAAAATGAACGATAGGGGGAATGAATTTTGGGTTGGAGGTAGGCGTCTTTTAGGTGCCCGCTTGAAACAAGCATTGGGCGCCTTACATACAATTGGCACAATTGGAAAGGTGGTGCAGGAACAGAGAAACCTGAGGCTTCACATACACAAATCTTTGAAAGTGGCAGGACACGTTGATAAGGCTGCTAAAAACGCACATGGGATCCTTGGCTTTAATAAATAGAGAGAAGTCGCACAACACCAGGTTATAGTCCAACAGTTTTATTTGAAATCACAAGCTTTCGGAGCTGCTGCCCCTTCGTCAGGTGAAGTGAAGGAATACGAATCGGCAAAGCATATATAGACAGAGAACAATGCCTGTGTAGCGTACAATGTCAGACGACTACAGTTAATCTTTCTGATTGCCTTTCATCACACCTCGGCAGAGAAACAATCAGGTCAGCCAGGAAGGCACCACATCAACACACACGACAACGCAAAATCATCGAGCAGAAACTGATAGCCAAGTTCCGCACCCATGAGGACGGCCTCAACCGGGATCTTGGGTTCATGTCACGCTACATGACATAGAGTCATCCAGACTCGAGGCGTCGTTGGCTTGTTCACAGATGTGATTTCCAGTAAAAAAAAGTAAAAATTTTAAAGTTTATGGTTTTCCATACAGACTGCATTTGACACATTAGACCCCCTGTGACCCCACCTCATTGTCTCAGTTGTATCTTGCTATGTCTTTGATGTGGTGCCTTCCTGGCTGACCTGATTGTTTCTCTGCCGAGGTGTGATGAAAGGCAGTCAAAAAGATTAACTGTAGTCATCTGACATTGTACGCAACACAGGCATTGTTCTCTGTCTATATATACTTTGCCGATTCGTATTCCTTCACTTCACCTGACGAAGGGGCAGCAGCTCCGAAAGCTTGTGATTTCAAATAAAACTGTTGGACTATAACCTGGTGTTGTGCGACTTCTCACTTTTGTCCACCCCAGTCCAACACCGGCATCTCCGCATCACAACATCAGTATAAAGCAGATTATCTTGTTAATTATCTTATTGCTGTTTGTGGGATCTTGCTGTGCGCAAATTGGCCGCCGCGATTCACTGCACTGCAACTGTGGCGAAACTTCAAAAAAGTACTTCATTGGTCATAAAGTGCTTCGGGACGTCCTGGAAGGCGCTATAGAAACACAAGTTCTTTCTTTCTTTCTTCCTCTAAAGCCTGGGCAATCTAGTCCTGTTTGCATTTATATTTCTTATTTGTTAAGTTTTTGTGTTCTGTTCAAATTTCGAGGGCCTGGAGGTTTGGAAAAGACTGATGTTGTCTGATTGGGGGATAAATCCTAAACCAGAAAGAAAGACTTGCATTTCTATAGCGCCTTTCACAACCGCCGGACGTCTCAAAGCGCTTCACAGCCAATGAAGTACTTTTTGAAGTGTAGTCACTGTTGTAATGTAGGAAACGCGGCAGCCAATTTGCGCACAGCAAGCTCCCACAAACAGCAATGTGATAATGACCAGATAATCTGTTTTTGGTGATGTTGGTTGAGGTATAAATATTGACTAGGACACTGGGGATAAATCATCTGCTCTTCCTCAATAATAGATTGGGAACTTTTCACATCCACCTGAGAGGGCAGATTAGTTTAATATCTCCTGCCGAAAGGCAGCACCTCCAACAGTTGCAGCATTCCCTCAGTATTACACTGGAGTATCAACCTAGATTTTTGTGCTATAAGTGTCTGGAGGGGGATTTGAACCCACAACCTTCTGACTCAGAGGCAAGAGTGCTACCCACTGAGCCACGGCTGACACGACCGAAATCTGTCAGCTTGAGATAGGCAGAACAAGGTGATGTGGTTCTGAAGAGGAAGGGCCAGACAGTCTCTCGGAATATTTTTAGCTCAGGTCTTTTGCCTGAAAATCGAGTTAGTGACAGGACTTCCGTTTGGCACCAATGGGGCCGTACAGAGGGAGCTGAGGATCGAGAGGACACTGTGAAGGTTTAAAAATCTGGATCCGATTCTGTTCGGAATGACTGGAACTTGTATTTAAATTTTATATATTGTACCCCTCCTCCAAGTATCCACAGTGAAGACAAATATTTGTGGACCCTCCACATCTAAGCCGCTGTGCGATCCAATCCCCTCCGAGTCTTCTACTTCGAACAGCGATAATTAGTGTCGGTTGGAAAAACAAGTGTTTTTGGCCACTTTTGTGATGCTATTTTGCTACTTGTGATAACATGATTTGTGTTTCACTGGTATTTCCATACAGCGATATTGTAACAATTCCACCCAATATTGTCATGCAGTAGCCTGTATCTGAGTGGGCTTCATGAATGACCTGATCACAGGCCCACCTCTGAACTGCCTATGTACTGGAGGATTACTCGCTGATGGCCACGGATAATCTTGAGAAGACTTATTTGTGTCTGTAAGCACGTGATTTGCTAGGGTTGTTTCAGGAGGGGGAGTGGCTGTGTTCTCTGGCCATCTGAATCCCATCTGACATCAGGAGGCCCCTTTCCGCACTTGCCCGGCCTATTGTGTCTCTCCGAAGCTACAACTACGTCTGCAGCCCAACCCTGTCACATCCCAACACGTCAAACTCAATCTGCCTTAAATGAGCCTGGCTTGGATTAGCTTGCTTATACCTCGCAGACAGCGGTCCTTTCAAGGACAGGATTTTCGACGATGCGAGGTTACAGTAGTGAGATTGCTGTGGACCAACATCTTTACTGTCGAGGGGAAATAATGAGCGAGGGTTTACATGCTGCCAGCCCCCACAGCAAGGTTTAGCGCAAACTGCACGCCTCAGGAAAAATGCACCCAATCTTTCTTCCTCTTCTATTATTACAGGATGGAAGATGAGGCAGTGCTGGACAAAGGGGCCTCCTTCATCAAACATGTCTGTGATGCAGAGGAAGTGGAGGGTATGTAAATAAAAGTTTCTTTCTGTTCACTTACTTGCAATAGCCAACCAACAGTAGGCTTTATTCTTACAACAGTGACTCCACTTCCACTTCAAAAGTACTTCATTGGCTGTAAAGCACTTTGGGACGTCCTGAGGTGGTGAAAGGCGCTATATAAACGCAAGTCCTTTCCTTCTTTCTCTTTCTTTGCACATGTAGAGTATCGAGGTACTGGGTTCAACTGACCAGTGAGTGCGGAGGCTTTGATACAAGCCAGTTGATTCTCGCTATTTGTTGATAAACAAGTTTGCTATACTTCCGTAATATTGAACAACAACTTGCATTTATACAGCGCCATTAACATAGTAAGACACCCCTAAGGCGCTTCACGGGAGCGATTATTGGACAAAATGTGACCCCAGAGCCTCACAAGGAGATATTAGGACAGGTGACCAAAAGCTTGGTCACAGAGGTCGGTTTTAAGGAGCGTCTTAAAGGCAGAGAGGTTTAGGGAGGGAATTCCAGAGCTTGGGGGGCCTAGGCAGCTGAAGGCACGGCCACCAATGGTGGGGAAAGTAAATTGGGGCTGTGCAGGAGACGGAATTGGAGGAGCGCAGAGTTTTTGGAGGGTTGTAGGCAGCGTTCCCTTTAAGCTGCCTGGACCTCCCGCGTAGCCGGCTCACTGGCTTTTAAATGCATGCATCGATTTTTGAATGGGCCGCGCGGCCCCAAAAAAATACTGGAGGGGACATTGGTTGTAGGAGGTTACAGAGATTGGGAGCGGGCGAAGCCATGGAGGTATTTGAACACGAGGATGAGACTTTTAAATTCGAGGCATTGCCAGATGTAGGTCAGCGGGCACAGGAGTGATACTTGGATATATTAATACTCATTAACTAATCGAGGATTTTTCATTTCTCGAATCCCCATTCACTCTCTTGTTATTAAAATATTTGAAACACACTCTCCCCACCCTCATAGATATTATGTTGCATGTTTGGCTGGTTGAACAGTGATTATAATTGTTTAGGGATAGTGCACAGTACATTAATCCTCTGGCACCTTGTGCTGCATTGCGTAAACACCATGTGTTGTCCTGGGAGGTGTGTTTATAAATCCAGGGCATCCGTCCACGATCAGCCGCAGAATTCAGTCAAAACATTCCAGATACCTGCTTATTACATCGAATTACATCGAGTCTACAGCACAGAAACAGGCCATTCGGCCCACCTGGTCCGTGCCAGTGTTTATGCTCCACACCAGCCTCCTCCCACCCCTCTTCATCTCCCCCTATCAGCACATCCTTCTATTCCTTTCTCCCGCATGTGTTTATCCAGCTTCCCCTTAAATGCATCTACACTATTCGCTTCAACCACTCCCTGTGGCAGCGAGTTCCACATTCTCACCACTCTCTGGGTAAAGAAGTTTCTCCTGAATTCCCTGTAGGATTTATTAGTGACTATCTTGTATTTATGGCCCCGAGTTCTAGTCTCCCCCGCAAGAGGAAACATCTTCTCAACATCTACCCTATCGAACCCCTTCATAATCTTAAACACCTCTATCAGTAGTCACCCCTCTGGAGAAAGGAGCCCCAGCCTGTTCAATCTATCCTGATAGTTATAACCTCACAGTTCTGGTATCAGCCTTGTAAATATTTTTTGCACCTTCTCCAGTGCCTTGATATCCTTCTTATGAAATGGAAACCAGAACTGTTCACAACACTCCAAGTGTGGTCTAACCAAGGTTCAATTCAAGTTCAACATAACTTTCTCTGCTTTTTAATTCTATCCCTCTGGAAACGAACCCCCAGTGTTATATTAGCGTTCATTAACTTGCAGCCATAGAGGGCTTTTCATTTCTCCAATCCCCGTCCCCTTACAAGAGACAAGCGACTTTTCAACTCTGATGACTTGGACACCAATGACAGTAAACTCTCCCCGTGCACCTACCACCTCATGATCAGGGAAAGGCCACCACACCACTCGCTGGTCCACTGGGAATTAAATGGCGGTTCTCTGGAGAGAGAGCACGAACTCCAGGATAGTTGTTGGGGAGTTTTCGTGATCCTTTATTTTGATATTGATGACCGTAAGCACTGTGCTGTTAATATTCCTAATTAGAAGTCCTGCCGTTTTAAATTGCTCCACTTCCACTTAGCGCCATTACCAGTGCCTTCACCACGCGGACTGCAGCGGTTCAAGAAGGCGGCTCACCACCACCTTCTCAAGGGCAACTAGGGATGGGCAACAAATGTTGGCCTTGCCAGTGACACCCACATCCCATAAACGAATTTAATTTTTTTTTTACCAGTTTTGGAAGACAGCAGAGCCAAACCGTGATTTGTTTTTTTTAAACCCCGTTAAATGCAATTCTGATGGTTTGAGTCTCGTAAGCGTGAGTCTCATCGGCCTTATGAACTTGGCATGTTGACAGTACTGCTCCCGATTCTGGCCTATATCTGGCTAGTCCTTTATCGCATTGCTCACTGATACCTTCTGCTTCCCTCCAAAGTGCCATGTCTCTGGCCTTTGGACTCGAGTCAATCTATTTTAAACCCGACAACCCTCCGAGATCTCTGCGCTCCTCCAATTCTAGCCTCTTGCGCATCCCCGATTTTCATCGCTCCACCATTGACGGCCGTGCCTTCAGCTGCCTGGGCCCTAAGCTCTGGAATTCCCTCCCTAAACCTCCCTGCCTCTCTCTCCTCCTTTAAGACGCTCCTTAAAACCTCCCTCTTTGACCAAGCTTTTGGTCACCTGTCCTGATACCTCTTTCTGTGGCTCGGTGTCAAATTTTTTATTGATAATCGCTCCTCTGAGGCTCTAAGGAGAACAACCCTAGCTTCTCGAGCCATACGTAACCTCCACAGCAGGCAATCCATTTCAGCGGACAGTTCTGGGTAGCTGTAAAAATGTAGCTTTAAGTCGTCACTATAGACACTTGGGGGCCTAGCGGACACATCCTAGCCCCTCTTAACAATGCTCTTGTTTTTAGAATTTGCTGCAATTTCTTTTCCAGTCACTCGCAGTTTACATCACAACACTGATCCAATTAATTGGTTTCACCTATACATTCCGCACAAGTGGGATAACGAGCATTTGGGGCTTTTTCACCAGTGCTGTGTGCTCTCTGAAAGAAAGGACTTGCAATTCTATAGCACCTTTCACCTCTTCAGGACGTCCCAAGGCGCTTTACAGCCAATGAAGTACTTTTTGAAGTGTCGTAATGTGGGGAAACGCGGCAGCCAATAGTCACTGTTGTAATGTAGCAAGCTCCCACAAACAGCAATGTGATAATGAATCTCTTTTTTTTAGTGATGTTGGTTGAGGGATAAATATTGGCCAGGACACTGGGAATAACTCCCCTGCTCGTCTTCAAAATCACTTACATCCACCTGAGAGGGCAGACGGGGCCTCGGTTTAACGTCTCATCTGAAAGACGGCCCCTCTATAGCCTTGGAGTTAGTTGGGGACGTTAGCTCATGGGTCAGCTTCCTGTCTCTGCTATATTATTGGAGGTGTTAATCAGTTTAAAGTTAATAGGTAAACACTGCTGTCAAACTAGCAGAGAATGGAATCTGGTCGGAATATGTCAAGTATGCATCCAATACGCAATCTGACTGTAAACTCTAAGCATGTGCCATTGAAAAATAGAATCTCACAGCACAGAAGGAGGCCATTCGGCCCATCGTGCCTGTGCCGGCTCTTTAAAAGAGCTCTCCAATTAGTCCCACTCCCCCCTGCTCTTTCCCCCATCGCCCTGCAAATATTTCATCAGCAGTGGAAACAGTTTCTCCCGTTTACTCTCTCAAAACCCTTCATAATTTTGAACACACCTATTAAATCTTCCCTTCCCCATCTCTGCTCCAAGGTGAACAACCCCAGCTTCTCCAGTCTCTGCACATAACTGAAGTCCCTCATCCCTGGAACCTTTCTAGTAAATCTCCTCCGCACCCTCTCCAAGGCCTTGACATCCTTCCTAAAGTGCGGTGCCCAGAATTGGACAAAATACTCCAGCTGGGGTCTAACCAGTGATTTATAAAGGTTTAGCATAACTTCCTTGCTTTTGTACTCGATGCCGCTATTTATAAAGCCAAGGATCCCAGACGCATTTTTTAACAGCCTTATCGACTTGACCTGCCACCTGCTCATACAGGTAAGCAGCTCGCTAGACAAGCTATAAAATCAGCGCTGAGACACTCGCTGGGTCCGTCAGGGCAAGAGAGCAGAGGAGTTAACGGGGTTAATTTTCAACTTGCCACCCAGGCGTGACGGATTGCCCACCTGTCGAAACCTTTTGCAGTGTGGACACTGTTGTAATGTGGGAAACGCGGCAGCCAATTTGCACTCCTGCAAGCTCCCACAAACAGCAACGTGATAATGACCAGATAATCTGTTTTTTAGTGGTGTTGGTTGGCCCAGGACACTGGGGAGAACTCCCCTGATCATCTTTGAAATAGTGGCCGTGGGATCTTTTATGTCCACCTGAGAGAGCAGACGGGGCCTCGGTTTAACGTCTCATCTGAAAGACAGCACCTCCGACAGTGCAGCGCTCCCTCAGTACTGCACCGGAGTGTCAGCCTAGATTTATGTGCTCAAGTCTCTGGAGTGGGAACTTGAACCCACAACCTTCTGACTCTGGGTCAAGGTCTGCCTGGGTAGTCAGGTGGTGTGTGCAATGGGGAATTGACGTGGTATATGCGGGAGATCTTGGGGTTGCACTTGTGGACGGAGCAGGGGGTTTGGCAAAGCAGTCACCGAATCTCCTCCGAGTTTCCTGGTTTGGTGAAGCCAGTTTTTTGGTGTTTCCATTTCTACCTGCCTCATTCCCAACTCCTCGGCAATTCACACATTTTCAGTGTCCTGTAAATGGCTTTAGCTTCTCTTGTTATGTCTCTTAATATGTAGAGAGAGAGAAACAGAGTTAACGTTTCAGGTCGATGACCTTTCATCAGAACTGGAAGATCATAGAGATGAACAGATTTAAGCAAGCCCAGAGGCAGTGAAAGAACAAAAGGGACGGTCTGTGATAGGGTGGAAGGCCGGAGAGATTGACTGACAAAAGGGATGATGGTGCAAGGTGGTAGAGAGAAAACGGGAATTATAGACCAGTAAGCCTGACATCGGTAGTGGGGAAAATGCTAGAGTCCATTCTAAAAGATGTAATAGCAGAGCACTTGGAAAACAGTGACAGGATCGGACAAAGTCAACATGGATTTACAAAAGGTAAATCGTGCTTGACTAATCTACTGGAATTTTTTGAGGATGTAACTGGTAGAATAGATAAGGGAGAACCAGTGGATGTGGTGTATTTGGACTTTCAGAAGGCTTTCGATAAGGTCCCGCATAAGAGATTAGCGTGCAAAGTTAAAGCACATGGGATTGGGGGTAAGGTACTGACTTGGATAGAGAACTGGTTGGCAGACAGGAGCAAAGAGTTGGTATAAATGGGTCTTTTTCCGAGTGGTAGGCAGTGACTAGTGGGGTACCGCAGGGATCGGTGCTAGGACCCCAGTTATTCACAATATATATTAATGATCTAGATGAGGGAACTAGATGTAATATCTCCAAGTTTGCAGACGACACAAAGCTGGGTGAGCGTGTGTGCTGTGAGGAGGATGCAGAGAAACTCCAGTATGATTTGGACAGGTTGGGTGATTGGGCAGATGCATGGCAGCTGCAGTATAATGTGGATAAATGCGAGGTTATCCACTTTGGTGTCAAAAACAGGAAGGCAGATTATTATCTGAACGGCAATAGAAGGGGAAGTGCAACGAGACCTGGGTGTCCTTGTGCACCAGTCGCTGAAGGTAAGCATGCAGGTGCAGCATGCGGTTAAGAAGGCAAATGGTATGTTGGCCTTCATAGCGAGAGGATTCGAGTACAGGAGCAAGGATGTCTTGCTGCAGTTGTACAGGTCCTTGGTGAGACCACACCTTGAGTATTGTGTGCAGTTTTGGTCGCCTTATCTGAGGAAGGATGTTCTTGCCATGGAGGGAGTGCAGCGAAGATTCATCAGACTGATACCTCGGATGGCAGGAATGACGTATGAAGAGAGATTGGGTCGATTGGGCTTGTATTCGCTAGAGTTTAGAAGAATGAGAGGGGATCTCATTGAAACTTATAAAATTCTAACAGGACTAGACAGACTAGATGCAGGAAGGATGTTCCCGATGGCGGGGGAGTCCAGAACCAGGGGTCACAGTCTAAGGATAAGGGGTAAGCCATTTAGGACTGAGATGAGGAGGAATTTCTTCACCCAGAGAGTGGTGAACCTGTGGAATTCTCTACCACAGAAGGCAGTTGAGGCCAATTCATTAAATATATTCAAGAAGGAGTTAGATATATTTCTTAAGGCTAAGGGGATCAAGGGATATGGGGAGAAAGCAGGGACAGGGTACTGAATTTGGATGATCAGCCATGATCTCATTAAATGGCGGAACAGGCTAGAGGGGCCGAATGGCCTACTCCTGCTCCTATCTTCTATGTTTCTGTGTTAAAAGGAGATGGAATTGGACAAGTAAAGAAACAAAAGATGGGTCTAGAGGAGGAGTAAATGGCAACAGCAGAATATCAGAGGAGGAGGGAAAATCTGGCAAAGAGGAGAAGGATCTCGTGTCCTGGGAATGTGGCGGAGAAAGGTGGGGAGAACCCAGGGGTGTTGACCACCTCCCCCCCCCCGGCCTTGTACTGATAGGAGACTCCCAGCACCAGTCCACACCCCCCACCCCCATTCCCAGCACCAGCCCACACCCCACACCCCCACCCCCACCCCCAGCACCAGCCCACACCCCCCCAGCACCAGCCCACACCTCCCCCAGCACCAGCCCACACCCCCCACCCCCACTCCCACCCCAGCCCACACCCCTCCTCCAGCACCAGCCCACACCCCCCACCCCCAGCCCACACCCCCCACCCCCAGCACCAGCCCACACCCCCCACCCCCAGCACCAGCCCACACCCCCCACCCCCAGCACCAGCCCACACCCCCCACCCCCAGCACCAGCCCACACCCCCCACCCTCAGCACCAGCCCACACCCACCCACACCCCCACCCCCACCCCCAGCTCACACCCCCCCTCCCAGCAGCAGCCCCCACCCCCCCACCCCCAGCACCTCCCAAACCCACAACCTCTTCCACCTAGAAGGACAATGGTAGCAAGCGCAGGGGAACACCACCACCTCCAAGTTCCCCTCCAAGTCACACAGCATCCTGACTTGGAAGTATATCGCCGTTCCTTCATCGTCGCTGGGTCAAAATCCTGGAACTCCCTCCCTAACAGCACTGTGGGAGCACCTTCACCACACGGACTGCAGCGGTTCAAGAAGGAGACTCACCACCACCTTCTCGAGGGCAATTAGGAATGGGCAATAAATGCAGGTCTTACCAGCGACACTCACATCCTGAGAATGAATATTTAAAAAAACAACCTCAGCCCTTGTTTTCACAAGTTGTGCAGCACTCCTTTCCAACTGGTATTCCGATTTAGGATTTCTGCAACAGGAACACTAAGAATAGCCGATTTCCAGAAATGCAAAACCCCACAATATTCAAATAACAAACCAGAAATATAAATGCAAATAGCATTGTGCGACTGAAAGAAAGACTTGCATTTTTATAGCGCCTTTCACAACCACCGGACGTCCCAAAGCACTTTATAGCCAATGAAGTACTTTTTGAAGTGTAGTCACTGTTGTAATGTAGAAAATGTGGCAGTCAATTTGCACACAGTAAGATCCCACAAACAGCAATGTGATAATGACCAGATCATCTGTTTTTTAGCGATGTTGATTGAGGGATAAATATTGGCCAGGATACAGGGGAGAACTCCCTTGCTTTTCTTCAAAATAGTGGCCATATGATCTTTTGTGTCCACCTGAGAGGGCAGACAGGGCCTCGGTTTAACATCTCATCGGAAAGACGGCACCTCCGACAGTGCAGCGCTCCCTCAGTACTGCACTGGAGTATCAGCCTGGATTTTTGTGCTCAGGTTTCTGGAATGGGACTTTAACCCACAACCTTCTGACTTAGAGGTGAGGGTGCTACCCACTGAGCCACAGCCAACACTCCTGCTCAGTCCTTTTCAGTTACTAAAAATATCGGCATGGTAACAGACTGGCTAATCTGGCCCTTGCAGGACTTAATCCATTATCCTTTGAGAAATGGCAGGTGTTCAGGCCATTATGTTGAGGGGGGGGGTGGAAGTGCATTGAAAGAGTACTTCACATTCCAAGTGTTAACAGTGAGGTATTGCTTCGAACTCTCAGCTAGCATGATCTGTTGACAGGCCTGCAAGGAATATAATTTAGTAAAGTTTTGTTCTCCTGCAAGTTTGTCGGTTGAGTGTTGTGGCCTCAAAACTCTCTTGTGATCCAGATCTATGGATTAGCGGTGACCATAAATCCCTCGTGGTACCATCTGATTCACTCTATTCTGCTGGGGATGTGATTACAGCTGATTTTAATTTCAGTGACCAGACCCCAACATCTCCTATAGAGGGACTTGAGCACAAAATCTAGGTCGACACTCCCAGTGCAGTACTGAGGGAGTGCTGCACTGTCGGAGGTGCCGTCTTTCAAACAAGACGTTAACCCTCTCAGGTGGACGTATAAGATTCCACGGCGCTATTTTGAAGAAGAGCAGCGGAGTTCACCCCGGTGTCCTGGGGCCAATATTTCTCCCTCAAACAACATCACTAAAAACAGATGATCTGGTCATTTTAACATTGCTGTTTGTGGGATCTTGCTGTGCGCAAATTGGCTGCCGCGTTTCCTACATTACAACAGTGACTCCACTTCAAAAAGTACTTCATTGGCTGTAAAGCGCTTTGGGACGTCCTGAGGTGGTGAAAGGCGCTGGAGAAATGCAAGTCTTTCTGTTTTTTACAGGGCATAGGCCTCGGATTTAAAGAATTTACCTGTTGCATTTTCAGCTGCCTTTAATTCGTTTATTTTTATACCTTGCGTGAACCCACCTTAGTTTCTGACACAAGCTGATATTTCTGTTTTAGTTCCTGTATTAATTCGGGGCCAATTTAATAGGACCTTGCCCAAAACAACTTCCTACCAGCAGGGTCAGGGTAGATTGGACCCGGATATTAATAATTCCAGATCTGCCTGAATTTTCCCCGAGGTTTGCCCGACCGCTGTACTGGAAAGAAATATCCAACTTGCCTTTCCACAGGTTCTTCACATCCTCGAGACATCCCAAAACACTTCACAGCCAATGAATGACTTCTGTTTGTTCAGCAAATACGGTGCCCATTTTGCACACTACAAGGCCCCACAAACAGCAATGGCACGACTGACCAGTTTTGTTGCAACTTGTTGAGGGGATGAATGTTGACCAGGACACCGGGGAAAAATCCCCGCTCTCCTAAGGTAAAGTTGGGGATTGTCGGTGCATGTGTGGCAACTGATCCCATAGCTCCAGTGATGCAAGCAGGTTACCCCACTGTTGTCCTCTATATGTGTCACTTCCCCGCCCTTGCAGTGTTTAAAGCTCTAGTTCGACCCATTCTGGAGTAACTGCGTTCAGTTCTGGGCCCCGCGCCTCGGAAGGATATATTGTCCTTGGAGGGGGAGCAGCGCAGATTCACCAGAATGATACCGGGCCTAAAAGGGTTAAATTATGAGGACAGGTTGCCCAGACTAGGCTTGTATTCCCTCGAGTAGAGAAGATTAAGGGACGATCTAATTGAGGAGTTTAAGATGTTTAAAGGAGTTGTTCGGGTAGATGGAGAGAAACTATTTCCTCTGGTGGGGGGAGTCCAGAACAGGGGGGCATAACCTTAAAATTAGAGCCAGGCTGTTCAGGGGTGATGTCAGGAAGCACTTCTCACACAAAGGGGAGTGGAAATCTGGAACTCTCTCCCCCAAAAAGCTGTTGAGGCTGGGGGTCAATTGAAAATTTCAAAACTGAGATTGAGAGATTTTTGTTAGAACATAAGAACATAAGAAATAGGAGCAGGAATAGGCCACTTGGCCCCTCGAGCCTGCTCCACCATTCAATAAGATCATGGCTGATCTTGGGCTCAAAGCCACTTCCCAGCCCGCTCTCCATAACCCTTCACTTCCTTATCTTGCAAAAATCTGTCTATCTCCACTTTAAATGTATTTAATGACCCAGCCTCCACAGCTCTCTGGGGCAGAGAATTCCACAAATTTATGACACTCTGAGAAAAGAAATTCCTCCTCATCTCAGTTCTAAAAGGGCGACCCTTTATTCTGAAACTGTGCCCCCGAGTTCTAGATTTCCCCACGAGGGGAAACATCCTCTCTGCATCTACCTTGTCGAGCCCCCTCAGTATCTTATATGTTTCAATAAGATCACCTCTCATTCTTCTAAATTCCAATGAGTATAGGCCCAGCCTGCTCAACCTTTCTTCATAAGTCAAACCCCTCATCTCTGGAATTAACCTAGTGAATCGTCTCTGAACTGCCTCCAATGCAAGTATATCCTTCCTTAAATAAGGAGACCAAAACTGTACGCAGTACTCAAGGTGTGGTCTCACCAATACCTTGGACAGTTGTAGCAGGACTTCCCTGCTTTTATACTCCAGCCCCCTTGAAATAAAGGCCAACATTCCATTTGCCTTTTTGATTACTTGCTGTACCTGCATGGTAACTTTTTGTGTTTCATGCACAAGGACCCCTAGGTCCCTCTGAACTGTAGCATTTTAATAATAGTTTGCTTTTTTATTTTTCCTGCCAAAGTGGATAACCTCACACTTTCCCACATTATACTCCATCTGCCAAATGTTTGCCCACTCACTTAGCCTGTCTATATCCCTTTGCAGATTCTTTGAGTCCTCTGCACAACTTGCTTTCCCACCAATCTTTGTATCATCCGCAAACTTGGCTACATTACATCGATCCCTTCATCCAAGTCATTAATGTAGATTGTAAATAGTTGGGGCCCCAGCACCGATCCTTGTGGCACCCCACTAGTTACCGTTTGCCAACCAGAAAATGACCCATTTATCCCGACTCTCTGCTTTCTGTTAGTTAGCCAATTCTCTATCCATGCTGATATATTACCCCCAACTCCGTGAGCTCTTATCTTATGCAGTAACCTTTTATGTGGCACCTTATCGAATGCCTTCTGGAAATCCAAATACACCACATCCACTGGCTCACCCTTGTCCACCCTGCTTGTTACATCCTCAAAGAACTCCAGCAAATTTGTTAAACATGATTTCCCTTTCCTAAAACCATGCTGACTCTGTTTGACTGCAGTATGTTTTTCTAAATGCCCTGCTACTGCTTCCTTAATGAAGGACTCCAGCATTTTCCCAACGACAGATGTTAGGCTAACTGGGCTATAGTTTCCTGCTTTCTGTCTCCCTCCTTTCTTAAATAGGGGCGTTACATTAGCGGTTTTCCAATCCGCTGGGACCTCTCCAGAGTAAGGGTATTAAGGGTTACGGAACCAAGGCAGGTAAATGGGGTTGAGGTACAGATCAGCCAGGATCTAATTGAATGGTGGAACAGGCTCGAGGAGCTGAATGTTCCTATATTAGTCTCCCTCATACAAAGTTGGTGTTGAATGTGGTCTGTCAAAGTAGAATTGCACAGCGCAGGCATGGATACCGAGTGCAGTACGGAAGCTGAAGCAGTGGTTAACCCTTTGTGTATTTCCTTTCAGGCCACCACACTGTTTATATTGGGGTTCATGTCCCAAAGAGCTACCGCAGGAGGAGACGTCATCGGAGGCGAGCGTCGGGGTCCAAGGAGAGGAACAAGGAGCGGGAAAGGACAGCCGAGGCCTCTGACCGCTCGGACACCGAAAACAATGAAGACCAGACGCACACGAGTCTCTTTAAACCACTCCGTGAGTACCGCAATAACCCGTTTGTCCTCAAACCGCTCGATGGACAACCTCTTCCCTTTTGTACGAGGAGTAGCGATCCCCCTCGCGTGTCTTTACTGGGGGAGGAGGGGGCACCATTAATCTAATAAACGCATGGTCCTATCAAACTGAAAGATGTCAAAATAAGCAACAAAGTCCCAACAAGGAACCTTACCCACTAAATTATCTGGGAGCTTAAAGTAAAGGGCAAGGCCATTTCCATTTGCACTAAGCGTCAAGAGGAGTCGAGTGATGGTGTGCTCACTTCAATGACAGTCAAGCTCCTGAGCTTTCCTCCAACCAACATGTCTTGCAAAAAGGGTTTGCAAGACACGAAGATGATGTCTCATCCTGTAAGTATTGGTGGCTCCTGGGAGCAAAGAGAAGCTTCTGTCTTCATCTCTGACCGTAAGTTTTGGGATTCCCCGAGTTTGCAGATTGTGCCTTGACTACTGCTGGCTCTATTGCATCTTGTGATGGGGCAGGAGTCGACAGCAATGTGCATTTATACAGCGCTTTTAACGCAGCAAAACGTCCCCGAGCGCTTCACAGGAGCGATACTGGACAAAATTGGACACCGAGCCACATAAAGAAAGAAAGACAATCGCAAAATACTGCGGATGCTGGAAATCTGAAATAACAACAGAAAATGCTGAAAACACTCAGCAGGTCAGGCAGCATCTGTGGAGAGAGAAACAGAGTTAACGTTTCAGGTCTGTGACCCTTCGTCAGAACTGGAAAAAGTTAGGGACGTAAGAGACAAACGGAAATCCCGTCGGAGAGAAGAGCACAACTTCTTCAAGGTGGGCATTCCTAGAAGAGAAATGGCAGTGAACCAAACACTAATACAAGAGCAAAATACTGCGGATGCTGGAAATCTGAAATAACACGGATGCTACCTGGCCTGCTGAGTGTTTCCAGCATTTTCTTTTGTTATTAGAGAAAGAAAGATTTGCATTTCTACAGCGCTTTTCACGGCCTCAGGACTTTCCAAAGTGCTTTACAGCCAATGAAGTACTTTTTGAAGTGTGGTCACTGTTGTAATGTAGGAAACGTGGCAGCCAATTTGCGCACAGCAAGCTCCCACAAACAGCAATGTGATAATGACCAGATAATCTGTTTTAGTGATGTTGGTTGAGGGATAAATATTGACCAGGACACAGGGGAGAACTCCCCCTGCTCTTCTTCGAAATAGTGGCCGTGGGATCTTTTACGTCCACCTGAGAGAGCAGACGGGGGCCTCGGTTTAACGTCTCATCCAAAAGACGGCACCTCCGACAGTGCAGCACTGCCCTGGAGTGTCAGCCTAGATTTTTGTATTAGGACAGGTAAAGCGGTCGGTTTTAAGGAGCGTCGTAAAGAAGGAGAGAGAGGCGGAGCGGTCTGGAGAGGGAATTCCAGAGCTTGGGGCTTGATGTCGACAGGCTTTATACTTGAATGTATTGAGCAATTTGCAGTAGCAGTGATCAGGTCTCCAGTAAGATCAGCAGAGACAGTGCAGGGTTCAAGTTTAATGCCAGCTGACTTGCAAAAATGCAAATGGAGTTACTTAATTTGGTAGTCAGCATTGCTCGCAGTATTTTACTCGAGGAGGCTCCTGCTTCACTGTCCCTGCAACTCTCGACTGTAAGTTTCCTTTTTCTTTATGACCAGATTTGCCAGAATAAAAAAAAGTTAGATGTTGCCAGTAGCTTCCAGTGAAATTGCTGAAGGGTTTGAATTTCATTTTCTTTCTGTCCAGAGTCACATGTTCCCCCCTGCCCCTCCCCAAGCTGATCCTTCTATCCACACTGGTCCTTTTGTATGGTTGGGTCAGAATAGTTCAGTCTGTGGACATCTCCATGGAAACCCAATGGTTGATTGGTGAAAAGGAAAGATTTTTTTTTTTTGAAGCCTGAGGATTGGTTGAGGGCACAATTGAACCCGATGTCGAAACAAGAAACAGACCAAGTTCGTTCGTCTCTACCGACTGGATCACTTCACAATCAGTACGCTCCCGCTTAAGCAGCGCCTCGATTTAAAAAAATTCTCATCCATTTTTTCAAATCACTCCATTGCCTCGCCCCCCCCCCCCCCTCCCTATCTCGGTGAACTCCCCCAGCCTTGGCCGTGCCTTCAGCTGCCGAGATCGATAGATTTTTGTTAGTCAAGGGTATTAAGGGTTACGGAACCAAGGCGGGTAGATGGAGTTAAGATACAGATCAGCCGTGATCTCATTGAATGGCGGAACAGGCTGGAGGGGCTGAATGGCCAGATCCTGTTCCTATGTTCCTGATGCTTCCTATTCTGTTTTAGTTGTACCAATGCAGCCTGTGCCCACTTTACTGTTCCGTTTCCCCCTCCACTCCAGTCCAGCTGGTTCTGGGCCACGCCACCAGTTTTGGGAAACAAAAGAGGTACCCATGTACTTTGCCGCATGCACAGTCCCACCTCCTTCTCCTCACCCCTCGGGTGACCAGCACAGAAACAGGCCATTCGGCCCAACTGGTCAGTGCCGGTGTTTATGCTCCACACGAGCCTCCTCCCACCCCTCCTCATCTCACCCTATCAGCCTATCCTTCTATTCCTTTCTCCCTCATGTGTTTATCCAGCTTCCCCTTAAATGTATCTATACTATTCGCCTCAACCACTCCCTGTGGTAGCGAGTTCCACATTCTCACCTCTCTCTGGGTAAAGAAGTAAAAAAGCTTATGTTTATGGCCCCTAGTTCTGGTCTCCCCCACAAGTGAAAACATCTTCTCTACGTCTACCCTATCAAACCCTTTCATAATTTTAAAGACCTCTATCAGGTCAGCCCTCTGTCATCTATTTTCTAGAGAACAGAGCCCCAGCCTGTTCAATCTTCCCTGATCGGTGTACCCTCTCCGTCTCTCGTCCTTGTAAATCTTTGTGGCATCTTCTCCAATGCCTCAATATCTTTTTTGTAATATGGAGGCCAGAACTGTGCGCCAGCCTTTTTATAAAAAAACAATAACTGTGTCTTGACATTGGGGAAAGCTTTTAAATGTTTTTAATATGTATATTTCACAAATCGTACATACGAGTCCTGGGGTCACCATGGTCTTATTAACTTGCTGAGTTCACAATGGAACCCAGCCTCACCGATTGAAAGGCCAGCACAGTTTAATCCTTAGATCTGTGAGGCTGTGCTAGCACTGTAGTTATAATTAGATAAGCTCTGTTAAGTCTTTGCCGAAGTCCATTTTGTATTCATGTGCTTCTATTATAGGCAACGGTTTAAAGACATAAGGGTAAACATTATGAATTTGCTCTGCTGCTGCGGAGCTTTGCGAAGTGGGAGCACATTATTGGGAATTCAGGGGCCGAGGTCCATTGCACCTGGTGTCCTGGTGGGTGCTCCCAACAAGCGAAGCTCTACACTGGGACCACGCATTGGTAAAATCTACTCGACAGAGAAGTGCTCACCGGCGATGAAGCATTCTCGCAGTTACTTGATGAGTGTGAACGCGAATTACAACTCGCGAGAGTCAAGCTCGTTGGGTATGACAGTCGTGTGAAAGACAACTTGGGGTTCACTGTCCCCTGTGATTTGCAGATCATTATTCCATTCCCCGCTTCCTTTGAATCATAAAATAGTACAGCACAGAAGGAGGCCATTCGGCCCATCGAGTCTGCGCCGGCTCTTTCGAAGAGCAATCCAGTCAGTCCCACTCCTCCGCTCTTTCCCCATATCACTGCAATTTTTTCTCCTTCAAGTATTTATCCAATTCCCTTTTGAAGGCTACTATTGAATCTGTATCCACCATCCTATCAGGCAGCGCATTCCAAATCCTAACCATTCGCTGCGTTAAACGAGTTTTTCCTCATGTCGCCTCTGGTTCTTTTGCCAATCACCTTCAATCTGTGCCCTCTGGTTATCGACCCTTCAGCCACTGGGAACAGTTTCTCTTTCAAGATTGTAATTTATGACAGGATGCATCTGTTGCTCCAACACTCCCGTTTTCCCCAAAGCGGAAGCTTTCCACCCCATAGTTCCATGGGCTTGCTGCGGATCCTTGCTGAAGTTTTGGGGTTTTAGGGTTGTACGTGGGAACTGTGCTGCTCCGTGGGACCTTTGTGTGTCTGACGGGGTCGAGCTTGAGGTCGCAGTTAGCCAATGACCCATCGGACCCTCACCGTGTTCCTGTTATTTTTCCGGCACAGGCACGATGGACCGATTGGCCTCCTTCTGTGCTGTCACATTCTATGATTCTAATTGGCCGCATGTGCTTCAACAGTAAATCATGGCCGACTTTGCATTCTTGGGGGCGTCACCACTGATGCGTTCGCTCCTGTCCTCACCCAACAACAATAACAACTTGCATTTATAGAGCTCCTTTAAAGTAGTAAAGCGTCTCAAGATGCTTCACAGGAGCGATTATCAAACAAAATTTGACGCCAAGCCATATAAGGTGATATTAGGACAGGTGACCAAAAGCTTGGTCACAGAGGAAGGTTTTAAGGAGCATCTTAAAGGAGGAGTGAGAGAGGGTTAGGGAGGGAATTCCAGCGCTCAGGGCCTCGGCAGCTGAAGGCACGGCCGCCAATGGTGGAGCGAAGGAACTCGGGGATACTCAAGAGGCCAGAATTGGAGGAGCGCAGAGATCTCGGAGAGTTATAGGGCCGGAGGAGATTACAGAGATAGGGAGGGGGCGAGGCCATTGAGGGATTTGAAAACAAGGATGAGGATTTTAAAAACGAGGCGTTACTTAACCGGGAGCCAATGTAGGTCAGCGAGCACAGGAGTGATGTGTGAACGGACTTGATGTGAGCAGAGCTTTAGATGAGCTCAAGTTTATGGAGGGTGGAAGATGGGAGGCCGACCAGGAGAGCGTTGGAATAGTCAAGTCTGGAGGTAACAAAGGCATGGATGAGGGTTTCAGCAGCCGATGAGCTGAGGCAGGGGCGGAGTCGAACGATGTTATGGAGGTGGAAGTAGGCCTCCCCTCCCTCCATCCCCTTCTTGAACCATTTCCCTCCCTCCCCTCGTTTAGCTTTTTAGGTTGGCCCATAGGCTGATGTGGTAGCTGTGTACAATCAAAGGTTTTGCTGTTTTTTACTTCCTCATCCAGTTAGTTTCACAGTTTCCCAAGCATGTACCATTAGCCTGAGTACTTCGAACCAGAGCAGTCACGAGAGGTGTCTGCAGGTTGCGTGCTAGCCTGGGCAATTTTCTTTTATAGATGGTACAGAAACCCACAGCTTTATATCCAAGAGACGTGAAGAAATTAGTTCGTGAATAATTGAGTGAACTAGTGAAAGAGTGAGTTACAACTGAGTGAGTGAACTAGTGAGTGAGCGACTGAGCAAGTTAGTGAATGGGTGAGTTAGTGAGCGAGGAATTGAGTGAGTGAGTTAGTGAGTGTAGGATTGAGTGAGTGAGTGAACGAGTGTAGGATTGAGTGAGTGATTGAGCAAGTTTGTGAGTGAGTGAGCTAGTGAGTAAGGAATTGAGTGAGTGAGTTAACGAGTGAGTGATTTAACGAGTGAGTGATTGAGAAAGTTTGTGAGTGAGTGATTGAGTGAGCGAGTCTGTCAGTAAGTGATTTCATCAGGTCACCTAAAGATTCATCTACATTCAAGAAGACCTATACAAAAATCACGCCCAAAAATGGCCACATGAGCTAGTACCCATGGAACCATGCCCCTGAGAGACCGTGCCTTCTGCAGGGGAAAGCAGCAAGTGTTCAGGGTATGCCAACGGTAATAATCATGCAGTATTGTTTGTACCAGGACTTGCTCGATATTATAAACCTGCCACTGAATCATTTGGGAATACAGGCAACTCTCTGAGTCAGAAAGTTGTGGCTTCCAGCCCCCCTCCAGATCTTGGGCGTATACCCTAGACTGATTGACACTTTAGTGCAGTGCTGATGGAGTGCTACACTGTCAGAGGTGTTGCCTTTGGGTAATACGTTAAACGGAGGCCCTGTCTCCCTGCTCAGGTGAACATAAAAGATCCCTTGGCACGGCACAGAGTAGAGCAGGGAGTTCTCCCGGTGTCCTGGCCAATATTCCCCCAATACCACCAAAAAAGAACAGATTCAGTGATCATTCACCTCATTGGCTATGTGTGGATTTAGCTCTGCATAAATTGGGTGCTAATAGCAACAGCGACCTCAAAATTCATTCATTAGATGTGAAGTGCATTGGGATGTACTGTGGAGTGATAAAGAAAAAAGAACTTGCATTTATATAGCGCCTTTCACAGTCTTAGTATGTCCCATAGTGCTTCACAGCCAATGAAACTCTTTTGAAGTATAGTTCAGGACACCAGGGATAATTCCCCAGCTCTTCTTCAAAATAGTGGTGTGGGATCTTTTACGACAGGGCCTCGGTTTAACGTCTCATCTGAAGGCACCACCGACAACTCAGCGCTCCCCTGGAACGTCAGCCTAGATTTTGTGCTTAAGTCTCTCTGGAGTGGGACTTGAACCCACAACCATTCTAACTCTGAGGCGAGTGTGCTGCCCACCGAGCCACGGCCGACACCTGTTGCAATACGTATGGAAGTTCATCCATTAGTTGCATGGCGCACATTTCTGTGGAATCAAACATTCGCTGTAAAATCTCGCCCAACAAATCCAGGTTAATCGCATTTTAATTGAATTGTAAAAAGAGCATCCGTTGACTGATTGCGTCCGAACTTAAAAACATTGCTTTGAAGAATCCGGGGCTCAGGAATGCAAAGATGGATTCAGTGAAAAATATTGTTTGAGTATTTGAGGAATCTGTGTGAAAAGTAGCCCTTACGTCTCACTTTTCATCCCCTTGGCATTGTCACGCAGACCAATGTAATCATGATCGTAAGTAAGTTGGACACAGTGTGCATGACCAACCACAGACATGATTAGCAATCGCTTTAAGGGATTAAAAAAGGGAACAAGTTACTATAATCTTCTATAAACATCGTAGATTAGCCATTTGAAATTAATAGTTTATGTTACTTTAAAAGTAATCAGTTTAAAGGAAATATACAATCATTAAAATAGTCCCTAATCCCGATTACTAATATTCCGTACTCGAGCCAAGAGCCCTGTTGGCAGCTGAGGGTTTCTCTCAGATCCCAAGTGCTGGTGACCAGAGACAAAGTGCTCTTTGTACGGAGCCAGATACTTGGCTGGCCCACAGGGAGCTTTCAGCCCTGCATGGAATGTGACACGAGCGAGAGAGAGAGAGAGAGCGAGAGAGAGAGAGAGAGAGAGAGAGAGAGCGAGCATGCTCACCACCAGCTCTCCTCCTCCCGACAGATGCAGCCGGGCACCTGGCTCAGTGGGAGGATAGACCATCCCTGCTCTCTCCGGGTACCAGCGCCAGCCGCCCGCTTCCCCGGCAACGCCCTCCGCGCCCAGGAGTGGCACAGTTAGCGGCATCACCCCGTGTGGGACAGCCAGCCATGATTGGCTAGCCCTTTTCTTTGGGTGTAAAGCGCTTTGGGTCATGAAAGGTGCTATATAAATGCATGTCTTTCCTTTCTCTCTTTCTCTTTCTCGCTTTCTCTCTCTTTCTAATTTTTCTCTTTCTATCTTTCTCTCCTCTCTTTCTCCCTTCCCTGCCTTTCTCTCTTTCTTTCTCTCGTTCTCTTTCTTTTTTCCCTTCCTTCTTTCCTTTCCTTCCTCCCTTCCCTGCCTTTCTCTCTTTCTTTCTCTCTTTCTCTTTCTCTTTCTCTCTTTTTTCCCCTTCCTTCTTTTCTTTCCTTCCTCCCTTCCCTTCCTTTCCTCCTCACTGATGTTCACCTGACGAAGGATCAGCGCTCCGAAAGCTTGTGGTTTCAAATAAAGCTGTTGGACTATAACCTGGTGTTGTGCGACTTCTCACATTTGTCCACCCCAGTCCAACACCGGCATCTCCACATCATTAATATTAATCCGGAGAGAACTGCAACCGATACTAGCGTTGATCTAAGCAGGTGAGGACATGGCAAGATGAGACATCATCTCATCTCTGCACCCCCCCCTCCCCCCTGAGGACTCTGACCTCAATGTTCTTCATTTACGTTCGCTTAATTAGACAATGCAAATAAAAACCTACATCATCCTGAGCCAGGAAAGCTGCTTCGACACTGAGGAAGTCCGTGCAAGTGGCATGCGATCTTGGCCCTGCGCAGCCGCCTGCAGGCTGACTATACAATGGACTGTTGCTAAAAGAAGCAGACGGAGGGAGGGGAGGAGCTGGGAAGGGGTGGGGGGAGGGGAGGGGAGGGGGCGTGGGAGGAGCTGGAAGGGGTAGGGGGGAGGGGAGGGGCTGGTTGAAAATCGCCTTGGGCGGGGACTCAAAACGGGCGGTATCACATCTGCCGCCAGTCAGGGGCCCCACAAGCTATTCAGTCCCGTTTGAAGTCACTGGAACTGAATATCAGACGGGGCTTTAAGAACATAAGAACATAAGAAATAGGACCAGGAGTCGGCCATTCGGCCCCTCAAGCCTGCTCCGCCATTCAATAAGATCATGGCTGATCATTGACCTCAACTCCACTTCCCCACCCGATCTCCATATCCCTTGATTCCCCTAGAGTCCAAAAATCTATCGATCTCAGCCTTGAATATACTCAAAGACTCGGCATCCACAGCCCTCTGGGGCAGAGAATTCCAAAGATTCACAACCCTCCGAGTGAAGATATTTCTCCTCATCTCAGTCTTAAATGGCCGACCCCTTATCCTGAGACTGTGCCCCCTAGTTCTAGACTCTCCAGCCAGGGGAAACAACCTCTCAGCATCTACCCTGTCAATCCCCTCAGAATCTTATATGTTTCAATGAGATCATCTCTCATTCTTCTAAACTCCAGAGAGTATCGGCCCATTCTACACAATCTCTCCTCATAGGACAGCCCTCTCATCCCAGGGATCAATCCAGTGAACCTTCGTTGCACCGCCTCCAAGGCAAGTATATCCTTCCTTAGATAAGGAGACCAGAACTGTGCACAGATGGCGACAGATGCGACACCGCCCGTTTTGTCTCCCCACTCAAGCTGAATCCCTCCCGCCCGCCCCCGACACCCCCTCCCTGGGTTTTAGCCCCCTCCCTGGGTTTTAGTGGGTTTCCCGGTCTGCTGGTTGTGACGAGACCCTGGTAGTTTTATGCTGGGACTCCGGCCGGCTAAGCATGCTGAGAACCTTGCGCGATGTAAAATCAACGTAAAACCATCGGTAAAACATAAACCCCATCCGACTGATTGTTATACAATGCCCTGAATATCCTCGGACTTTCTGCGGCAGTAACTTCATAGGAAGCGCGGTGGGAATCCCGGTTACGCGCGTTCCGTCTACCTGCGCTGTCGCCTTTAATGACCTCCATCTACGCACCTATATCCCTCTGCTCCTGTGCACCATTTAGAATCTTACCATTTTAGATGTTCCCCTTCTTAACTTTCCAAATGTGTTACTTCACATTTTTCTATGTTGAACTGTATCTGCCACCTATCTGCCCATCCCGCTGTCCTATCACTGTCCTCCTTCAGTCTTTCGCACAATTTAACAGACCTACCCAATTCGGTGTCAACAACCAAATTAAGAGTTGTTCTCTCAGTTTCTAAGTCCAGATCATACATTGGCCCCCTTGTCTTCAAATCCCTCATGGCCTGGCCACTCCCTATCTCTGCAACCTCCTCCAGCCCCACAATCCTCCCAGAATTCTGCGCTCCTCCAATTCTCCAATTACTGTTGGTATGAAATTCCTATAGTCTGCCTTTTTAATTAAATATGTTAAACATTCACATGCTGGAAAACAAAGAATTAATAGAATTTACAGCACAGAAACAGGCCATTCGGCCCAACGAGTCTATGCCGGTGTTTATGCTCCACACGAGCCTCCTCCCTCCCTACTCCATCTCACCCTATCAGCATATAGGGTATGCTAATAAACTTCTATTCCTTTTTCCCTCATGAGCTTACCTAGCCTCCCCTTAAATGCATCTATGGTATTTGCTTCAACCACTCCCTGTGGTAGCGAGTTCCACATTCTCACCACTCTCTGGGTAAAAAAGTTTCTCCTGAATTCCCTATTGGATTTATTAGTGACTATCTTATATCGATGGCCCCTAGTTTTGGTCTCCCCTCACAAGTGGAAATGTCTTCTCTACATCTATCCTATCAAACCCCTCCATAATTTTAAAGACCCCTATTAGGTCGCCCCTCGGCCTTCTGTTTTCTAGAGAAAAGCGCCCCAGCCTGTTCAGTTTTTCCTGATGGGTATAACCTCTTGGTTCTGGTATCATCCTTATAATTTTTTTGCACCTTCTCAGTGCCTCTGTATCCTTTTTGTAATATGGAGACCAGAACTGAGCAGAACTGCATAATATTCTCAACAGGGATAAGCATTCGTGTATTTATATTCTCACAGGGCAACTCCAAGGCCCCGAAACCAGTACAGTTTGGACTTTGTCGGCCACAGACTGTGTGATATTTTTAGTGGAGACCAACTGCTGCTCAGCAACAGTTGCAATATGAGATAATTGAGGGATTGGTGTCAGTGGAGGGCGAGTCCAACAAATATTCACAGTGGAATTTCAGGGGCTTAAGCCTCCCCTCGCTGTGTGACTTTTTATATAATAGCGATTAAATTTTAATCATGGCATTACTGCGCTGTAAATTAGATTGACTCCACGCTTCCACAGATTATTTTTTTTAATATACTACACGTAAACAGTGAAAGAAAAACAGTAATGGTGCAATGATTTGTTGGGGCAGGTTGCTTAAAGATAAAGGGGGAGAAATTCGGTTACGCCCCGTTTGGGGGCTGTAACCAAATTAGCGCCAGCCATTTAGCGCCCGGCGCAGGAGTACCGCTAAATTGGGCTTACCGCCCCGGCGAGGAACTAGAGCGTTATCTCGGGCGCTCCACTTCCTCTCGGGGCGGTGTCTGGGGCGCAAAGCGCGGTAGCTGACGCGTTTCATCGCCCCTCCCCTTCCATTAAAGGGGAGGGACACTGCGCACTCTGCAGGCCGTTTGACAGCCTCCATTAGCCCACCAGGGTGGCGTGGTGCCGTGGCCGCAGCCCAACACCGAGACGCAGTGTCGTGGCCGCAGTGATGGTGGCCATGGCCCACGCCAAGGGCCACCACGAGGGGCCGACCTGGAGGTCGGCCAAAACAATAAAATGGCAGTGCGGGGCGCAGCTGAGCTTCCCCTTTAATTACCACCTCGCGAGCGGAGGTTGGCCCGGTTCGTGACTCACGAGGCTGTCGCTGACATTGCCTGCGGCAGCTTCACGGGGCACAGCCGAATTTCTGCTGTGGGGCGGTAAGGGGCTGCGGCGGGGCGCTACCGGCAACCGCCGCCGCTAATCTCCTGCTGAATTTCGCGGGAGGCGTTAGCGGCGCCGCGCCCGGGAGCTAGGGCCTTGTTAGCACCCCCCTGGGGGCACTAACGAGAGGCGCAAACCAACCCAATTTTTCCCTCAAAGACTTGCATTTCTATAGCGCCTTTCATGACCACCGGACACCCCAAAGCTCTTTACAGCCAATGAAGCACTTTTTGAAGTGTGGTCACTGTTGTAATGTAGGAAATGCAGCAGCCAATGTGCGCACAGCAAGATCCCACAAACAGCAATGTGATAATGACCAGATCATCTGTTTTTGTTATGTTGGTTGAGGGATAAATATTGGCCAGGACACCGGGGATAACTCCCCTGCTCTTCTTCAAAATAGTGGCCATGGGATCTTTTGCGCCCACCTGAGAGAGCAGACGGGGCCTCGGTTTAACGTCTCATCCGAAAGACGGCACCTCCAACAGTGCAACACTCCCTCAGTACTCGCACTGGGAGTGTCAGCTAGATTTTTGTGCTCAAGTCTCTGGAGTGTGACTTGAACCCACATCCTTCTGACTCAAAGACGAGGGTGCTACCCACCGAGCCACCGGCTGACACAGGAAACCTGAAAGCAACAAGAGGTTTTCCCCCCCCCCAGATTTGAAACCTCCGTAAGAGTAAACTTTGCGCAGTTGTGTTGCTTGAGGTTTTGAAACTCTGGGCTGCCGCGGGCATTTGGAGAGGCAATCTCGTGAGAGAAAACACTTGGGCATCCCACAGCCAGGTGGACCGTGAAGAGAAGCCAGTGAAACCAGGGTGAAGGCCCAAGCCTCCTACTGCAGTACACCACCGTGCTAGAAAAGAAAGACAAGCTAGGGTGAAAGTCTTGTTGGATTTATTTGTCCTGGAGATGAGTCTTTCATTCCTGGAGACCCCTGGGCAATCCTGGAGACCCCTGGGCAACCCTAACTGGAACGCACTGCCTGAGGGTGGAGGAAGCAGATTCAATAGAAACTTTCAAAAGGGAATTGGATAAATATTTGAGAAGGAAAAAATTGCAGGGCTGTGGGGAAAGAGAAGGGAAGTTTTTTTTAAATTCGTTTATGGGATGTGGGCATCACTGGCAAGGACAGCATTTATTGCCCATCCCTAATTGCCCCTTGAGAAGTTGGTGGTGAGCCGCCTTCTTGAACCGCTACAGTCCGTGTGGTGAAGGTGCTCCCACATGCTGTTAGGAAGGGAGTTCCAGGATTTTGACCCAGCGATGATGAAGGATCGGCCGATATACTTCTAAGTCAGCATGGTGTGTGACTTGGAGGGGAACTTGGAGGTGGTGGTGTTCCCATGCGCCTGCTGCCCTTGTCCTTCTAGGTGGTGGAGGTTGCGGGTTTGGGTGGTGCTGCCGAAGAAGCCTTGGCGAGTTGCTGTAGTGCATCTTGTAGATGGTACACACTGCAGCCACGGTACGCCGGTGGTGGTGGAGGGAGTGAATGTTTAAGGTGGTGGATGGGGTGCCAATCAAGCGGGCTACTTTGTCCTGAATGGTGTCGAGCTTCTTGAGTGTTGTTGGAGCTGCACTCATCCAGGCAAGTGGAGAGTATTCCATCACACTCCTGACTTGTGCCTTGTAGATGGTGGGACTATTTGGATAGTGGGACTAAGAGCCGGTACAGGCACGATTGGCCGAATGGCCTCCTGTGTTGTCTGATTCGATATGTGGACAGTGCGGTCGGTCTTGAGTTCTATCAGTTCTTGAGGTGAACAAAACAAGCGCACCATTCAACGGATAACTTATAATTTACTTCTGTATATATTTGTTGACTGTTTAAATTTTGGTCCGATATTGAAACAGATTATGAAATGTATGAATTATTGATCTTTATACTTCTGAAAGTCTGATGCAATTGAGAACTTGTTAAACATTTATGTGTGAATGTGGTTACTAAGAGTTACTGTTTAGCCAAGGCTTGGTTACCAGAAAGAAATCCGATTCTTTAACTCCTTCACTCTCCTTGTGGAGTCACGTTCATTGTGTGCAGCTACAGTGTGACCCTGACACTCAAATGTATTTTCGGTAGTTATTGAGTTCAACTGACTGGAATCTAAAATTGCTTTTTCCTTTCCATGGCTCAGTGAGTGTCACTCTCACCTCTGAGTCAGCAGGTTGTGGGGTCAAGTCCCACTCCAGAGACTTGAGCACATAATCCAGGCTGACACTCCCAGTGGCAGTACTGAGGGAGTGCTGCACTGTCAGAGGTGCCGTCTTTCCAATGAGACGTTAAACCGAGCATCTGCCCTCTCAGGTGGACGCAAAAGATCCCATGGCCACCGTTTTGAGGAAGAGCAGGGGAGTTCTCTCTTGGACAGGATAAAAAGAAAAAAGGAAGACTTGCATTTCTACAGCGCCTTTCACGACCACTGGACATCTCAAAGCGCTTTACAGCCAATGAAGTACTTTTTGAAGTGGAGCCACAGTTGCAGTGCAGGAAACGCAGCAGCCAACTTGTGCACAGCAAGCTCCCACAAACAGCAATGAGATAATGACCAGATCATCTGTTTTAGTGATGTTGATTGAGGGATAAATATTGGCCCCAGGACACCGGGGAGAACTCCCCTGCTGTTTTTCAAAATAGTGGCCGTGGGATCTTTTACGATCACCTGAGAGAGCAGACGGGGCCTTGGTTTAATGTCTCATCTAAAAGTCGGCACCCCTGACATTGCAGTGCTCCCTCAGTACTGTACTGGAGTGTCAGCCTGGATTTTTGTGCTCAAGTCTCTGGAGTGGGACTTGAACCCACAACCTTCTAGCCTCAGAGGCGAGAGGGCTGCCCTCTGAAATAGTCAGACAAAGAATGTCAATAGATGAGAATGGACTAAAAGGGTGAAGACATTGAAGCTAAAAGATGACTTCAGAGAGATGCGAAGAGCCTGTACCATTTGAAAGAAACAAGATTTTCATGTGGTTTCTCTGAATCAGTAGCGTGTGATCCAGGAGTAGGAAATGTATCAGGCCATTGTACTTAATTCAACAACAACAGAAATAAATCACGATCAGTAAAATATTTCGCTCACTTTTGAATTGATGTATCTGTCTGTAGAATATGTTAATATCCTTGAGTTGTTATCACTGTCACACCCTTAGTCCATTGAAATCAGTGGGCAATGTTGTCACAATAACATCTGCTACTCTTACTCCCTCCAGAGGTGGCACTGCAACCTCTCAAAGAAACCAACAACACAATCGGGCAGGTTGTCACCTTCAAGACCTGGGCACTGATCATAGAATCATAGAAGATAGGAGCAGGAGTAGGCCATTCGGCCCCTCTAGCCTGCTCCACCATTCAATGCGATCATGGCTGATCATCCAAATTCAGTACCCTGTCCCTGCTTTCTCCCCATATCCCTTGATCCCTTTAGCCTTAAGAAATATATCCAACTCCTTCTTGAATCTATTTAATGAATTGGCCTCTACTGCCTTCTGTGGCAGAGAATTCCACAGGTTCACCACTCTCTGGGTGAAGAAATTCCTCCTCATTTCTGTCCTAAATGGCTTACCCCTTATCCTTAGACTGTGACCCCTGGTTCTGGACTCCCCGACCATCGAGAACATCCTTCCTGCATCTAGTTTGTCCTGTCCTGTCAGAATTTTATAAGTTTCAATGAGATCCCCTCTCATTCTTCTAATCTCCAGCGAGTATAAGCCCAATCGACCCAATCTCTCTTCATACGTCATTCCTGCCATCCCAGGTATCAGCCTTGTGAATCTTCGCTGAACTCCTTCCATGGCGAGAACATCCTTCCTCAGACAAGGCGACCAAAACTGCACACAGTACTCAAGGTGTGGTCTCACCAAGGCCCTGTACAATTGCAGCAAGACATCCTTGTTCCTGTACTCAAACCCTCTCGCTATGAAGGCCAACATACCATTTGCCTTCTTAACCGCCTGCTGCACCTGTATGCTTACCTTCAGCGACTGGTGAACAAGGACACCCAGGTCTCGTTGCACTTCCCCTTCTCCCAATCTATTGCCATTCAGATAATAATCTGCCTTTCTGTTTTTGACACCAAAGTGGATGACCTCGCATTTATCCACGTTATATCGCATCTGCCATGCTTCTGCCCAATCACCCAACCTGTCCAAATCATCCTGGAGTTTCTCGGCATCCTCCTCGCAGCACACACGCCCACCCAGTTTTGTGTCGTCTGCAAACTTGGAGATATTACATCTAGTTCCCTTGTCTAGATCATTAATATATATTGTGAATAGCTGGGGTCCAAGGACCGATCCCTGCGGTACCCCACTAGTCACTGCCTGCCACTCGGAAAAAGACCCGTTTATTGCAACTCTTTGCTTTCTGTCTGCCAACCAGTTCTCTATCCAAGTCAATACCTTGCCCCCAATCCCATGTGCCTTAACTTTACACGCTAATCTCTTATGCGGGACCTTATCAAAAGCCTTTTGAAAGTCCAAATACACCACATCTACTTGTTCTCCCTTATCTATCTTACCAGTTACATCCTCAAAAAATTCCAGTAGATTAGTCAAGCATGATTTACCTTTTGTAAATCCATGTTGACTTTGTCCGATCCTGTCACTGTTTTTCAAGTGCTCAGCTATTACATCTTTTATAATGGACTCTAGCATTTTCCCCACTACCGATGTCCGGCTTACCGGTCTGTAATTCCCCGTTTTCTCTCTACCACCCTTTTTGAATAGTGGGGTAACATTAGCTACCCTCCAATCCATGGGTACTGTTCCAGATTCCATCGAATGTTGGAAGATGATCAGCAATGCATCTACTATTTCTAGGGCCACTTCCTTAAGTACCCTGGGATGTAGATTATCAGGCCCTGGGGATTTATCGGCCTTCAATCCCTTCAATTTCCCTAACACCATTTCCCTACAAATACTGATTTCTTTCAGTTCCTCCCTTTCATCAGACCCTATGTTCCCCAACATCTCTGGGAGGTTATTTGTGTCCTCCTTTGTGAAGACAGAACCAAAATATGTATTTAATTGGGCTGACATTTCTTTGTTCCCCATTATAAGTTCCCCTGATTCTGACTGCAAGGGACCTATGCTTGATTTCACTAATCTTTTTCTCTTCACATATCTATAAAAGCTTTTACAGTCAGTTTTTATGTTCCTTGCAAGCTTACTCTCGTATTCTATTTTCCCCTTCTTAATTAATCCCTTTGTCCTCCTTTGTTGAATCTTAAACTGCTCCCAATCCAGTGGAACGCTTCACTCGCCCATTGTAGAACCCGCCTGATTTTCGTTTTGTATCAAAAATTCTACCCCAGTATCGCAAGAACACCTGTTACTCCTGAAGGTGACAGCAGTGACTCAGTGGGCAGCACTCTCGCCTCTGAGTCAGAAGGTCATGGGTTCGTAGTCCTGCTCCAGAGACTTGAGCACGTAGTCCAGGCTGACACTCCCTGTGCCAGTACTGAGGGAGTGCTGCACTACTGGAGGTGCCGGCTTTTGGATGGGAAGTTAAACTGAGACCCCCCCCTGACCCCCCCCCCCCCCCCCGCCCCCCGTCTGCTTTACAGCCAAGTAACTGTCAATGAAGTACTTGGGTGAACATAAAAGATTCTGTGGCTGCTATTTTGATGAAGAGTTCTCCGTGATGTCCTGGGCCAATATTTATCCCTCAACCAACATCACTAAAAACCAAACAGATGATTTTAGGATTAAATTAAATGCTGTTTGTGGGAGCTTGCTGTGTGTAAATTGGCTGCTGTGTTTCCTACATTACAACAGTGACTACATTTCAAAAAGTACTTCATTGGCTGTAAAGTGCTTTGGGATGTCGTGTAAGGTGCAATGTAAATCTTTCTTTTAATGCTCTCTCCACGCAGTTTCTAGTCATTCATTTTCCTGCAGTAGCTAATTTTGCAATATAGGGTTGCATTAAGAAATTATTTAGCCTGAGCCCCCTATCTCTCTCTTCACCCCCCCCCCCCTCCCCCACACCCCGTAAACAGGGGAGACGGGAGCAACGCAGCTCTTCTATGATTGACCAAAAACTCCCCCAAGTGTCGGGTTCCCAACTCTGGTTACACCAGTGCCTGGAGGTTTCATCACCTGACGTCTTGCCCCCCAACCGCCCCGCCCCCACCCTCCTGCCATTCGCCGCTCGACACGCCCCTCCTCGCGGTGCCCCACCTTCCCATGGCCAATCAGAAGGCAAAGAGACTCTTCGTGCTGGATTTTACCAGCCGAGACGAGTTGGGGGCGGGACTGCTGCCTTTAGGGTTCTAGTCCCGCCCCCAGCGACGTGCGACGCACAGACGCTATTTTCCCCTGATTGGCCTTGTTAAGCCCGCCCTGCGGGCCTCCGGCCAATTAAGGGAAAGCCGGTGTCAGATGACGTCAGTGCATGACGCTTCATCTGCCGGTTTTGTTAAAGGGACAGGCCCCATAATTTCTTGACAGATGAATTGTCAGTGTTTGACAGCATTGAGGTGCTGGCACTGACAATCACTGTCCAAAGGTGAGCCCTTGAACGCAGGCTCACCAATGACTCTCTCCTTAGGAGAAAACAGATGGCAGCTGCATGTGAGATTGCAGAAGCCATCTGTCAATTCTCCCGATCAGATGAGGCTTCACAGAAACATCAAATCTTGTCACCTGCAGATACATATAAACAGAATAAAAATATTTCTCACTACATTCTCTCACCTGTCATACTTACCTGTGCACCATTGCACCCATCACACTACCTCTGCAGCTGTCATTTGCACACTTACACTGCAGCAGACCCACAGCTCGCCTCGCTGACCCTGGCGGGGTTTCCCACCGTCGGGAAGCCCACATCAGCAGGTGGAAATTGGGTAAAAGCCTCTTAACTGCCTCTTAACTACCTGTTAACAGGCAGTTAATTGGCTCTAATCCCCTTCCCGCCGCTAGGAGACAGGGACCCGCCTCCCAGGAAGATGGTTCGGAGGCGGGTTGGGAGCGGGGTTGGGACCCGCTCCCAATTTTTCCCATTTTCCCAGCAGTCCCGCCTCCTAACTCGCCTCCTCAGGGCTGGTAAAATCCATCCCTCCGTTACCTGATTAGATGATTCTTGGCTGCCAGTCAAACGGCCGTTTCTCACCCCAGGTCCTATATTTTTATAACTAGTGAGCGGAAACGTTCAAAGAAAATCAAAATTAAAAACATAACTTTCTTTTAATGCCCCTTTGGTTTTTCTTCTGGGTTTTGCTCGTGGCAGTGTCCTGGAGATTAATCTCCAAGGCCTGGAGACCCCAGGCCATTTCTGGAGGGTTGGGAACCCTACCCAAGTAGGCATGTCAGTCTGACATTACTTGTCCTGGATACAGTGACCAGTTCTGGCTGGAGCTTGTTTGAAACCAGTCTCGAATTTAGCAGGTAGCTGTCAGAGGTGTTTAAACGCTGATAAAGCTTGTATAAAATACAAGGGCTTGAGGAGTTATTTGTTTGAAAGGGTTTGAGGCATTTTAAGTGAGCAGAAGGAGACATGTGATTTTTTTGGGGGGGCTTAAAATGATTATAAAACAGGTGAGCTGTTGGTCGCTTCCTCCCCTTGCTCCCCTTCCTTTGATGTTTGAGCGACGCACACACCTTGAAGTGTCAACATTGATAGAGGGGAGGTGGGGAAAGGTTGCGCACAATCAGAAATTCTTTCTAACCTTTACGAAAATGACTTGCACATTTGGAATAGTTAATGCCTCCATGGCTTGTTCCGGTTGATAAGGCCTTGTGATTGGCATCTGCACATTGACTCTAAAATTTACACAATCATTTTGCTTTTTAAATTTCTTCCCTCCTCCTCATGACTCATTCTCGTTTTTTAAAATTTTATTGGTCAGGTACCGGCCTCACTCGAGTGGCCCCCATCTCTCTGTGTAGGCCTTACAGCGTGTTCGACTTTGAGTGGCAGCGTAGCCAAGCCCCATCCTGTGATCCATATATAGGCAGTAACAGGATAGCTACTTACAGCACAGAAGGAGGCCATTCGGCCCGTCGTGCCTGTGCCGGCTCTTTGAAAGAGCCCTTCAATTTAGTCCCACTCCCCAGTTTTTTCCCGATAACCTGCAAATGAGTCCTCTTCAAGTACATGTCCAATTGCCTTTTGAAAGTTCCGATGGAATCTGAATCCATCACCCTTTCAGATAGAGCGTTCCAAATCATAACAACCCTCTGTGGTAAAGAAATTTCTCCTCATTTCCCCTCTAGTTCTTTTGCCAACTATTTTAAATCTATGACCTCTGGTTACCGGCCCACTTGCCAGAGGAAAGAGTTTCTCCCTACTTGCTCGAGCAAAACTCCTCATAATTTTGAGTACCTCTATTAAATCTCCCCTTAACCGTCCTTGCTCTAAAGAGAACAATCCCAGCTTCTCCAGTCTCTCCACATAACTGAAGTCCCTCATTACCGGTATACCTCCTCCGCACCCTCTCCAAGGCCCTGACATCCTTCCTAAAGTGCGGTGCCCAGAATTGGACACAATACTCCAGCTGGGGCCGGACCAGAATTAGGCCCGGGATTGCTGTGGTCAATTGTGTCAACACTCCCCACCCTGCCCTTGTCCTACCCTGGTTTTTGGACTAGCTTACCAAGGGAGATTGTAAGAGCAAGCAGCTTAGATCTCATTAAGGTAATTTGGATAAGTATCAGACACTACCACTAGGACAGCAGGAACACTGACTAGCTGAAGCCATGGCCTCTTACAACAGCTTGTATTTATACAGCGCCTTTAACATAGTACAACATCCTAAGGCGCTTCACAGGAACGTTATCAAACAAAATTTGAGAGATATTAGGGACAGGTGACCAAAAGCTTGGTCAAAGAGACAGGTTTTAAGGAACATCTTAAAGGAGGAAAGAGAGGCGGGGAGGTTTAGGGAGGGAATTCCAGAGCTTAGGGCCCAGGCAGCTGAAGGCACGGCCGCCTATGGTGGAGCAGTTAAAATCAGGGATGCTCAAGAGGGCAGAATTAGAGGAGCGCAGAGATCTCGGAGGGTTGTGGGGCTAGAGGAGGTGCGCCTCTCTACCTCTCCTCCTTTAAGACGCTCCTTAAAACCTACCTCTTTGACCAAGCTTTTGGTCACCTGCCCTAATATCTCCTAGTGTGGCTCGGTGTCAGACTTTGTCTGGTAATCGCTCCTGTGAAGCCCCATATGACATTTTACTACGTTAACGGCGCTATATAAATGCCAGTTGTTGTTGTTTTTTGACTTTGCTAATTGGAGCAAAGTTTTATTGATTTTTATCAATGAAAGAAAAAAAGTACAAAACCAATGCTGATATTTTAATGCTTCTTGGTTGACCACCATTGATTGGTCGATCAGTGCTTTAATGAGTAACTCACCACCTCAGTTATGAAGTGAAGTGATTGCCCGTTTATGGAAGGAAGTGCCTTTGAGCCTGATCGCCCATTCTACTAAGTGCATTATCATGGAATGGTGAAGACGTTTACTGATTTCCTTACAGACAATGCCCGGATTTTCTGGGGCCAGGTGCGTCCGCGGCCATAAGGGCCCCGCAAGTTTCCGTGTGCGCTGCGCAGCCGCAAAAACCCGGAACTTGCGATCTGTCAAGAATCTTCTCGACAGATCGTCCGAATCCCCGGGAATTGGACATTCGCGGGGTGGGGGGGGGGGGGGGGGGGGGAGAGTTGGGCTATTTGCCCAGCGGATGACCATGAAACTCTTACGCCCGTTAAAAGCAGGCGTTGGGGCCTTCTTTTACCAGCGTGAGGGTGAAAATAAATATTAAAATAACATTTAAAAAATCATTTTAATGTTCAAAAAGTTGTAAAATAAATTTCAATTATTTATGGCCCCTTGAAAAATGTTTTTCAAAAAAATAAATTTTTTGTTTTAAATGTTTAATTAAATTGTGTTTTAATTAATTTTAAACGTGATGATTTTTTTTGATTTCAGTGTTGTGTACGTGTGTTTTTTGGGGGATTCCTATTGTGTTTCTGGGGATTCCGTACGTAAATGGAATCCCCATCAGCATAATGGGGATCCCCCTTTGTCATTGGTTGTTCCGGCCCACGTGATCCCAGGGGTGTTTGCGAACCGCCTGCGCTCCTGGGCTACGTGGGCCTTTTCGCATGAGTCCGTGTCGAGGCCCAGGAGCGTGAGTCTCCGTGGAACCTGGACCATCGGGTAGGTGCGTAGTTTTATTGCGGTTCGGAGGCACCCGACCGCAAATTCAGGCCCATTAAAAACCAAGGGCACGCCCACGCTGCGAGTTTAGCCGCGGTGAGGAGTGCTTTCGGCTTCACTCCCATGATCAACGTGAGGCGCAGAAACCTGGCGCTGACGCCCAAACTGACTCCCGCGTAAACCGGAGTGAGACCTTCTTCTCCGGGGAGTCTGACACCACTTCGCTTCAGCGTCAGGCCAAGGTCCTGACTCCAGATTCAGGCTGTATTTACACTGTGACTGCGTCAGAGTGCAGTGAAACCACTTGGCATGGATGCTGCATTTGTGGCGTAAAGATTAAGGTGTGTAAAGATTAAATGAAGTCAGAAACTTCTGCTAAGGTCAATCTGTGCCAGAACAAAGGGCATTGTAAAGTAATCAATAAATTCTTTTAGGTTTCAGGTTAGAGAAATTGCTGCTTAATTACTCATTTGTTCAATAATGTTGAATCATTACAAAGCATGTACAGCACAGAAACAGGCCATTCGGACAACTGGTCCGTGCCGGTGTTTATGCTCCACACCAGCCTCCTCCCACTCTTCTTCATCTCACCCTATCAGCATATCCTTCTGTTCCTTTCTCCCTCATGTGTTTATCCAGCTTCCCCTTAAATGCATCTATACTATTCACCTCAACTACTCCCTGTGGTAGTGAGTTCCACATTCTAATCACTAAAGTTCCACATTCTAATTCTAAAGAAGTTTCTCCTGAATTCCCTATTGGATTTATTCGTGACTATCTTATATTTATGGCCCCATATAAGCAAGGAGTAAGAACATAAGAATTAGGAGCAGGAGTCGGCCATTTGGCCCCTCGAGCCTGGTCTGCCATTTAATAAGATCATGGCTGATCTTCTACCACATCTCCACTTTCCCGCCCGATCCCCATATCGCTTGATTCCGTTAGAGTCCAAAAATCTATCGATCTCAGCCTTGAATATACTCAACAACTGAGCCTTCACAGCCCTCGGGTAGAGAATTCCAAAGATTCACCACCCTCTGAGTGAAGAAATTCCTCCTCATCTCAGTCTTAAATGGTCGGCCCTTTATCCTGAGACTGTGCCCCCTGGTTCTAGACTCTCCAGCCAGGGGAAACAACCTCTCAGCATCTACCCTATCAAGCCCCCTCAGAATCTTGTATGTTTCAATAAGATCACCTCTCATTCTTCTAAACTCCAGAGAGTATAGGCCCAATCTACTCAATCTCTACTCATAGGACAACCCACTCACCCCAGGAATCAATCTACCATATATGTAGAATATTGACATTTATTTATATGTATTATAGGTAATATTCTTGTGTATGCTCACACATCCTGCCTCCATAATTTTTGGTCACACTTTTATGTCAGTATTTAAAATTGAAACTCACAATGTAAACATTTAGAATGGAGATCCTGTATGTAAACAGTTGTCTGTAACGCTGTAGTAGCAGGCCTGAGCCAGTAGGCAGCTCTGGAGCAAAATTTTCTCTCTCTCTTGCATTTCTCTCCCAGCTCCGTTGCCATCTTGTGTTCTAAAAAATACTTTCCATTTGTCAACTGACCGCGGGCAATGCCACAGAAAATTTAATCGTGTCAGATGAAACGGAAAAGTTAATTACAGGTGTGAAGTTAACAGTGAGGCTCAATGGCTATGGAGATTAGAACCGAATGCAAACTTCTCATCCTTGTTTTCAAATCATCCCTCCCTATCTCCATAACCCTTTCCAGGCCTACAACCCACCGGGATCTCTGCGCTCCTCCAATTCTGGCCTTTCGCGCATCCCCGATTTTTATCGCTCCACCATTGGCGGCCGTGCCTTCAGCTGCCGAGGCCCTGAATTCTAGAATTCCCTCCCTAAACCTCTCCACCCCTCTCTCTTCCTTTAAGATGCTCCTTAAAACCTACCTCTTTGACCAAGCTTTTGGTCACCTGTCCTAATATCTCCTTATGTGGCTCGGTGTCAAATGGTTGTCTGATTTACGCTCCTGTGCAGCATCTTGAGGACATCTTTGACTACGTTGAAGGTGTTATATGAATGTGATTTGTTGTTGGGTGTCATTCATCATGTCCCAGACGGTAACCAGCGGTATTTCAATCACTGTAGTTTCACCAGCTGCTGAGAGGATTCGCTTTATGCTTGGTGAAGATGATGAGAGCCCCGCACCTCAACTCTTCACGGAGCTGGATGAACTTCTGGCTGTTGATGGACAAGAGATGGAATGGAAGGAGACTGCCAGGTAGGAAAAACGTACTTGTTAAGCAAATTCCCTATTAAAATAAAAACAAAAAGAAAGAACTTGCATTTCTACAGCGTCTTTCACGACCTCAGGGCGTCCCAAAGCGCTTTACAACCAATTAAGTACGTTTTGAAGTGTAGTCACTGTTGTAATGTGGGAAACGTGGCAGCCAATTTGTGCACAGCAAGCTCCCACAAACACCAATGTGATAATGACCAGATCATCTGTTTTAGTGATGTTGGTTGAGGGATAAATATTGGCCCAGGATACATATTTATATATTTTTTGGTTAGCCAGGTGTCCGACACACATGGAAACCCATCTCCGTGTTTAAGAATCCACTATTCAAGCTGCTGAGACACCTACACCCACCTGTAGGGTCTATGTTTGTCCGATATGGAGCACACACTCTGTCCACATAAAGACACATCACACTTACATAAGTGCAGAGAGCTTTGGTGCAGGTGGGCACAGCCATTGTTCAGGTGGTCCCTTCACCCTCACTTCGAGGAGCTTATGGATTTTCTTTGCCATCAAGATGGAGACCCTCCGTTCAGCTGCCTCTTCTACTTTCCTCCTTCCCCTTCCTCACCAAGCCAAGCCTTCCTTCAGGCCGCCCTTACCCTAGCCCTGAAACCCCCTCTCTCTCTAGTTTCTCCATTATCTCTCCCCATGCCCTCCCCAAGGTTATCTTGTTCATGAGACCCACCTCCAGCTTCCTCAAACCCCATTCCCACTAAACTGTTGACCACCCAACTTACCTTCCTGGCTCCCAAGCTAGCTGATATTGTAAATAGTTCTCTCTCCTTAAGCAATGTCCCCCTCCCTTCCAAAATCACCGTCATTAACCTTCTTCTTCTCAAAGAACCCAACTTTGACCCCTTTGACCTACTACTGCCCCATCCCCATCCTCCCTTTCCTCTCCAAAGTCCTTAAAATAGCTGGAGAGTTCTCCCTGGTGTCCTGGGCCAATATTTACCCCTCAACCAACATCACTAAATGAGATTATCTGGTCATTATCACGCTGCTGTTTGTGGGAGCTTGCTGTGTACATATTGGCTGCCACGTTTTCTACATTACAACAGTGACTACGCTTCAAAAGTACTTCATTGGCTGTAAAGCGCCTTGGGACGTCCTGAAGTCATGAAAGGCGCTGGAGAAATGCAAGTGAATTCTTTTTCTCAGGGTAACTAGGGATGGGCAATAAATGCCAGCCTTGCCAGTGACTCCCAAATCCCGAGAAGATTTTAAAAAATGTAAAATCTCTTCGAAATTCTTAGCTGACATGTGCGCCAGTATTAATGTAGATCAGTTGTCACTCAGTAATTACTTACGGAGTGAATAGTGACGAGATTGTGTCAGCCAATGAGTTGCAGGCAGGGGGACGGGACTTGTGGTCGAACTCATGACCGAAACTACAGCAAAGTCTCCCGATAAAAGCAGGATTATTTCTCCAGTAAAATGCTGTGAGCGGAGGATAGCTACACAATACAATAAGTCCCAGTCACTCCCAGCAGTGCGGTCTCTGGCGTGATTGACGGGGGAAATTATCCAATCATCTCCATTCTGGCCGGGACGTGTGGGGTCACTATATGCAGCCATTTTTTAAAAATCCTTCCATTCCTGTTCAATAGGTGGATCAAATTTGAAGAGAAGGTTGAAGAGGGTGGGGAGAGATGGAGCAAGCCTCACGTGGCCACTCTGTCCTTGCACAGCTTATTTGAACTTCGGACCTGTATAGAGAAGGGAACAGTCCTGTTGGATTTGGAAGCCACCACTCTCCCTCAGATCACAGGTAAGCTTCCTCCTCTGGTACCCCAACCGAGCCGTAGCACATTTTTGGTACCGCTTTTACGATCATACGAAATTGACGGGCAGGCAAAGACCAGCTGGTCCATCAAGCCTGCCCTACACGATAATGGGCTGGAGCATCATGACTAGACACTTCTCTCCGCCCCCTCACTCGCCCTCTCTTCCACCGCCCCCCCCCCCCCCCAAAACACTTGGGAGAGTCAAAAAAACAGAGAAAAACCCCAGGGCCAATAAGGGGAAAAAATACTCTGGAAAATTTCTCTCCAACCCCCTCGGGCGATGGAAAGCAGTCCCAGAGATCGCACGGACCGTGTGTTGTCTCTATAAAGACACTGACCTTCTCTATGATGGGCTCTCGGCCCCGGTCAGGAACCGGTCCAGCTCCCTCTCGAAGGCAGAGAGTCAGCGCCCACCGCACCAGCCCACAACACATTCCAGAGGCTCACTGCTCCCTGGGGAAAGAAGAACCGCCCAACAATCCAGCCTCTTCCTACTCTTACACAGTTTAAACTATATTGATATAGTGTTTACAAATCCTTGCTCCCAGTGCAGAGCTACTCATGGCAGGAGCATATATCGGGAATCGGGCGTGAATGAAAGCCTACACCCCATAGATTTTCTGTTCGTTGTGAGCCCTGGGTAGCACTCTTGCCTCTGAGACGGAAGGTTGTGGGTTCGAAGCCCACTCCAGAGGCTTGAGCACAAAAATTATGAAAGGCGCTATATAAATGTAATATATATACAAATCCCAGTGCAGTGCTGAGGGAGTGCTGCACTGTCGGAGGTGCCGTCTCTCAGATGAGACGTTAAACCGAGGTCCCGTCTGCTCTCTCAAGTGGACGTAAAAGATCCCACGGTACTATTTCAAAGAAGCGTAGGGGAGTTCTCCTCAGTGTCACAAATTGGCTGCTGCGTTTCCTACATTACAACAGTGACTACACTTCAAAAAAAGTACTTCATTGGCTGTAAAGCGCGTTGGGACATCCCGAGGGTGTGATAGGTGCTGTAGAAATGCATGTTCTTTCTTTAGTGGGGGCGATTGGAGCTTCTGGTCGTGACCCTCCACGCAAGAGTTCAACCCCGGCCGGAATCAAGTGCGATGTCTTTCCTTCAAAGGCGATTGACCCTCTTGTGTTTTTTTTTTGGCAGAGATGATGATCGATGACCAAATCGCAAACGGCCTGCTGAAACCTGAGCTGAAGGAGAAAGTGACCTATGCTCTGCTCCGCAAACACCGGCACCAGACCAAGAAATCCAACCTACGGTCACTGGCCGAAATCGGAAAGACGGTTTCCAGTGCAAGTAGGCTGTTTTCCACATCAGATAATGGTAATGCAGGCGCCAGTTTGCTGCAGTCTTCTCATACTCCCCCTCTCCACCGTGGTACATTCCATCGCTAACATCCTCCCGTCATCATCTTACATGTATGGTCTCATACTACGGAATGGAAAATCCATTCGCACGCCGTCCCCATGGAGGCTTCTGATCAATAAGCAGGTTCCAGGCCGGTCGTATTTTCTGATTCACTCAGTTGGCCTCAGCCCCCATGTCCCACGGCACTGCAATATGCAAACGTCTTGTTTAGACTAAATGGCGGTTTTTGCAGAAAAGGGGGGGAAAGAAATGGAAATTATTAGCACGAGATGCAGGTTCCTTCATAGGAACAGGAGGAGGCCATTCAGCCCCTCAAGCCTGTTCTGTCATTCAATCAGATCACGGGCTGATCTGTATCTTGACCCCATCTACCCGCCTTGGTTCCGTAACCCTTAATACCCTCGCCCAACAAATATCTGTCAATCTCCATTTTGGAAATTCTCAATTGACCCCCAGCTTTTTGGGGGAGAGAGTTCCAGATTTCCACTGACCCTTTGTGTGAAGAAAGTAATAAACACACAGAGAGGAGAGAATGTTTTACAACTTGAGAAATTCCTCTCAAAAAGCCACTCGTGTGCTAATTCATAGCTCAGTGTCCATGTTGGAGGGCCTTGGGTGGCTATAACTGCACATGATTGACCTGTGATTAGCACAGAGACACTGACTGCACCGTTAACTGTGGCCTTAGAGCAAGTTCTACCGCTATAGACAATGAATAATCCGCCTTAAACTCTCCGCCCCTCCCGTTCCCATAAAGGCACCAAGGAGTGGGAATTGGCTCAAGTGTAATCTATCATGATAAAACCAAAACGGCAAACCTTTGTCCAAAGCAACTTGTAAATTAGTGCCGCTCCTCTTCGGATAGATGTGGCAAATTTAAATCCTTACTGATATTACTTTGAGTTAATGATTTGGGTCAATTTTCTGCTTAAAGCGACACCGTTTTTGCAATTGGTCCCATTGCCCCTGCATTGTTAGTGAGCCTCCTCCACACCTTTCTTAAAGAGTTCTTTGCTATCGCTGCCCCTGAAAAGATCCCCGCAGCTCCTGTCGACCGCCTGACAAGACACTGCTGTAACTTTATTCTTGGATGGAGGCCCCTTTCCCCTCAAGTTAATGTTTCTGTCTCTACCCTACGACTTTTGAAACTGATTGGGCTTTCAGATGGAGTACTGATTGACTGGCTAATCCTTGGTGTGAAATTCGTTGTTTCTGTCCCACGATAGCACTCTAGACAATCTAGAATCGTAGAACCATACAGCACAGAAGGAGGCCATTTGGCCCATCGTGCCTGTGCTGGCTCTTTGAAAGAGCTCTCCAATTAGTCCCACTCCCTTGCTCTTTCCCCACAGCCCTGCTAATTGTTCCCATTCAAGTATTTATCCAATTCCCTTTTGAACAATTTATACTCGAAGAATACACATTTAACAGATTTGAAACCCAAATTAGACTGGCCTTAAAAAGCTTCAGAATCTATAAAGCTATAATATATATTTTTTTTAATTACATTTTACATAATCTTCCATTCTGATGCAATGATGTAGTAGGATATGTCACCCAGTGGCTCAGTTGGTAGCACTCTCATCTCTGAGTCAGAAGGCTGTGGGTTCAAGTTCCACTCCAGAGACTTGAGCACAAAAATCCAGGCTGACACTCGCAGTGCCAGTACTGAGGGAGCGCTGCACTGTCAGAGGTGCCGTCTTTCAGATGAGATGTTAAAGTGAGGCCCCGTCTGCTCTCTCAGGTGGATGTAAAAGATCCCATGGCCAATATTTCAAAGAAGAGCAGGGGAGTTCTCCCCAGTGTCCTGGGGCCAATATTTATCCCTCAATCAACATCACTAAAACAGATTATCTGGTCATTATCACATTGCTGTTTGTGGGAGCTTGCTGTACACAAATTGGCTGCCATGTTTCCTACATTACAACAATGGCTACTCTTCAAAAAAAGTACTTAATTGGCTGTAAAGCACTTTGGGATGGCCGATGCTCGTGAAAGGCGCTATATAAGTGCAAGTCTTACTTTTTAAAAAATATTTTGCTAAGCTCCTGATTGATGATTATTCACTGATCAGGACTGGACCATAGTGAGTAACAGAGCCTAACGATTATCATTGAGCCAATAACAAAGCCAGTCAGTCACTAGAACATCTTTGGGTATGATTGCCATACATGAAATCATTTGGAAAGTTGGTGGTGGAGTAGTTTGGATCTCAATGTTTGCATCGGGGTAAATCTTGCGAGGCGCCGTGCCCAGCGTGCTGCCTGGACTTAGTCGCGCATCGGAGAATTGGGGTGCCCACGGTCAGCGTAACCGATTTGTGGTGTTCCATCGTCGGAACGAAGCACAGATCACTAATCTCCTCTCCCGATTCTCCGATCCCTGCTCCCCGTCAAGTGAGGCTCCGTATTGGCAGGTCCGCCTCGCAAGCTTTACCCTATCGTGCATTGTTAAACCTTCTGACTGTTGATGGTTCCAATGCTGTATATCGGATTGAATTTTTAATTTGCTTTTATATTACATATCCTTCTTGTATTTGGTTAAGGAGCACTGCTGAAAGTGGATTATAATTAGGCAAAATACAACAGGTTCGGTTCGAATAACCTCATGGCATATTAATTGAAATAGTTTCCCAAAGTATCAAAACGAATCCATTGTCTCTTCATTCAATAACACAGATTTACAAACTTAAGGATATGTAATAGATATTTTACATCTTAATTCATTTTGCTTATTAAACTTTATTGACCAGGATTGCACAGATCAGTTGTATTATAGCAGAGATTGCCATTCTCTAAACCAATTTGTTTTTGTACCAGCCAACAACAGATTCACCGTGTGGTTTAGAAACACCATTCGGCTCGACAGAAATATTGGATCAATTTGCAACTTTGAAATATTGGCATCATTTTGCTTATTTGAAATATTGAAATACAATTGCATATTTGAAATATTGGCATAAATTTACATATTGAAATATTGGAATTATTGCATATTTGAAATATCCACATACATTTGCATATTTGAAATAGCCGCATATATTTGCATATTTGAAATATCCAGATACATTTGCATATTTGAAATATCCACATAAATTTGCATATCTGAAATATCCACATAAATTTACATATTTAAAATATTGGCATGTATTTGCATATTTGAAAATATCAGCATACATTTACGTATTTGAAATATTGGAATAAATTTGCACATTTCGAAGAATTGGAATAAATGTGCGGACATTGCTGAAACTAAAGCTTTTGAACAAAGCACACCAATACTCTGGTTGATAAAGTTTGATGAACGTTATGATGAGAGATGAATGTTGACCTATTGGTTTTGTTGTGTACCTGGTGATTCCTCCGATAATGTCCAATGATGAGGCTGCTGCTCTCGTATTTTCTCCTTTTACCTTTTACGTTGCATTTACTGTCCTTTTTTGCTTCCAATCGAATCTCCCGCTGCTGTTGCTAGATTTTTCTTTCTCTCTCACCTTTGCCTTGCTGCCGCGTATGCTCGATTTCGCTCTCGACGGCCCACAATAAGCTTGCAGTCCACTCGAGAACTCTGTGCCTTGTCTGGCATCCCGAAGCTCGGACCAGGACCTTCGAGTCCAGCAGAGCCAGAGCATGGCACTGGCCAGTAAGTCCAATGCATGCCAACGAGGTAATGATAGTGGCGGTGGGGAGGGTGGCAACGTGACCTCGGCTACAAGGGAACTCTTGTGAACAATAGGACTCTGCTGGGGTTCATTTACGGGCATAGACTAGGCTAGTATTTCCCTCGAGTATTGAAGATTAAGGGGTGATCTAATTGAAGTGTTTTAAGATGATTAAAGGATTCGATAGGGTAGATAGAGAGAAACTATTTCCTCTGGTGAGGGAGTCCAGAACAAGGGGGCATAACCTTAAAATTAGAGCCAGGCCGTTCAGGGGTGATGTCAGGAAGCACTTCTTCACACAAAGGGGAGTGGAAATCTGGAACTCTCTCCCCCAAAAAGCTGTTGAGGCCGGGGGTCAATTGAACATTTCAAAACAGAGATTGGTAGATTTTTGTTGGGCGAGGGTATTAAGATTAAATGGAACCAAGGCGGGTAGATGGGGTTAAGATACAGATCAGCCATGATCTAACTGAATGGCGGGACAGGCGCAACGGGCTGAAAGGCCTCCTCCTGTTTCTATGGGAATCACACCTCTCTCTTAAAGAGACTCTGTTACAATATCAGGTAGATTTTGGTAGGTCCCATTCTTGGAATAACGAGGAGCATCCTGCTCTGAGACGTTGAGGGCCACTTTTACCTAACTCGTCGGGTGGGAAACCCACAGGTTTGGGTGGATCACCAGTTTTACACCACGCCCACTGAAGCCAATGGAGAATAATATTGAGTAAAATGGACATTGCACCCGATCCCATGGGGTTCCCACCCACCCCCCCCCCCCACCCCCGCCACCCCGGCGAGTTTTCCACTGCATCATGAACCTGTCCAGGGTCAACATTTCCCATATAACAACTAGCACAGAATTAACAAGCTGCAGTGTCCTCTGATCACCACCTGCCCTCCCCCCACCATCCTCCCCAAACAACGGCTGAGATTCTCCTCCAAGGTCACACTTGAAATCAGGTGGAGATTGTGGGAGGTGAGGCCGACAGACGTCTCGCGCCTGATCCGTGCCCCCCTTCCTCCCCTTCCGCCCGGATTGCTGCTGGTCTCCACTTTCCTGCTCACCAAATGTAAATGGTGGAGGGGGGGGGGAGGGAGGGGAGGGGGAGGGGAGGGGAGGGGGGGAGGGTGCAGAGACCAGGTTTCCCAGGAGATTTGTGTCCCATCTGCCTGTGTCACTGCCCCTTCCCGAGGTAGTGTGAGGCCACATGAAATGTTTCCGTTGGAGGGAGAGGGCATTCCGTTCCCCCCCCGCCCCCATTCTACCCCCAACACTAACCCGCAGAAGGCCCCAGGTTTGGACTGAGGCCTACAGCAGGACAGTGGTCCTATCTTTCGGGCTCAAGCTGCCCCTTTATGCTTCATCACCGTCTCTTCCGGTGCTGCGCTTGCCCCTTGGCAGCGGGAATGCCGCTGGGAGCCTAGGTGTGCATTCCTAATGCCCCCAGACCCAGGGAAACGGGGTCGGGATTGGGGCGAATCTCACCCTGCTGGAACTCCGCCCAGAAGAGAATCTCGGTCGATGTTTCTTGTGAGGATCTTTAGGCCGACAGCATTGCCCCTTTAAATGGAAACTCCAGGCTGGAATCACAGGTGAGCCCCGCTCCGATTTTCGAAGATACCAAATTACCGGGCAGGAATAGACCAGCTGGGTCCATCAAGCCTGCCCCACACACCAAGATGGCTGGAGCATCGTAACCAGGCACTTCCCCCGCCACCCCATCCTTACCCCTCCGCAGCCGTGTAATCTCCTGAGGGAGGGAGGCAGAAAAACCCCAGGGCCAATAAGGGAAAAAATACTCTGGAAAATTCCTCTCCGACCCCCTGGGGTGATGGAAACCAGTCCGGGAGATCACACGGACCGTGTGTTGTCTCTACAGACACTGACCTTCTCTATGATGGGCTCTCGGCCCTAGTCAGGAACCGGTCCAGCTCCCTCTCGAAGGCCGAGAGTCAGCGCCCACCGCACCAGCCCACAACACATTCCAGAGGCTCACTGCTCTCTGGGGAAAGAAGAACCGCCCAACAATCCAGCCTCTTCCTACTCTTACACCGTTTAAACTCGTGTCCCCTGGTCCCCCCCCCCCCCCCCCAACCTGTTAGACTGGAATAATCTCTCGATAGGCAGGCAATCCAGCCCTTTCATTTTGTTAAGACATTATCCTCCAGGTACCAATCAAAGTGATGTGCAAGAGAGGGGTTGGGCAGCAGATATGGGTGCGACAATATTGAGCTAAAACCCAGGCTCTGCACACTGCCTGTGCAGGTACAGCACAATCATCAATAGTATTAGGCTAGTCATCGCTTCAGGTCCGAATCTCTGGTATTAATGAGTTCCTGACCTTTTATCTCAAAGCAGAACTGATGTCTACAATCAGCCTTTTTGCAGTAAGTGAGTCTTCCAAGGGACAATTGATAGATTGATGGTAATGTCTGTCATGGGCATCCATCCAAACCCCTCCCTCCACACCCCCAAAACGAGTGTAACCCGAAGTTCGAAACGCACCACCAGCTGGTACTATTACATTTTCTTTAAGACCAAGGGATTTGGAAGTCCGTTGACCCAACAGTAAGTCTCTGCGCACACTTACAGCCAGAAGGGGACTGGACAACAGCTCCTTGCCTCATTCCTCTTCACACGGTGGCGGGGGTGGAACACACAGGCTGGGAGATACTGCAGCAAATAAGACGGCATCTGCACAGCAAAGTAGAAAATCGAGAGTCATCCACAATCCTGCTGTCTTTGTGCTGATTCCGAGCAAATATATTTAAACGCGGCTTAAAGTACATCTGTTTAGAAGTTCGTTGAGCAGTTTTACTATGGATTTTTAAAGGTTCACAGTTGGATTCGTTCTATGTCCCAGTGGGATAAAGTCATGCAATCGCAGTATGTACAGATTTTTTTTCTGCCCCTAAGAGTTTATGTAAATATTAAACTGAGTTATGATGTATTTTGACCTACTCCAGTAAGGCGTCCTTCCTCTGGGGTGATCTTGGCCATCTTATGCTCGAGAATGAGGTGATTGTGGGCGGAAAATGGAGTGTCAGTTTCTCCTGCCCAGTTTGCCCTGATCTCAGAACTTGCCTGATGTTCCAGGGGAGTGGGCTGGCGGGGAGATCATTGCAGGTGGTTGGACCTCCTCTTGGAAACCAGTGGGAGGCCCATGCACGTGTGCAAGTCGAGGTCATGTGACATCATTAGGACGCCAGCACGATTTCCCGACCCTGCTGCTTGACTAACACAACTTGCTGCTCCTGCCCACAGACCAAGAAAGAGCCTGCATTTCTATAGCGCCTTTCACGACCTCAGGCGCCCCAATGTGCTTCACAGACACTCCAGTACTGAGGGAACGCTGCACAGTCGGAGGTGCCGTCTTTCAGATGAGACGTTAAAGCGAGGCCCCGTCTGCCCCTTCAGGTGGACGTAAAAGATCCCAAGGCCACTATTTCGAAGAAGAGCAGGGGAAGTCTCCCCAGTGTCCTGGCCAATATTTACCCCTCATTCAACAACACTAAAAACAGATTATCTGGTCATTATCACATTGCTGTTTGTGGGAGCTTGCTGTGCGCAAAATTGGCTGCCGCGTTTCCCACATTACAACAGTGACGACACTTCAAAAAGTACTTCATTGGCTATAAAACGCTTTGAGACGTCCTGAGGTCGTGAAAGACGCTATAGAAATGGAAGTTATTATACGCTCAGAGCAATGTACAGTTTTCAGAGAAACAATGTATGAGGAGATTTTGCTTCTCCAGGGAGGCAGTGACAGAGTTGTCCTACATCCTGCAAGAGGTCTCTCAGCCAACCACCATAGCTAACACAGCACTGCCCGCTCTAATCAACGTCACCGCAGCCCTTGGCGTCTTGACCTGTCGCTCCTTCTCGGCTGACACAGGGGATATCAGCAACACCAGCCAATCTGCAGTCCACGCTAAAGCAAACCGATGCTCCACTTTCGCTGTGGACATTCGGTGGCAACAGGATCAGGCCCTGGGCATCACCCAGATTGCAGGATTCTCCCCAAGTCCAGGGCACCATTGACCACACCCATGTTGCACCATGCTATCATCTTCACAAGTTGCAAAGGCGACCACTTGGTAAATTGTTCCAACTGGCACGGCAAGCCATTCAGCAGCGGTTCGTTGAGGATAATTTTACAGCTGGAGTTCTCTGCTGCTGAGTGGCTCCCCCACAGCTGGAGTTCTCTGCTGCTGAGTGGCTCCCCCACAGCTGGAGTTCTCTGCTGCTGAGTGGCTCCCCCACAGCTGGAGTTCTCTGCTGCTGAGTGGCTCCCCCACAGCTGGAGTTCTCTGCTGCTGAGTGGCTCCCCCACAGCTGGAGTTCTCTGCTGCTGAGTGGCTCCCCCACAGCTGGAGTTCTCTGCTGCTGAGTGGCTCCCCCACAGCTGGAGTTCTCTGCTGCTGAGTGGCTCCCCCACAGCTGGAGTTCTCTGCTGCTGAGTGGCTCCCCCACAGCTGGAGTTCTCTGCTGCTGAGTGGCTCCCCCACAGCTGGAGTTCTCTGCTGCTGAGTGGCTCCCCCACAGCTGGAGTTCTCTGCTGCTGAGTGGCTCCCCCACAGCTGGAGTTCTCTGCTGCTGAGTGGCTCCCCCACAGCTGGAGTTCTCTGCTGCTGAGTGGCTCCCCCACAGCTGGAGTTCTCTGCTGCTGAGTGGCTCCCCAACAGCTGGAGTTCTCTGCTGCTGAGTGGCTCCCCCACAGCTGGAGTTCTCTGCTGCTGAGTGGCTCCCCCACAGCTGGAGTTCTCTGCTGCTGAGTGGCTCTCCACAGCTGCATCTGAAAACCTTGGGTCTCCTCTTCCCACAGCTTCAGGGTGTTGCTTTCCTGCTTTTGGCCACAAAATCAAATAGAAAAAAAAGGCCCCCCTACAAAGCTGCTGAGGGCCTTAAAAACCTGCAGCGTTTCCTGATCTTCCCACGTCCCAATCAGCGAGCTGCCTATGGGAAGTGGGGTTCATGCTGCCAGCTCGCCCCACTCCTACAAGTAAGGGTGACCGAGGAAATGACACGGACCCCTCACCGACTCCTCTGGACAGCCTTGGTCACGGCCCACCTCAAGCCAGGAGACCAAAACCAAACTCCACACCTTTTTCTTGTAGCGGGGCAAAAATGTGGGCGGGGGGGGGGGGGAATTGCTGCATGCTGCAACATGCAAACCAGTACCAAAAAGAACAGGCAGCTTTTATAAGAATGCAGTTTTCATTTCTTTCTCTTTGAGTCTGTTCTTCCAACTGCACGCTTTCTGTCTCTATTCCCAGTTGAGTTTTCAGGCTGCTATGGATAACTCCGAGTGTCCGGTTTTAATGCCTACCATTGGTTTACCCTTCCAGGCAGCCCAGGATTATCCCATCGCAACCTGACTACAGGCAGCATGAATGACATCTCAGACAAGCCAGACAAGGACCAGGTGAGTGTTCTTTGCGGCAAAGATACAGCAAGCAATTAGGAAGGCAAATGGTACGTTGGCCTTTATTGCAAAGGGGTTGGAGTATAAGAGTAAGGAAGTCTTGCTGCAGTTGTACAGGCCTTTGGTGAGACCACACCTGGAGTACCGTGCACAGTTTTGGTCTCCGTGCCTAAGGAAGGATATACTTGCTTTAGAGGGAGTGCATTGAAGGTTCACTAGATTGATTCCTGGGACGAGAGGGCTGTCCCATGAGGAGAGATTGAGTAGACTAGGCCTATACTCTCTGGAGTTTAGAAGAATGAGAGGTGATCTCATTGAAGCGCAGAAAATTCTTAGAGGGCTTGACAGGGGAGATGCTGAGAGGTTGTTTCCCCTGGCTGGAGAGTCTAGAACTAGGGGGTCACAGTCTCAGGATAAGGGGTCGGCCATTTAGGACTGAGATGAGGAGAAATGTCTTCACTCAGAGGGTTGTGAATCTTTAGAACTCTCTGCCCCAGAGGGCTGTGGATGCTCAGTCGTTGAGTATTGAAGGCTTAAATCAACAGATTTTTGGACTCAAAGGGAATCAAGTGATATGGGGATAGAACGGCAAGGTAGAGTTGAGGTCGAAGATCAGCCATGATCTCATTGAATGGCAGAACAGGCTTGAGGGGCCGTATGGCCGACTCCTGCTCCTAATTCTTTTGTTATTCGGTGCTGATGTTGATCATTTCAGAATGCATCACTGATGTATGAAGGACTCCTCACGTTCTACTGTCAAGTAGGATGGGAGAAGGGGGCCATGAAGATTGACACAGTATTAGGAAGATTTCACAAATGCATAGCCTTAAGGAACGGTCAAGAAATGCCAACCTTGGCCAGCGTGGCAGCTTGACATCTCAGTAACTTGCCTCCTTGGCTTAGTCAGTTCGTTGTCAGAGGGTTGTGGGTTCAAGCCCCACTCCAGCATATAATCTAGGCTGACACTCTGGTGTAGTACTGAGGGACTGGTTATTGATGGAGTTAGTGCAGTATTGTACATGCCCAGAATTAAAAATTAGCATTAAAATTATGGAGCGAAAATTAAATTACTGTGATAGTTTTGCTGAATAGTTTTAAAAAATGCTTTTCTTGTGGTCCTGATCAAGCCTTTGATGTGGTCTGTGTGTGTGAGGAGTGTGGGAACTTGAGGCATCCATCTTGAAATCGAAAAAAATCAAAACCCACTTAATTTAGCAGTTTTGTTACATTCATTTACTGTACAATGTTTCTTTTTTATTTGCTTCAAATTTAAAATTCTCATCCTTGTTTTCAAATCCCTCCGTGGCCTCGCCCCTCCCTATCTCTGTAACTTCCTCCAGCCCTACAACCCCCTCCAATTCTGGCCTCTTGCGCATCCCCGATGTCCTTCGCTCCACCATTGGCGGACGTGTCTTCAGCTGCCTAGACCTTAGACTCTGGAATTCCCTCCCTAAACCTCTCCGCCTCTCTCTCCTCCTTTAAGACGCTCCTTAAAACCTACCTCTTTGACCAAGCTTTTGGTCACCTGTCCTAATATCTCCTTCTGTGGTTCGGTGTCAAATTCTGTTTGATAATCGCTCCTGTGAAGCGCCTTGGGACATTTTACTGTTCAAGGCGCCAAATAAATACAAGTTGCTGGTCTTCAAAGTAGGAAACAATGCTGAAGGGTTAATTGACATGGTGTTTGAAATTGCACCGTGATTTGCAGGGTCTGGTCCTGGCTGCCTCTTACTTTATTGCCAGCTCTCTTCCTTGAAAAAAAACTTATTAAACTGAAGCACGAGCTTGAGACTAACATTCTGCTAAGCAAACGAAAAGAAAGTCATAGAATTACATCAAATTTACAGCACAGAAACAGGCCATTCGGCCCAACTGGTCCGTGCCGGTGTTTATGCTCCACACGAGCCTCTCCCACCCCTCTTCATCTCACCCTATCACCATATCCTTCTACTCCTTTCTCCCTCGTGTGTTTATCCAGCTTCCCCTTAAATGCATCTATACTATTCGCCTCAACCACTCCCTGTGGTAGCGAGTTCCACATTCTCCCCACTCTCTGGGTAAAGAAGTTTCTCCTGATTTCCCTATTGGATTGATTAGTGACTCTCTTATATTGACGGCCTTTAGTTTTGCTACTCTCCACAAGTGTGAAAAATCTGTCTGAAAGATGGGACAGGCTGAATGATCGCATGTGTTTGAATTTTAGGGGGTGGGGTGGGGTGCCGTGTTTGATCTTCATTAGGACATTATTGGGGGTCCGCACGGGGGGGGATGGGGGGGTGGGTCCAGCATTTCTGGTGGGCAGTGGTGGGAGCCCAGCTCATGATCTTGTGTGACAGGGAAACCCGGTCACCCAGCTCGCGATTCCACATCTCCAGAAATTGTGAGCGCTTTGCCCCGTGACTTCCCCCCGATCCGCCTCCTGGGAGCCCGGGATTCGCCCCTTCTAAACGAAGAATGGTTAGCCTCATCTGTGGACTGGTGCGTCTAATCACCCAACTCCCCTGCCCTGGATCTACTCCGCGAAGAGTTGGCGCGGAAACTCTAGAGAGCGGCGCTAACACAGTCCCGCCTATTGGCACGGTGGTTTCAGAGCTCGAAGACTTCAGGAAACTGTTACACATCTCCGTGTGACATTGGGTGTTTTGTAAATATTTAAACAATTTATGGGGATTTAATAGGATCAGGTGCAAGGGCAGACAAACTGAATGAAAGTCAACCTTAAAAAAATGCCCTGAGACTTGCAGTATTGAAATTAAATTGAGAAGTGGGATGCCTATAATACGTAGAATTACATAGAATGTACAGCACAGACACAGGCCATTCGGCCCAACTGGCCCGTGCTCCACACGAACCTCCCCAACCCTGCTTCATCAATATTGCCCATAACTTTCAATTGGAATGACCCTGGCAAGAAAGTGTTGGCACATGTGAGCTGGGCCACCATTCTGGCATGGTTCTGACCTCGGAATTTGGATTTTCCACTTGCTGGCAAGTATGGCCTGTTTCAAACTCGTTCCCACTTATAATCGGAAGACACTGCTTGGATAATGACTGTGGTTGGTATCTGAAGTGACCCAGCCACCCTAGTTTCCATTTTGAATGCGCGTGCTACTGTGGCCCAGGGCAGCTTCAGTCAGAAGGTGGTCTGCACCCCCTTGGTCTTCTGAGCACCTCTCACGTTGGAAATAACTGGAGCCCCATCAACGGCAGGAGAAGAACCCAGCCAGGCCTCCTGGTCTTGGCTGACCTGTCCTCCCTTCTCAACCCCACCGCCCACCCTCCACCCCCGCCACGTCCCCCATCTAAAAAAGGCAAGCAGGTCGCTTACTACGCTGATCATTGGCAATGGCTTTCAAGGACATGGCTGTTGCCTAAAGTCACCTTGTTATCATGTCAGCAACGCAAAAGCCAACATGTGTCAATCGTGGCTCAGTGGGTTCAAGTCCCATTCCAGAGACTTCAGCACCAAATCTAGGCTGACAATCGCCAGTGCAGTACTGAGGGAGTCCTGCACTGTCAGAGGGGCAGTACTGAGGGAGCGCTGCACTGTCAGAGGGGCAGTACTGAGGGAGTGCTGGACTGTTGGAGGGGCAGTACTGAGGGAGTCCTGCACTGTCAGAGGGGCAGTACTGAGGGAGTTCTGTACTGTTGGAGGGGCAGTACTGAGGGAGTGCTGGACTGTCGGAGGGGCAGTACTGGGGAGTCCTGCACTGTCGGAGGGTCAGTACTGAGGGAGCGCTGGGGCAGTACTGAGGGAGTGCTGGACTGTTGGAGGGGCAGTACTGGGGAGTCCTGCACTGTCGGAGGGGCAGTACTGAAGGAGCGCTGCACTGTCGGAGGGTCAGTACTGAGGGAGTGCTGGACTGTCGGAGGGGCAGTACTGAGGGAGTTCTGCACTGTCGGAGGGTCAGTACTGAGGGAGTGCTGGACTGTCGGAGGGGCAGTACTGAGGGAGTTCTGTACTGTTGGAGGGTCAGTACTGAGGGAGTGCTGGACTGTCGGAGGGGCAGTACTGAGGGAGTCCTGCGCTGTCAGAGGGGCAGTACTGAGGGAGTTCTGTACTGTTGGAGGGGCAGTACTGAGGGAGTGCTGCACTGTCGGAGGGTCAGTACTGAGGGAGTGCTGCACTATCGGAGGGTCAGTACTGAGGGAGTTCTGCACTGTCGGAGGGTCAGTACTGAGGGAGTGCTGGACTGTCGGAGGGGCAGTACTGAGGGAGCGCCGCACTGTCAGAGGGGCAGTACTGAGGGAGTTCTGTACTGTTGGAGGGGCAGTACTGAGGGAGTGCTGCACTGTCGGAGGGTCAGTACTGAGGGAGCGCTGGGGCAGTACTGAGGGAGTGCTGCACTGTCGGAGGGTCAGTACTGAGGGCGTGCTGCACTGTCGGAGGGTCAGTACTGAGGGAGCGCTGCACTGTCGGAGGGGCAGTACTGAGGGAGTGCTGCACTGTCGGAGGGTCAGTACTGAGGGAGCGCTGGGGCAGTACTGAGGGAGTGCCGCACTGTCGGAGGGTCAGTACTGAGGGAGTGCTGCACTGTCGGAGGGTCAGTACTGAGGGAGCGCTGGGTCAGTACTGAGGGAGTGCCGCACTGTCGGAGGGTCAGTACTGAGGGAGTGCTGCACTGTCGGAGGGTCAGTACTGAGGGAGCGCTGGGTCAGTACTGAGGGAGTGCCGCACTGTCGGAGGGTCAGTACTGAGGGAGTGCAGCACTGTTGGAAGGTCCGTATTTCGGATGAGGCGTTAAACAAAGGTCCCTGACTGTCCTCTCGGGTGGATGTGAAAGATCCCCTTAAGAGTAGGAGAGCTCATTTCACAGAACCAGATAGCCCCTACACAGACCCAGACAACTACTGTCACAGACCCCGGTGTCCTGGCCATTATTTATCCCTCAACCAACATCACCAAAACAGATTATCTGGTCATTTTCACATTGCTGTTTATGGGAGCTTGCTGTGCGTAAATTGGCTGCCGCGTTTTCTACATTACAACAGTGACTACACTCCAAAAAGTACACAATTGGCTGTAAAGCGCTTTGGGATGCCCTGAGGTTGTGAAAGGCGCTATAGAAATGCAAGTCTTTCTTTCTTTATTTGGACGATGGTGGGCTTCACTCCGGCTACCATCTGTGGATACTGACTCAGGAAAATCCCGTATAGCAACAGCTGATTCAGATGGTTTTTGCATTCTCAGATGCTCCTGGGATCGCATTTTAAATGGGATCACGTGCCCAAACCCGCGAGCTTCACCCCTTAGAAGGACAAGGGCAGCAGGTGCATGGGAACACCACCACCTCCAAGTTCCCCTCCAAGTCACACACTATCCTGACTTGGACATATATGACCATTCCTTCATCGTCGCTGGGTCAAAATCCTGGCACTCCCTACCTAACAGCACTGTGGGAGCACTTTGCTATGCCCCTCACTGTGACCCCAGCTAGTGGTGTTCCACAGGGGTCAGTGCTGGGTCCCCAACTCTTCACAATCTATATTAACGATTTGGAGGAAGGGACCAAGTGTAACATATCAAAATTTGCAGATGATACAAAGATGGGAGGGAAAGTAGTGAGTGAGGAGGACATAAAAAACCTGCAAGGGGACATAGACAGGCTAAGTAAGTGGGCAGAGATTTGGCAGATGGAATACAACACTGGAAAGTGTGAGGTGATGCACTTTGGCAGGAAAAATCCTAGAGCAATTTATTATCTTAATGGCAAGAAACTGGAGAGTACTGAAGTGCAAAGGGATCTGGGGGTCCTGGTGCACGAAACTCAAAAGGTTAGTATGCAGGTGCAGCAAGTGATTAAGAAGGCAAATGGAATGTTGGCTTTCATTGCTAGGGGGATAGAATATAAAAATAGGGAGGTATTGCTTCAGTTGTATAAGGTATTGGTGAGACCGCACCTGGAATACTGCATACAGTTTTGGTGTCCTTACTTAAGGAAAGACATCCTTGCTCTCGAGGCAGTGCAAAAAAGGTTCACTCGGTTAATCCCGGGGATGAGGGGGTGGTCATATGAGGAGAGGTTGGGTAGATTGGGACTCTACTCATTGGAGTTCAGAAGAATGAGAGGCGATCTTATTGAAACATATAAGATTGTGAAGGGGTTGGATCGGGTGGATGCGGGGAGGATGTTCCCGATGACGGGTGAGACTAGAACTAGGGGACATAGTCTTAGAATAAGGGGCTGCTCTTTCAAAACTGAGATGAGGAGGAACTACTTCACTCAGAGGGTGGTAGGTCCATGGAATATGCTGCCACAAAAAGCTGTAGAAGCTACAACATTAATTCAATTTAAAACAGAAATAGACAGTTTCCTAGAAGTAAAGTGCATTAAGGGTTACGGGGAGCGGGCAGGAATTTGGACATGAGTCTAGGTTCGGATCGGTCATGGCCCTGTGGGTAGTGGAGCGGGCCCAGGGACCGTGTAGCCTGATTCTGCTCCTATTTCGTGTGTGCAATTCTGTTAGATGCAGGAGATGGTTCTGTGATAGTAGATAGTAGATTGGCGGTTAGGATCAGATCAGCCATGATCTTATTGAATGGCGGAGCAGGCTCGAGGGGCCGATTGGCCTACTCCTGCTCCTATTTCTTATGTTCTTATGTTCTTATACTTCCCACTGTGACCCCAGCTATGCCCCTCACTGTGACCCCAGCTATACTTCCCACTGTGACCCCAGCTATGCCCCCCACTGTGACCCCAGCTATACTTCCCACTGTGACCCCAGCTATGCCCCTCACTGTGACCCCAGCTATACTTCCCACTGTGACCCCAGCTATGCCCCTCACTGTGACCCCAGCTATACTTCCCACTGTGACCCCAGCTATACTTCCCACTGTGACCCCAGCTATGCCCCTCACTGTGACCCCAGCTATACTTCCCACTGTGACCCCAGCTATACTTCCCACTGTGACCCCAGCTATACGCCGCACTGTGACCTCTTGCTGTGCCTCGCACTCTGACCTCTTGCTGTGCCTCGCACTCTGACCTCTTGCTGTGCCTCGCACTGTGACCTCTTGCTATGCCTCACACTCTGACCTCTTGCTATGCCTCACACTGTGACCTCTTGCTATGCCTCGCACTCTGACCTCTTGCTGTGCCTCGCACTGTGACCTCTTGCTATGCCTCACACTGTGACCTCTTGCTATGCCTCACACTGTGACCTCTTGCTGTGCCTCACACTGTGACCTCTTGCTGTGCCTCGCACTCTGACCTCTTGCTATGCCTCGCACTCTGACCTCTTGCTATGCCTCGCACTCTGACCTCTTGCTATGCCTCGCACTCTGACCTCTTGCTGTGCTCCTTTCCATGTTGGAATTCTGTGCAACCAAACAGAACGCGGTGAAAAAATTTGTCAGGTTTTACATGTCGGTTTATCAAAAGTCCTCTTCTAATAGGGTAGTGTTTCCATTTAAAAGTAATGTGTGCCTAGAAGATGTCTCCTTTTTGTTGTGTGATAAGTGGAAGCTGCTTTCCTCGTGCCAGAATTAAGATTTGTGTCTTCACAAACTTGTGAAAATCTCTGGCCTCTTTTAGTTGCCGAAAAGAATAAAAAGCTGCTGGAATTGGATGAAAGAAGTTGCGATATTTACGTGAGGCAGTGCAATGGGGTGACACAGTGGCTTGGTTCAGTTGCCTTGGAGATAGTTGTACAGGGGACAGAATGTTCTCAGGACCCATGAGATCGGGTGATGGGTATCTGTCCCACCGAGCCCTCTGGTTTTTGGACCAGGATTGAGTGGCCGAAAGAGAAGTCAGCGCTGAGAACAGAGATGGACATAAATCTTTGCTTTATTAGGTGATCTGCTAATCAGCATCAAGATATTCATAGAGACACCTTCCCAAAGCTGCAGCGCAAGACTGTCACTCCAACAATGCATTACTGAGGAGTTAAATGAATATGTTTTTGTAAAGCCTTTTAACTGGTGTCTTCCTACAGCACTTAGAAACACAACAACATTTCAGATTGAATAGGAACTAAAGCAACACTGGAGGAGAAATCTTAGATTAATTTTCTCCTCTCCAACTACCTTTTAATGTTTAATGAGTGACTGCCATTCAGAGATGCTTTCCTCTATCATAAGAAAGACTTGCATTTCTCCAGCGCCTTTCATGACCTCAGGACGTCCCAAAGTGTTTTACAGCCAATGAAGTACTTTTTGAAGTGTAGTCACTGTTGTAATGTAGGAAACGCGGCAGCCAATTTGGGCACAGCAAGCTCCCACAAACAGCAATGTGATAATGACCAGATCATCTGTGTTTTTTTGTGATATTGGTTGAGTACTGGCACTGAGGCGTCAGCCTGGATTTTGTGCTCAAGTCTCTGGGGTGGGACTTGAACCCACAACCTTCGTAACTACCGTGAGGCGAAAGTGCTACCCACTGAACCACGGCTAACCTGCCTTATGTTCCACGACTTCAGAGGTACAGTCGAGAGAGGGTGGTTATTGGTCTTGCCAGTTGTTCAGGGAGTCTTTGAACGATGGCCCACAATTTCAGTACATTCATCTGACCGCTGTCTGTATATAGAGCATAGGTAAACACTGCAGCCAATTTGCGCACAGCAAGGCCCCACAAACAGCAATGAGATAAGAGGTCATCATGCACGATTTGTGACCTGTACATTTTAATGTTTTGGTGGTTAGTTGAGGGATCAATGTTGGCTGGGACACCGGGGAGAAAGGCCCTGCTCGTCCTCTAATAGTGCGATCGGATATTTTACGTCCATCTGAGGGAGCAGATCAGTTTAATGTCGCATCAAAAAGGTGGCATATCTGATAATGCAGCTGTGTTCCCCTTAGTTCCAGAAACAGTGAATGAAACAGATCAGCTGTTGGCGCAGTGTCTATAATTAAACATCAAAAGGCTTCCCTTAGACACAAGATGCAATAACTGTTATGTCTGTCAGTGGCTCCCACTGAGCGGGAGTGGGGTGGAAGCCTGGATTTTACAATGTCGTGCTCCTGGAGCCGCGCTTGATCTGACTGGGAATGTCGGGGGAGTGCTGCACTATCAGAGGTGCTGTCCTGAGGGTGAGACGTTAAACCGAGGCTCTGTCTTCCCTCTCGGGTTGCGTGTCGGGAACGCTGGCACCGGGGGGGGCACACTTGATGGGCAGTATGCATGATGTTCTCTCATTTAAAAACAAAGGCCATTAAAATGTACTGGTCACACAAATCGTGCTTGATGACTTTGGCACCAGAATTACTGATAGTGCTCCTGTCATGTAAAACCCTGCATCATGAGCACCAGATAGAATTACATAGAATTCACAGCACAGAAACAGGCCATTCGGCCCAACTGGTCCGTGCCGGTGTTTATGCTCCACACCAGCCTCCGCCCACCCTCTTCATCTCACTCCATCAGCATAACCTTCTATTCCTTTCTCTCTCATGTGCTTATCTACCTTCCCCTTAAATGCATCTATAGTATTCGCCTCAGCCACTCCCTGTGGTAGCGAGTTCTACATTCTCACCTCTCTCTGGGTAAAGAAGTTTCTACTGAGTTCATGAAGGCCTGGATTTTCCAATTCTCCTGAATTCGCACCAAGTCCCATTCACCCATCATCATTGACCTACATTGGGTCCTGGTCCGGCAATGCCTTGATTTTAAAATTCTCACCCTTGTTTTCAAATCCCTCCATGGCCTCGCCCTCCCTACCTCTGTAACCTCCTCCAGCCCCTACAACCCTCCGAGATCTCTGCTCTCCTCCAATTCTGGCCTCTTGAGCATCCCCGATTTTCATCGCTCCACCATTGGCGGCCGTGCTTCAGCTGCCTGGGTCCCGAGCTCTGGAATTCCCTCCCCAAACCTCTCCGCCTCTCTCTCCTCCTTTAAAACGTTCCTTAAAACCGACCTCTTTGACCCAGCTTTTGGTCGCCTGTCCTAATATCTCCTGATGTGACTTAGTGTCAAATTTTGTCTGCTAATCGCTCCTGTGAAGCACCTTGGGATGTTTTACTACGTTAATGGCGCTATATAAATGCAAGTTGTTGTTATTGAATTGTTAGTGACTATCTTATATTGATGGCCCCCTATTTTTGGACTTTTGAAACATCTTCGCTACTACGCCATAGTATTGACCCTCCCTGTGCTCTGGGGGGAAGTTGTGCATCATCGGGCCGGTTTTACTTACAAGAATTAACCGTGGGCTTTCTTGCACCAGCTCAAGAACAAGTTCATGAAGAAACTCCCGCGCGATGCTGAGGCCTCCAACGTGCTGGTGGGTGAAGTGGACTTCCTGGACTCCCCGTTTATTGCCTTTGTGCGTCTGCAGCAAGCTGTGATGCTGGGGGCTCTGACTGAGGTTCCCGTACCGACCAGGTGAGTGAATGACCGCGCCCCCCCACCCCACCACCCTGGAAATCTCGGCAAAGACAGTTCAGCAAACCTGTTTCATCGTCAACCGTGGCTCTGTGGGCAGCACTCTCGCCTCTGAGTCTGAGGGTTGTGAGTTCAAGTCCTGTGGGAACGGTAGCATAGTGGTAATGCTACTGGACTAGTAATCCATAGAAGACCTGGACTAATAATCTGGGTAGACAAGAGTTCAAATCCTGCCAATGGGGAGTTTAAATTAAATTAATTAATTAAATAAATCTGGAATAAAAAGCTAGTGTCTATAATGGTGATCATGAAACTACTGGATTGTCATATAAAACCAATCTGGTTCACTAATGTCCTTATAATGGAAGGAAATCTGCCATCCTTACCTGGTCTGGCCTATATGCGCCTCTGAAATGGTCTAGCAAGCCACTCAAGGGCAATTAGGGATGGGCAATAAATGCTGGCCTTGCCAGTAACGCCCACATCCTGAAGCTGAAGGCATGGCCACCAATGATGGAGCGATGAAAATCGGGGATGCGCAAGAGGCCAGAATTGGAGGAGCGCAGAGATCTCGGAGGGCTGGGGGAGCTTACAGAGCTAGGGAGGGGTAGGCCATGCAGGAGTTTGAAGACAAGGATGGGAATTGTAAAATTGAGGTGTTGCTGCACCGGGAGCCAATGTAGGTCAGCGAGCACAGGGTGTGATGTCTGCAAATATCTTTTATTTAGAGACACTTTTGATTCTGTATAATTGAGACTTACGTTATTGTTGTGTTTTATCTAGGTTTCTGTTTGTTCTGCTTGGGCCCAAAGGGAAGGCTAAATCCTACCATGAAATTGGGAGAGCGATTGCCACTCTCATGTCTGATGAGGTGAGTACCAACACATATTTCATAGGATATACTTGGCTTAGAGGGGGTGCAACGAAGGTTCACTAAATTGATCCCTGGGATGAGAGGGCTGTCCTATGAGGAGAGATTGAGTAGATTGGGCCTATATTCTCTGGAGTTTAGAAGAATGAGAGGTGATCTCATTGAAACATATAGGGCTGGATTTTCCGACCCCCACGGGTGTGTACGAGGTGTGTAGGTGCCCGTAGGGGCCTCGCAAGTGCCGGTTTCAGGCGTGCGAAGCGCCTGCGCTAAAACCCAGCACTTGGGATCTGTGAAGAATCCTCTGGACAGATCCTCCGCCTCCTGGGAGATGGGCCTCCGCGGGGGGAGAGTTCCGCTTTCTGCACAACCTCCGCCCGCTGAAAACCTTTAAAAATCTTACGCCTGGTAAAAGCGCAAGGCCTGCTTTTACCAGCATAAGAGTTTAAAAAATAAAAAATAATTTTTTTTTCACTCATTTATAATTTAAAAGTACTTTTAGAAAAGATAAGTTTATTTATAGCCCTGTAAAAAACTTTAATTCTTTTTTTCAAAAAATTACATTTTTGTTTAAAATATTTAATTTATTGGCCCAGAAATTGGAGTTCGATGGTTGCCGCGGGGGTAAGGATCCCCCGCGATATCGCACTCCGCGCCTGCCTTTATGGTTTTGGCCCACACGAACTTCAGTTCCTGGGCCTCTCCCTGGTGCCGGCGTGCAGTGTGTGCGTGTCCCAGAGGCGCAGTTAGTGCGATGCGACCTCTGGGATCACGTGGGCCAGTTAGAGCCAATGGCAGCACACCATCTTTCATTCATAGTTTTGACAGGAAGAGCTGTCAAAACTATGAATACAACAAGCCCCCAAAAGAACAGCTAAACCTCAATTAAATTTTTTTTTAAAACCATCACATTAATAAAATAACTATAGTTAAATAAATTAACCACTTTAAACAAAAATTAAAATTTTTGAAAATTCTTTTTAAAAGTTATAAAAATAAACTTACCTTTCTTTAAAGTCTCTAAAAAAGATAAACCTGTTGAAAAATATTTAAAATAATACTTAATTAACTACTTACCTTGTTAAAAGGGGGTCTTACGCCTGCTTTCTTCATGTGTAAAATATCCAACACTTACCCTTCGCGTTCAAACCTGAAAAAAAAACTAAGTGTGCTGCGTGCGCGCAGCCTGTAGTGCGCACGCGGTTCACTTAGGAACCGCCCCCTTCGCAATATCGGAAGTGCCGGTTTCCCGCGCATGCGCAGTGCATGCAGGAAACCGGCACTTCGGGACTGAATATGGGTGAGTACACAGTGCGTACTCTCCCGTATTCGGACGAATTTCTGGGCCAATGTAATTTTAACTAATTTTAAATATGTGATTTAAAAAAAAAATTTACTTAATGTTTAACTGTTTTCTAAGTGATCCCCATTCATACTTCTGACAGTTCTGTGCGGAGAGACCTGTCAAAAGTGTGAAGGGGGATTCCCTTCTTTGATTGGTTCCCCATGGCCCACCTGATCCCAGGGACGCTCGTGAACCGCCTGCGCCCCGGGATACCTGGGCCTCTGCGCATTTCGTAGAGCAGAGGCCCAGGGTCGCAGGCCTCGGGACCTGCGGAGCCAGCAGGTAAGTGCCTAGATTTTTTACGATCGGAGGCATCCGCCCATAGGAAGCCTCCGATCGGAAAATGCGGCCCATAAAATTCTTCAGAGGGCTTGGAGGATGTTTCCCCTGGCTGGAGAGTCTAGAACTAGGGGGCATAGTCTCAGGATAAGAGGTCGGCCATTTAGAACTGAGATGAGGAGGAATTTCTTCACTCAGAGGGCTGCGCATCCTTTGAATTCTGTACCCGAGAGGGCTGTGGATGCTCAGTCGCTGAGTATATTCAAGGCTGAGATCGATAGATTTTTGGATTCATGGGGAATCAAGGATTATGGCGATCAAACAGGAAAGTGGAGTTGAGGTCGAAGATCAGCCATGATCTTCTTGAATGGCAGAGCAGGCTCGAGGGGTCGAATGGCTGACTCCTGCTCCACTTTCCCGCCCATCTCCATATCCCTTGATTCCCCATGAGTCTAAAAATCTATCGATCTCTGTCTTGAATATACTCAACGACTGAGCATCCACAGCCCTTTAGGGTAGAGAATTCCAAAGATTCACAACCCTCTGAGTGAAGAAATTCCTCCTCATCTCAGTCTGAAATGGCCGACCCCTTATCCTGAGACTATGCCCCCTAGTTCTAGACTCTCCAGCCAGGGGAAACAACCTCTCAGCATCTACTCTGTCAATTCTTGATGAAGACAGTTCCCCCTTTAACTAAGAATGAACTCTTCCAGTAAGTGACATCGCTTTTTTGACCTTGTTCCCTTGCCAGATAGCATAGACAGTACAGCTGTATAAAGTGGATGTGGGCTGTACGAAATGACTGTTCCCCCCCGCCCCCACAACCCCCAGTTTTGAGTGCAATAAAAAAACTTCATGTGGAGTCGGATAGCCCTTGGGATGGACTCTTCCTTCATGAGGAGCTTTAATTACTTCTTCTTGTAAAATCCAGCAACGTCTCACTTGTTCACTGTGACTATCACTGCCTGTCACAGCCTCGTCCCATTCTGCACGCTTGCTTTTGTCTCCTTCTGGTTTCCGGAGCGTCTGAGAGCTTGCCCTCTATCGACGAGCTTCTGTAATTCACCGAGATTATGTTTACGGTTGTTCCGGAAGTTGACATTTTAATGCAGATTGGTTTCCATTCAGGTATTTGAGATTAGCAGCAGTGTGGTTGATAATCTAACTGCGGTATAGTGGGAATGTAGGTCAGCAAGGATGGTCCACACGGGATGGAGAGTGGGGGGGGCGGGTGCATCAATATAATTGGCGCATTGTTCTTCCTTTACAAACCCAGTTACTAGTGGCCTTTGTTCTCATGTGTTGGTTCAGTGCCGACATATAACGTGACAGGCAGCCATGTCTCCTCCTCTTTGTGTTGTGTGTAGTTGCATCTTAATCGAGGTCTTTAAGATTATGAAAGGGTTTTGATAGGTTAGACGTAGAGAAGATGCTTCCACTTGTGGGGGAGACCAAAACTAGGGGCCATAAATACAAGATAGTCACTAATAAATCCAACAGGGAATTCAGAAGAAACTTCTTTATCCAGAGAGCTGGTGAGAATGTGGAACTCGCTACCACAGGGAGTGGTTGAGGCGAATAGTATAGATGCATTTAAGGGGAAGCTGAATAAACATATGAGGGAGAAAGGAATAGAAGGATAGGGTGAGATGAAGAGGGGCAGGAGGAGGCTCGTGTGGAGCATAAACACCGGCACGGACCAGTTGGGCCGAATGGCCTGTTTCTGTGCTGTAAATTCTGTGTAATTAAATCTTCAGTCCAATACCAAGCACTTCAGCTGGTCAGTAAAATTACCATTCTCTCACACCTTCAGAGCCCGGTAATAAGTTATTATCGCATTTAATAGATATATAGAATTACACATGCCCATTACTTACGTCAATAATTCAATCAGTTATTTGATTTTGGGAGTTACACTGGTTAATGATGCCTTGAGGATGTCAGTGAGACTTCAGAGCAGTTATTGTTAAATCATCAGCGTTTTGTCTCTATGGGGGAAAAATTGGGTATCGCCAATTTTGGGGGCGCTAATATCGGCCGGGCGCAAAGTTTAACGCCCGGTGCTAATTATCGCCTCCGACTGCAAAATTCGCCTCTATCGCCCCTGGAGGTGATTTGAGCGCTAAATCAAGCGCTACACACCTCTCTTAAGGCGCAAACGTCGGGGAGTGAGGCGCTACCTCAGAATGCTACCGAAGCTCAGGCGATATCCGTTACCATGGAAGCCAGACAGACTGGCGCCGTCCAGTTCTTAAAGGGGAGGGGCCATCTTGCTGGCCAGCCACTCCCTGCTCATTGCAGCCTTGAATCTCGGCCTGGAGAGACCTCGAAAGCAATTGTGTTGGAAGCACTAATGGATAGGCCCAGGGAAAGAGCTCAGCGCTTAGGAACCTTAAAAGTGGTGCTGAGGACCAAAACTCCTTAGGACAGCGTTAACTCTCTCCAGATGTCTCTCTCCCTCTCAACTTGCGTGTTCCAAAAATTTTGCCGACAAGAAAAGGCAGGAAGTCCCCACCTTTAAATAGCGCTCCCCCAGCCCCTTCCCGACTTGAAAACGTTCCCCTCTACCTGTCGTTCCGAGCGGCAGGCGCTAAGGCAGGGGGCGCGACTCAATATCCGGTCCGGGGCACTACCGGGGCGTTGCACGCTCGACTGATGTCATGATCTGCGGGCGCAGGAGATCGTGGCGGTAGTGTTTAGCGCCGCCGCAAAATGCCTGGTCAATTTCGCTAGCGGCGCTAAAATTGCCGCGCTCGGGCGCTAAGTTCCTAGCGCCCCCCCCCCGGAGGCGCTAACCAACAGAATTTTTCCCCCATTATATCTCTTGAATGGATGTGAGGAAGTCTTACTGTCTATTTTTAAAAAAACCTCTCCATTAAGCATATGAGGGAGAAAGGAATAGAAGGGTATGCTGATATCCTTCTATCCCTTTCTCCCTCATGTGTTTATCCAGCTTCCCCTTAAATGTATCTCTACTATTCGCCTCAACCACTCCCTGTGGTAGCGAGTTCGACATTCTCACCACTCTCTGGGTAAAGAAGTTTCTCCTGAATTCCCTATTGGATTTATTAGTGACTCTCTTATATTGATGGCCCCTATTTCTGGTCTCCCCCAAAAATGGAAACATCTTCTCTACATCTACCCTATCGAATCCCTTCATAATCTAAAGACCTCTATTAGGTGCAGTAAAGGCACTGTTAGCTCAACGGGTGAGGGAAATCTGGAACTCTCTTCCCCCAAAAGGGTATAGATGCTGAGTCAATTGAAATTTTCAAGACTGTGATCGATATATTTTTGTTGGGTAAGGGTATCATAGGAATATAGAAACATAGGAACAGGAGGAGGCCATTCAGCCACTCGAGCCTGTTCTGCCATTCAGTGAGATCATGGCTGATCTGTGTCCTAACTCCATCCACCCCCCTTGGCTCCATATTTTTTTTTTACCCTTGTCTAGCAAAAATCTATCGCTCTCAGATTTAAAATGATTAATTGAGCTAGCACCTACTGCTTTTTGTGGGAGAGAGTTCCACACTTCTACCACCCTTTGCGTGAAGAAGCGTTTCCTAACTTCTCTCCTGAATGGTCCATCGTGCCTGTGTCGGCTCTTTGAAAGAGCTCTCCAATTAGTCCCACTCCCCCTGCTCTTTCCCCATAGCCCTGCAAATTTTCTCCCCTTCAGTTTATCCAATTCCCTTTTGAAAGTTTCTATTGAATCTGCTTCCACCGCCCTTTCAGGCAGCGCATTCCAGATCACAACAACTCGCTGCGTAAAAAAAATTCTCCTCATCTCCCCCTCTGGTTCTTTTGCCAATTACCTTAAATCTGTGTCCTCTGGTTACCGACCCTCCTGCCACTGGAAACAGTTTCTCCTCATTTACTCGATCAAAACCCTTCATAATTTTGAATGACTGAATTAAATCTTCCCTTAACCTTCTCTGCTCGAAGGAGAACCACCCCAGCTTCTCCAGTCTCTCCACGTAATTGAAGTCCCTCATCCCTGGAACCATTCTAGTAAATCTCCCCTTAGCCTTCTCTGCTCTAAGGAGAACAATCCCAGCTTCTCCAGTCGCTCCACGTAATTGAAGTCCCTCATCCCTGGTACCATTCTAGTAAATCTCCCTTTAACCTTCTCTGCTCTAAGGAGAACAATCCCAGCTTCTCCAGTCTCTCCACGTAATTGAAGTCCCTCATCCCTGGAACCATTCTAGTAAATCTCCCCTTAACCTTCTCTGCTCTAAGGAGAACAATCCCAGCTTCTCTAGTGGTTAACCGAAAAGGAAACTCGGCAGAAGCTGAGAATTTGGGATGAAATTACAATTCATTAATCCTTTGAGAACCCATTAGACAGTGAGACTCTCACTAGATACTTATCTTGACACTACAGGTTATGGTGACGCACAAGTGGAATCAAGAGCATGTCACTGTGCTGCTTGGTTCCATCAATCACCTGAGCATTTGTTACAACATTACCGCTAGTGGGACAAGGCTGAAGAAACATGGATGGTAAAATTACTGACCATCACAATCTCTTTACAGTTGCCCTATGCGTTCATTTGCGTAACTACTTTAATTGCACCATCAGAATTTACAAGGAAAAATACTGTAGATGTTTACGGCACCTTTCTGAATGTTGGGAGGGACTGGAAGGTCCCAGAAATCTGAGGTGCTTCTGCTCTTATGCCGCCTTTCGGATGAAATGTTAAACCCGAGACCCCGTCTGCCCTCGCAGGTGGACGTAAAAATCAAATTTCAAATCGAAGATTGATAGATATTTGTTAGACAAGGGTATTAAGGGTTACGGAACCAAGGCGGGTAGATACAACAACAACACCTTGCATTTATATAGCGCCTTTAACGTAGTAAAACGTCCCCAAGCACTTCACAGGAGCGATTACCAAACAAATTTTGACACCGAGCCACATAAGGAGATATTAGGACAGGTGACCAAAAGCTTGGACAAAGAAGTAGGTTTTAAGGAGCATCTTAAAGGAGGAGAGAGAGGCGGAGAGGTTTAGGGAGGGAATTCCAGAGCTTGGGGCCTCGGCAGCTGAAGGCACGGCCGCCAATGGTGGAGCGATGAAAATTGGGGATGCGCAAGAGGCCAGAATTGGAGGAGCGCAGAGATCTCGGAGGGTTGTAGGGCTGGAGGAGGCAAATCAGCCATGATCTAATTGAATGGCGGAACAGGCTCGAAGGGCTGAATGGCCGCCTCCTTGTTCCTGTGCTCCTAGTCAGGACAGAATCGGGAAAAGTTGTCGTCTGTTGTTGTTGTTTAACATGAGTTAAATGATTTCTGTTTTTCTCTGTCTGATTGTTTAGCTGTTTCATGACATCGCCTACAAGGCCAAGGATAACGCAGATCTCTTGGCCGGAATTGATGAGTTTCTGGATGAGGTGATTGTCCTTCCTCCTGGTGAGTGGGATCCTGAGATCAGAATAGAGCCTCCAAAGTCACTTCCTTCCTCTGACAAAAGGTAAAGAGATCCTTAACTTCGATTGAAACATTGGCACAGTGTGTCCCGCGGTCTTTAGATGCTTTGTATAACTGGGACTGTCCTGGGCGCACAGGGCTATGAATGCCTGGTAAATGGCACACTCACACTTGCAAAGGGAGCCTGCTCCTCAGATGCTGGAGCTGGTGCCCCTCTGCCCTCTCGGGTGCACGCAAAAAGATCCCGCGGCACTATTTCGAAGAGCGGGAGAGTCCTGGCCAATATTTATCCCTCAAACAGCATCACTAAAAAATAAACAGATTATCTGGTCATTATCAGATTGCTGTTTGTGGGAGCTTGCTGTGCGCAAATTGGCTGCCGCGTTTCCTACATTACAACAGTGACTCCACTTCAAAAAGTACTTCATTGGCTGGAAAGTGCTTTGGGACGTCCTGAGGTGGTGAAAGACGCTTTATGAATACGAGTTCTTTCTTTTCTTTCTACCCGAAGCCTAACTTGTTGGCAAAGCGTAGCAACAATGGCGTTTGTGTAGCTCTTCATTCGGGGCTGCACACAGAGCCAGGATAAGCAAGAAACCTGACATATTATTCATCACCTTACTGTGTATTTACAAAACCTGGGCAGATTATTGAGTCACCATGGCAACAGAGAGGTCAGCAAACGAATTAATACTCAGCTGTCCATCTTAGGGTGTGCCTTCAAAGGACTCTTAAAGTAAACAAAATGCTTATCTTCTCTTTTGTGTTTATTTCTTTCCATTTTAATATTACTTGAAAGCCCAAATATTAAAGGGGGCGGGTGGGGAATAGGCCACGGTGATAATATTGTGAATGTCAGAGGTCAGCTCAGCGTGACACGGGGTCGAGCAACCAGCCTGCAGGGTCAAAGGGCACGCCGTGAATTTGGGGCCGGTTGGAGACAAGAGGCCAGAGAAGGTGTAAAATTTAAAGATTACGCAAATATTTCCTCAAAGGGCCTTCTGCCGATTGTAAAGTGCGCTCATAAAACACACTGTTGACATACAAAAGATGTCATGTGAACGGTTGTCACCACTGCATTGACAGTCAGGTTTGTCACCATACATTTATTGTCCTAACTCGCACCCAGTCCCGCTCACCCATCACCCCTGTGCTCGCTGACCTACACTGGCTCCCGGTTAAGCAACGCCTCAATTTTAAAATTCTCATCCTTGTTTTCAAATCCCTCCGCGGCCTCCTCGCCCCTCCCTATCTCTGTAATCTCCTCCAGCCTTACAACCCCCCGAGATCTCTGCGCTCCTCCAATTCTGGCCTCTTGAGCATCCCCGATTTTCATCGCTCCACCATTGGCGGCCGTGCCTTCAGCTGCCTGGGCCCCAAGCTCTGGAATTCCCTCCCTAAACCTCTCCACCTTTAAGACGCCCCTTAAAACCTTCCTCTTTGACCACGCTTTTGGTCACCTGTCCTGATATCTCCTTATGTGGTTCGGTGTCAAATTTTGTCTGATAATCGCTCCTGTGAAGCACCTTGGGACGTTTTACTACGTTAAAGGCGCTGTATAAATACAAGTTGTTGTTGCTGTTGTTACCAGTTATCTCCTGTGGCTTTGCTCAGATAAAAAGATGTGTTTTCTATATTCCCTTCTTTGCTTTTCCATTTGTTTAGCAGTCTTTAAAACCTGTTTGGTGTTTCCTCTCACCCTCTCCCTCTGTCACTGACTGTCTCTCTCTCTTTATTTCGCCCTCTCTCTCTCACATTCACCTGCTCTCTCTCTCCTTCTCTCTCTCTCACATTCTCCTGCTCTCTCTCTCCTTCTCTCTCTCTCACATTCTCCTGCTCTCTCTCTCTCTCTCTCACACATTCACCTGCTCTCTCTCTCTCACGCATTCTCCTGCTCTCTCTCTCTCTCTCTCTCACATTCACCTGCTCTCTCTCTCTCTCTCACATTCTCCTGCTCTCTCTCTCTCTCTCTCTCTCACATTCTCCTGCTCTCTCTCTCACATTCTCCTGCTCTCTCTCTCCTTCGCTCTCTCTCTCACATTCTCCTGCTCTCTCTCTCCTTCTCTCTCTCTCTCTCTCTCTCACATTCTCCTGCTCTCTCTCTCTCACACATTCTCCTGCTCTCTCTCTCTCTCTCTCTCTCACATTCACCTGCTCTCTCTCTCTCTCTCACATTCTCCTGCTCTCTCTCTCCTTCGTTCTCTCTCTCACATTCTCCTGCTCTCTCTCTCCTTCTCTCTCTCTCTCTCTCTCTCACATTCTCCTGCTCTCTCTCTCTCTCTCTCACATTCACCTGCTCTCTCTGTCTCACATTCTCCTGCTCCTTCTCCTTCTCTCTCTCTCTAACTCACATTCTCCTGCTCTCTCTCTCCTTCTCTCTCTCTCTCTCTCTCTCACATTCTCCTGCTCTCTCTCTCTCGCTCTCACATGCTCCTGCTCTCTCTCTCTCACATTCTCCTGCTCTCTCTCTCCTTCTCTCTCTCTCTCTCTCTCTCACATTCTCCTGCTCTCTCTCTCTCTCTCTCACATTCACCTGCTCTCTCTGTCTCACATTCTCCTGCTCCTTCTCCTTCTCTCTCTCTCTAACTCACATTCTCCTGCTCTCTCTCTCCTTCTCTCTCTCTCTCTCTCTCTCACATTCTCCTGCTCTCTCTCTCTCGCTCTCACATGCTCCTGCTCTCTCTCTCTCACATTCTCCTGCTCTCTCTCTCCTTCTCTCTCTCTCTCTCTCTCTCACATTCTCCTGCTCTCTCTCTCTCGCTCTCACATGCTCCTGCTCTCTCTCTCTCACATTCTCCTGCTCTCTCTCTCCTTCTCTCTCTCTCTCACATTCTCCTGCTCTCTCTCTCTCTCTCACACATTCACCTGCTCTCTCTCTCTCACACATTCACCTGCTCTCTCTCTCTCACACATTCTCCTGCTCTCTCTCTCTCTCTCTCTCTCTCTCACATTCTCCTGCTCTCTCTCTCTCTCTCTCACATTCTCGCTCTCTCTCTCTCTCTCTCTCTCACATTCTCCTGCTCTCTCTCTCTCTCACATTCACCTGCTCTCTCTCTCTCTCACATTCACCTGCTCTCTCTCTCTCTCACATTCACCTGCTCTCTCTCTCCTCTCTCTCTCTCTCTCACATTCTCCTGCTCTCTCTCTCTCTCTCTCTCACATTCACCTGCTCTCTCTCTCTCTCACATTCAGCTGCTCTCTCTCTCTCTCACATTCACCTGCTCTCTCTCTCTCTCTCTCACATTCTCCTGCTCTCTCTCTCTCTCTCACATTCACCTGCTCTCTCTCTCTCTCACATTCTCCTGCTCTCTCTCTCTCTCTCTCTCTCTCACATTCACCTGCTCTCTCTCTCACATTCACCTGCTCTCTCTCTCTCTCACATTCACCTGCTCTCTCTCTCTCTCACATTCTCCTGCTCTCTCTCTCCTTCTCTCTCTCTCTCACATTCACCTGCTCTCTCTCTCTCTCACATTCTCCTGCTCTCTCTCTCTCTCTCTCTCTCACATTCTCCTGCTCTCTCTCTCCTTCTCTCTCTCTCTCACATTCACCTGCTCTCTCTCTCTCTCACATTCACCTGCTCTCTCTCTCTCTCACATTCTCCTGCTCTCTCTCTCTCTCTCTCACATTCACCTGCTCTCTCTCTCTCTCACATTCTCCTGCTCTCTCTCTCCTTCTCTCTCTCTCTCACATTCTCCTGCTCTCTCTCTCTCTCTCTCACACATTCACCTGCTCTCTCTCTCTCACACATTCTCCTGCTCTCTCTCTCTCTCTCTCTCTCTCTCACATTCACCTGCTCGCTCTCTCACATTCTCGCTCTCTCTCTCTCTCACATTCTCGCTCTCTCTCTCTCTCTCTCTCTCTCACATTCACCTGCTCTCTCTCTCTCTCACATTCACCTGCTCTCTCTCTCCTTCTCTCTCTCTCTCTCTCACATTCTCCTGCTCTCTCTCTCTCTCTCTCACATTCAGCTGCTCTCTCTCTCTCTCTCTCACATTCACCTGCTCTCTCTCTCTCTCACATTCACGCTCTCTCTCTCTCTCACATTCTCGCTCTCTCTCTCTCTCTCACATTCTCGCTCTCTCTCTCTCTCACATTCTCGCTCTCTCTCTCTCTCTCTCTCTCACATTCTCCTGCTCTCTCTCTCTCTCTCTCTCTCTCACATTCACCTGCTCTCTCTCTCTCTCTCTCACACATTCACCTGCTCTCTCTCTCTCTCTCACATTCTCCTGCTCTCTCTCTCTCTCTCTCTCTCACATTCACCTGCTCTCTCTCTCTCTCTCACATTCTCCTGCTCTCTCTCTCTCTCTCTCACACACATTCTCCTGCTCTCTCTCTCTCTCTCTCTCACATTCTCCTGCTCTCTCTCTCTCTCTCTCTCTCTCACATTCACCTGCTCTCTCTCTCCTGCTCTCTCTCTCTCACATTCTCCTGCTCTCTCTCTCTCTCTCTCTCTCACATTCTCCTTCTCTCTCTCTCCTTCTCTGGGGGCAATTTTAACGTAACCCACACATCGGGGAAACTGAGGTGATCGGGTGGAAGGCTGGTTTTACACCCCGCCTGATTTTACTCCCCATCGAAGTCAAAGGAGACCAATATCGGGCGGGGGTGTAAAACCGGCCTTCCACCCGATCCCCTGGGTTTCCTGCCCGGAGAGTTAGGTTGAAATTACCCCCTCCTTCTCTCCTTTCCACCCCTCTCTTTTTCCCTCCATCCCCCCTCTTCCTGTGTTCGTCTCTCTCTCCTCTCCTCCCTTCCTCCACACTTCTCAGTCCACTCTCAGTTGTTGATACTGCTGTGCTTAGACAACCTCAGGGAGCCAATCAGCTTCATTACTTGTGAAGGAACACAGCGTGTGTTGTTTTCCATAGTAACACGTTTTCTGATCCCCATCCGCCCCCAGTCTCTAGCTTTGTCTATTATCTTTATGCTTCAATTACTGGTTTGCGCACAGCAAGGTCCCACAAACAGCAATGAGATAATGACCAGATCATCTGTTTCAGTGATGTTGATTGAGGGATCAATATTGGCAAGGAATAACAACAGAAAACGCTGGAAAAACTCAGCAGGCCAGGCAGCATCCGTGGAGAGAGAAAGAGAGTTAACGTTTCAGGTCGATGACCTTTCATCAGAACTGATGAAAGGTCATCGACCTGAAACGTTAACTCTCTTTCTCTCTCCACGGATGCTGCCTGGCCTGCTGAGTTTTTCCAGCGTTTTCTGTTTTCCAGCATCCGCAGTATTTTGCTATAATATTGGCAAGGACTTCCCTTGCTCTTCAAAATAGTGGCCTTGGGATCTTTTACATCCACCTGAGAGGGCAGACGTCACCTCGGTTTAACGTCACATCTGAAGGATGGCACCTCTGACAGTGCGGCGCTCCCTCAGCACCGCACTGGGAGTGTTGGCCTGGATTTTGTGCTCAAGCCTCCGGAGTGGGGCTCGAATCCACAACCACCTGCCTCAGGGACGAGAGTGCTACCCACTGAGACATGGCTGACACTAAAGAAATATTATATGAATGCGCTTGGACAGTAATATTCGCTCAGCGACATTTCAAGATCGAGGTGTTAGCACCAAGTTCAGAAGGCCTGCTTTGTGATTTCAGGTCACGTGTAAAGGCCTGAAACAAGCAGGGAGCAGGTCTTTTAATGTAAAGTTAGGTCAAAGGAGTATAAAACTGCATACAAAACTGGAATGGTGATATGTCCCCCACAGCATGCACTTAACTCCTCGTTGTAAAAGCAAATTGGCCCCAGAAAGAGATGTGTTCCTCTCCACAGCAGATTTTGTGGTTCTTTCTTGGATTAAAAAAATGTTTGATTTAATAATTGTTTAATAATTAGATAGGACAGGCCAACAACATATTTGTTCCAAATTCAAACCAGGCCTGTGACAGACCCAGGAGAATAAACTGTGCTCACCCGACCTCCAGAATGTTGGCTAGCAACCGAAAATGTCACTAGATAACAAATTCTTTTACACATTAGAATGCATACAGTTAGCGATTCGTGCAGACATACTGACCCTAGTGGAGCCTTCTATTGCCCGTGTCCTAACTCGCACCAAGTCCCGTTCACCCATCGCCCCTGTGCTCGCTGACCTACATTGGTTCCCGGTTAAGCAACGCTTCGATTTTAAATCGCTCCATGCCCCTCACCCCTCCCTATCTCTGTAACCACCTCCAGCTCTGCAACCCTCCGAGATCTCTGCGCTCCTCCAATTCTGGCCTCTTGCGCTTCCCCCGATTTCTGTTGCCCCACCATTGGCGGCCGTGCCTTCAGCTGCCTGGGCCCCGAGCTCTGGAATTCCCTCCCTAAACCTCTCCGCCTCTCTCTCCTCCTTTAAGACACTCCTTAAAACCAACCTCTTTGACCAAGCTTTTGGTCACCTGTCCTAATATCTCCTTATGTGGCTCTGTGTCAAATTTTGTTTGATAATCGCTCCTGTGAAGAGCCTTGGGACGTTTTGCTACATTAAAGGCGCTGTATAAATAGAAGTTGCTGTTGTTGTTGAGATCCCATCTGATTTCCCTTCCCCTAATCCAGGGGCTAATTGCAGGGGTCCCACTGTCCGATATCAGCACAGTCTGGGGAGCAAACCTCCGACCTTCCTTATCTGCCTGGTGCTTCTACCCGTAAGCAATTGGGAGGAGTCCCTCATTAACTCTACTTTAATGGGGTTGCTCATTGGGTTTAGGGATTGCCCACAAACTGAAAAGCCATCGTGTCATCCGCAGATGCTGCAACCATACTCTCAGTTTGTGGTGATGTTAATAAACATTCCCAATAGTCAAGCAATCACCGGGAGAGTGACAACTCTTAGGGAATGTAGTAAAACGTCCCAAGGCACTACAAAGGGTGTGTAATCAGACGGAAAATTGAGACCGAGCCACGTTAGGAGATACTAGACCAGGTAACCACAAGCTTGGTCAAAGAGATAGGTTTTGAGGAGAGAGAGACGGAGAGGTTTAGGGTGGGAATTCCAGAGCTTCAGGCTTAGATGGCTGAAGCCCTTTCTAATGGCCAATTACAGAACCTACAATGCCATGCTTTAGAATAGTCTGCTCCATCAGGTAGCCAGTCAGGACCTTGCTCTGTAATTGCTATATTAAACTGTAGATAAGATAAAGTGGCTTGGCTTTGAACTCTTAGTCGATGGACATAGTATTGCAAAAGGTTTTGACCTGTCTCTCTGTTCTATAATAAGAAGCAGAAATTAGATTTGAAACTTTACAAGCTATTCCAGTTCTGACCAGTTTTAAACGGCTTACAGGTGGAATCATTTCAAGATTAAACATTCATTGGTACTTTCACCCTTGATAAAACCACGGCGTCTTCTCAGTGAACAGATACAGAATCGCACAACCTTTTTAACCGTGGTCCCATTAACCGAACCCTCCCTTTAATGAGGCATCAGCTCAGGTGTGAACTTAATCCCATGCACTACAAGTCTTGATAAAGGGTCGCTGTTGCCTAGTTATACTATGGTTCAGTGGGTAGCACCCTCACCTCTGAGTCAGGAAGTTGTGGGTTCAAGTCCCACTCCAGAGACTTGAGCACAAAATCCAGGCTGACACTCCCAGTGCAGTGCTGAGGGAGTGCCGCCCTGTCAGAGGCGCTGTCTTTCGGATGAGATGCTAAAACCGAGGCCCCGTCTGCTCTCCCAGGTGGATGTAAAAAATCCCATGGCACTATTTCAAAGAAGAGCAGGGGAGTGTGTCCTGGGGCCAATAATTATCCCTCAATCAACATCACTAAAAAAAATAATAATCTGGTCATTTTGACATTGCTGTTTGTGGGATCTTGCTGTGCGCAAATTGGTTGCCGTGTTTCCTACATTACAACAGCGACTACACTTCAAAAAGTACTTCATTGGCTGTAAAGCGCTTTGGGACATCCTGAGGTCGAGAAGGGCGCTGTATAAATGCAAATCTTTCTGTCTTTACTTGATAAGGTCTCAATACAGAAGGGGTAATTTTGTGCTCCATAGGGAGCCACGATTGACAGGAGCGCAGGTCGATGAGCTGGGACGAGGGTGTTTTAGCCCGGTCTCTATCCTGCACTCCCATCCGAGGTCAGCCTCCCTGCCGGGATCGTGGAATCATTCCCTACTGCTTTAACCGGGAGTCTCTTGGGAGCAATTTTAACCAAACTCTCTGGCAGGAATAGCACAGGATCAGGTGGAACGCGGTTTTATACCCCGCCCGACATTGCTCCCCACTGACTTCAGTGAAGAGTAAAATCTGTCGGGGAGTAAAACCGCCGTCTCACCCAATCCCGTCAGTTCCCCGCTGGGCGGCTGAGGTTAAAATTGGCCCCGTGCATCATGTCTGTTATTACCACAAAAAACGGAGGGACGGTTCAATTCTCAGGCCTAGAGGGCTGAATATTTGACACTCCCGTCACGCACTGAACTTAAACCGAGCAGAAGAACCAATCAAATCCAGTTCAGGATCACGACAAATTGGGGGAGTGTCGTTAATACAGAGCAGGACTGCGACAAAATACAGGAAGACGTTAATAAACTTGCAGAATGAGCGTGAATTTCAAGATAGATAAGTATGAGGTGATGCATTTTGGTAGGAATAATAAGGAGGCCACGTACTGCTTGGATAATAAGAGTCTGAATGGGGTAGAGGAGCAAAGCGATCCCGGGGTACAGATACACAAATCATTCAAAGTACCCACTCAGGTTATTAAGGCCATTAAAAAAAGCAAAACAAGCACTGGGTTCATTTCTAGAGGGAAAGAATTGAAAAGCAGAGAAAGTTATGTTCAACTTGTATCGAACCTTGGTTAGGCCACACTTGGAGCACTGTGCACAGTTCTGGCCTCCATATTATAAAAAGGATATAGAGGCGCTGGAGAAGGTGGGAATAAGATTGACAAGGATGATACCAGAACTGAGAGGTTATAACTATCAGGAAGGATTGAACAGGCTGGGGCTCTATTCTCAAGAAAAGGGAAGGCTGAGGGGTGACCTGATAGAGGCCTTTAAAATTATGAAAGGGTTCGATAGGAGAAACACAGAGAAAATGTTTCCAACTTCTTTCCCCAGAGAGTGGTGAGAATGTGGAACTTTAGTGATTAGAATGTGGAACTCGCTACCACAGGGAGTAGTTGAGGCGAATAGCAGAGATACATTTAAGGGGAAGCTAGATAAACACATGAGCGAGAAAGGGAATAAATGGTTCTGCTTGTAGGGGGAGATCAAGTAGGGTGGGAGGAGGCTCGTGTGGAGCATAAACACCAGTATAGACTAGCTGGGTCGAATGGCCTGTTCCTGCGTTGAAGACACGATGTAACTCGATGTAAGGCGGGCGAGAGAGAGCGGAGTGTTGTAACACCATCTTCATTTTAAACAGGAAGAACATGATTTCAGGAGGAGAAAGCATCCAGATGAACGGAGACATGCCTCATGATGGTGGACACGGGAGTGGGGGGCATGAAGTTCCAGATGAACTGAAGAAAACCGGAAGGTAAGAAGGACATTGGTAAATATTTGACTACGAAACAACGTTAAGTAAAAAAACTGATGAAGACAGTTTGATAGGAAGCCATCTTCCATTGCTTGGGACTGTGATTTGCACCGTTCGTTTTAATTGTTAACGTTTTTATGACAGACTCTCTGGGACAAAACCCGACTGTAATTTAGTAATTGTAGGCAAGTGTTGTGCATCTGCTTGGCTCAGTTGGCAGCACGGTCACTGCCAAAATAGAAGGTTACACAGGAACAGGAGGAGGCCATTCGGCCCCTCGAGCCCGTTACACAGGAACAGGAGGAGGCCGTTCAGCCCCTCGAGCCTGTTACACAGGAACAGGAGGAGGCCGTTCGGCCCCTCGAGCCTGTTACACAGGAACAGGAGGAGGCCATTCGGCCCCTCGAGCCTGTTACACAGGAACAGGAGGAGTCCATTCAGCCCCCTTGAGCCTGTTACACAGGAACAGGAGGAGGCCGTTCAGCCCCTCGAGCCTGTTACACAGGAACAGGAGGAGGCCGTTCAGCCCCTCGAGCCAGTTACATAGGAACAGGAGGAGCCCATTCAACCCCTCGAGCCTGTTACACAGGAACAGGAGGAGGCCGTTCAGCCCCTCGAGCCAGTTACATAGGAACAGGAGGAGCCCATTCAGCCCCTCGAGCCTGTTACACAGGAACAGGAGGAGACCGTTCGGCCCCTCGAGCCTGTTACACAGGAACAGGAGGAGGCCGTTCGGCCCCTCGAGCCTGTTACACAGGAACAGGAGGAGGCCATTCGGCCCCTCGAGCCCGTTACACAGGAACAGGAGGAGGCCGTTCAGCCCCTCGAGCCTGTTACACAGGAACAGGAGGAGGCCGTTCGGCCCCTCGAGCCTGTTACACAGGAACAGGAGGAGGCCATTCGGCCCCTCGAGCCTGTTACACAGGAACAGGAGGAGTCCATTCAGCCCCCTTGAGCCTGTTACACAGGAACAGGAGGAGGCCGTTCAGCCCCTCGAGCCTGTTACACAGGAACAGGAGGAGGCCGTTCAGCCCCTCGAGCCAGTTACATAGGAACAGGAGGAGCCCATTCAACCCCTCGAGCCTGTTACACAGGAACAGGAGGAGGCCGTTCAGCCCCTCGAGCCAGTTACATAGGAACAGGAGGAGCCCATTCAGCCCCTCGAGCCTGTTACACAGGAACAGGAGGAGGCCGTTCGGCCCCTCGAGCCTGTTACACAGGAACAGGAGGAGGCCGTTCGGCCCCTCGAGCCTGTTACACAGGAACAGGAGGAGGCCATTCGGCCCCTCGAGCCTGTTACACAGGAACAGGAGGAGGCCATTCGGCCCCTCGAGCCTGTTACACAGGAACAGGAGGAGTCCATTCAGCCCCTTGAGCCTGTTACACAGGAACAGGAGGAGGCCGTTCAGCCCCTCGAGCCTGTTACACAGGAACAGGAGGAGGCCGTTCAGCCCCTCGAGCCAGTTACATAGGAACAGGAGGAGCCCATTCAGCCCCTCGAGCCTGTTACACAGGAACAGGAGGAGGCCGTTCAGCCCCTCGAGCCTGTTACACAGGAACAGGAGGAGGCCATTCGGCCCCTCGAGCCTGTTACACAGGAACAGGAGGAGGCCGTTCAGCCCCTCGAGCCTGTTACACAGGAACAGGAGGAGGCCGTTCAGCCCCTCGAGCCTGTTCCACCATTCAATCAGATCACGGCTGATCTGCTGCACTTACGCAAGCGGGAAAATGGAATTGAGCGCGAAGATCAGCCATGATCTTACTGAATGGCGGAGCAGGCTCGAGGGGCCGAATGGCCGACTCCTGCTCCTAATTCTTATGTTCTTATTATATCTAAGAGCTCTTGGCACGTGCTCGTGAAACCTGTGAAAATTACGATCGCTCCCTTCCTTCTGCCATTGATCTCCTCGGACACGATAGTGTGATTCACCTGACATTTCATTCCCTGCGCATTTTCCTGGCTTCTCTCAGGACCCTGGTTTTTATGAAATGTTCTCGCTATCGTTTGTCCAACACCTCAGGTTCTTTGGCGGGTTTGTGGCGGACATCAAGAGGAAAGTTCCGTGGTTTGCCAGTGACTTCTACGACGCTCTGAGTATCCAGTCGCTTTCTGCCATTCTGTTCATCTACCTGGGGACCGTAACCAACGCTATCACCTTCGGAGGCCTCCTCGGGGACGCTACCGACAACATGCAGGTGTGAAGCTGCTTCCCATTGCAGATCAGGTGTCTTTTACTCCAAGCTGTCCTATTAGGGAGGCGATGTGCTGATCATGCCTTTCTTTCAACTCCGTCACACGTAGAATTTCATAGAATTTACAGCACAGAAACAGGCCATTCAGCCCAACAGGTCCATGTCGGTGTCTATGCTCCACACGAGCCTCCTCCCACCCCTCTTCATCTCACCCCATCACCATATCCTTCTATTCCTTTCTCCCTCATGTGTTTATCTAGCTTCCCCTTAAATGCATCTCTGTTATTCTCCTCAACCAGTCCCTGTGGTAGCGAGTTCCACATTCCCACCACTCTCTGGATAAAGAAGTTTCTCCTGAATTCCCTTTTGGATTTATTAGTGACTGTCTCATATTTATGACCCGTAGTTTTTATCTCCCCCACAATTGGAAACATCTTTACGTCTACCCAACGAACTCCTTCATAATTTTCAAGACCTCTATCGGGTCGCCCCTCAGCCTTCTCTTTTCCAGAGATAAGAGCCCCAGCTAGTTCAGTCTTTCCTGATAGTTAAAACCTCTTAGTTCTGGTATCATCCTTGTAAATCTTTTTTTGCACCTTCTCCAGTGCCTCTACATCCTTTTTATAACATGGAGACCAGAGCTGTGCACAGTGCTCCAAGTGTGGTCTACACAAGTTGAACATAACTGCTCTGCTTTTCAATTCTATCCCTCTGGAAATAAATCCCAGTGCTTGGTTTGCTTATTATGGTCTTGTTAACCTGTGTCTCTACTTTTAGTGATTTGCGTATTTGTACCCCTAGATCCCTTTGCTCCTCTACCCCATTTAGACTTTTTTTCCCAAGGAGTATGTGGCCTCCTTATCATCGAGTGTTACAGCACAGAAGTAGGCCATTCGGCCCATCATTCCACGTAATAGACTTGTTAGCAAAATTGAAGCCCAGGGGTTAAAGGGGGCAGTGGCAGCGTGGATACGATATGGGCTAAGGGACAGAAAGCAGAGAGTAGCGGTGAATGGTTGTTTAACAGACTGGAGGGGAGTGTGCAATTGTGTCTCCAAGGGGTTGGTATTAGGACCACTGCTCTTTTTGATATATATTAATGACCTGGACTTGGGGATAGGGGGCATAATTTCAAAGTTTGTTGCTGACACAAAGCTCGGAAATGTAGTAAAAATGAGGAGGATAATAACAGACTTCAGGAGGACACAGGCAGACTGGTGAAATGGGCAGATACGTGGCAGGTGAAATTCAATGCAGAGAAGCGTGAAGTGATACATTTGGAAGGAAGAATGAGGAGAGGCAATAGAAACTAAATGATACAAAAACAGCAAGTTGTTGTGATCTGGAACGCGCTACCTGAAAGGGAAGCAAATTCAATAGTAACTTTCAAAAGGGAATTGGATAAATAATTGAAGGGGAACAATTTGCAGGGCTGTGGGGAAAGAGCAGGGGGGAGTGGGACTAATTGGAGAGCTCTTTCAAAAGAGCCGGCACAGGCACGATGGGCCGAATGGTCTCCATTTGTGCTGTATGGTTCTACGAATAATTAATTTTGCAATTACACTTAATTCATATGTTTATCAAATAGATTTTGCTGCATATCACAAACTTTATCTTTACTCTCTGCAAGCTAATAACCACAGTACCGTTTGATGTTTATTTAGAGGAACTGATTATGTTTAGTGCATATCTTGCTCGATAAAGACGCTTCTTTACCCAGAGAGTGGTGGGAATGTGGAACTCACTACCACAGGGAGTGCTTGAGCCATATAACATAGGCGCATTTAAGGGGAAGCTAGATAAGCACATGAGGGAGAAGGGAATAGAAGGTTACGCTGATGGGGTGAGATGAGTAAGGAAGGGAGGAGGCTCGTGTGAAGCATAAACACCGGCACGGACCTGTTGGGCCGGATGGCCTGTTTCTGTGCTGTACGTTCTATGTCATTCTATGTAATTGCCTCCGACATAACATTTCACCCGGGTTGGAAAGCCTGCTAAAGGAATGCAAGGGTGTTTGCCGGAGTTTGCTGATCCTGATTTCTTGTGTACCTCAGGGGGTGCTGGAGAGTTTCCTGGGCACAGCTGTCAGCGGAGCCGTCTTCTGCCTTTTTGCTGGGCAGCCACTCACCATCCTCAGCAGCACTGGGCCTGTGCTGGTCTTCGAACGCCTCCTCTTCAGTTTTAGCAAGTAAGTGTAACCACAATATAAACTAAATGGGACAATTTTAAAGAGGGCGCAGGAACTGAGAGATCTGGGGGTGTGCGTACACAAATCGCTGAAGGTGGCAGGACAAGTTGATAAGGCTGTTTAAAAAAAAGGCATTCAGGATCCCGTGCTTTATAAATAGAATACAAAGTTATGCTAAACCTTTATAAATCACTGGTTAGGCCTCAGCTGGAGTATTTTGTCCAATTCTGGGCCCCGCACTTCAGGAAGGATAAAAGTGAGAAGTCGCACAACACCAGGTTATAGTCCAACAGTTTTATTTGAAATCACAAGCTTTCGGAGCGCTGCTCCTTCGTCAGGTGAAGTAAAGGACACATTCCTTTACTTCACCTGACGAAGGGGCAGCAGCTCCGAAAGCTTGTGATTTCAAATAAAACTGTTTGGACTATAACCTGGTGTTGTGCGACTTCTCACTTTTGTCCACCCCAGTCCAACACCGGCATCTCCACATCATGGCCACTTCAGGAAGGATGTCAAGGCCTTAGAGAGGGCGCAGAGGAGATTTACTAGAATGGTTTCAGGGATGAGGGACTTCAGTTATGTGGAGAGACTGGAGAAGCTGGCATTGTTCTCCTTAGAGCAGAGAAGGTTAAGGGGAGATTTAATAGAGCGTTCAAAATTATGAGAGGTATTGATAGAGTTCCACTGGCAGGAGGGTCGGTAACCAGAGGACACAGATTTAAGGTGCGTTTCACCTCCTGTGTTGTAGCCGTTTTCAGTTTACGTCACTTCATAGAACGATACAGCACAGAAGGAGGCCATTCGGCCCATCGTGCCTGTGCCGGCTCTTTGAAAGAGCTCTCCAATTAGTCCCACTTCCCCCCTGCTCTTTCCCCGTAGTCCTGCAAATGTTTCCTTTTCAAGTATTTATCCAATTCCCCTTTTGAAAGTTACTATTGAATCTGCTTCCACCGCCCTTTCAGGCAGCGCGTTCCAGATCACAACAACTCGCTGCGTAAAAAAAAAAATTCTCCTCATCTCGCCCTCTGGTTCTTTTGCCGATTATCTTCAATCAGTGTCCTCTGGTCACCGACCCTCCTGCTAGTTTCTCCCTATTTACTCGATCAAAACTCCTTTGTGATTTAGACCGTGAGAATAATATAAGCGGTGATCTATTTACTGTTGGGCCTGCCTCAATAACCATTGGGGCAGAATGCGACCAAGATGTAGTCATGCAGAAGTCCCATATGTTTAAATATATATATCTATTTTTAAATGTTTATAAACAAATGAGTTAAGTCAGCATCTGCTGCTGCCCAGGGTTGATTGAAATCTGCTCAGTGAATAGCGGAATTCATTAAATTTCTGCAGCCATCCGTTGATGGTACATACTTGGTAGTGACCTTTCCTTCCGGTATCAATAAGAAAAAAGAAAGACTTGCATTTCTACAGCACCTTTCTCGACCTCAGGACGTCCCAAAGCGCTTTACAGCCCATGAAGTACTTTTGAAGCGTAGTCACTGTTGCAATGTGGGAAACGTGGCAGTCAATTTGCGCACAGCAAGCTCCCACAAACAGCAATGTGATAATGACCAGATCATCTGTTTATTAACGATGTTGGTCGAGGGATAAATATTGGCCCCAGGGAGAGCTCCCCTGCTCTTCTTCGAAACAGTGTGGCGGTATCTTATTTTCAAATCCCTCCATGGCCTCGCCCCCCCTCCCTATCTCTGTAATCTCCTTCAGCCCCACAATCCTCCGAGATCTCTGCTGCTCCTCCAGTTCTGGCCTCTTGAGCATCCTTGATTTTAATCGCTCCACCATTGGTGGCCGTGCCTTCAGCTACCCAGGCCCTAAACCTCTCTGTCTCTCTTTCCTCCTTTAAGACGCTGCTTAAAACCTGTTTCTTTTCACTTGTCCCAATATCTCCTTAGGTGGCTCGGTGTCAAATTTTGTCTGATAATCGCTCCTGTGAAGCGCCGTGGGACATTTTACTACGTTAACGGCGCTATATAAATACAAGTTGCTGTTGTTGTTTACGTCCACCTGAGAGGGCAGACGGGGCCTCGTTTTAACGTCTCACCTGAAAGACGGCACCTCTGACAGTGCAGCACTCCCTCTTTCTTTTCTTTTCTTCCTCCTTTATCTTGTGGGCCTTTCTGCAAAAAGGAAAGTGGCACAGGATGCGATGCGTGTTGTCATTGCTGTGACAGTGCACGCTGTGCCTCACACGGAGCGTGGGCACTGCTTTGAGCTGAGCTGAAGTGAATATCATTGCCTCAGTGAGCATTGGTGGCTGTCATTGCATCAATCAGGGGTGTTGGCATCAGTGGCCTAGTGCGGCCTCTCGGTCTACCATCCCATAATTACCTGCTCGTAGTGGGTATCCTGCTGTGCGCCACCACCTGTGCCAGCCTGGAACTGTGCGTTGGAGGAAGGCTTCGGTTCCAGGAATAGAACAGTTGCCTGGGATGTAATTTTGCCAAGAGAATATAAGAGCAGGGAGGTTATGCTTGAACTGTATAAAACACTAGTTAGGCCGCAGCTAGAGTACTGCCTGCAGTTCTGGTCACCACATTACAGGAAAGATGCGATTGCACTAGAGAGGGTGCAGAGGAGATTTACGAGGATGTTGCCTGGGCTGGGGAATTTTAGCTATGAGGAAAGATTGGATAGGCTGGGGTGGTTTTCTTTGGAACAGGGGAGGCTGAGGGGAGATTTAATTGAGGTGTGTAAAATTATGTGGGGCCTGGATAGAGTGGATAGGAAGGACCTATTTCCCTTAGCAGAGAGGTCAATAACCAGGGGGCATAGATTTAAAGTAATTGGTGGAAGGATTAGAGGGGAGTTGAGGAGACCTTTTTCCACCCAGAGGGTGGTGGGGGTCTGGAACTCACTGCCTGAAAGGGTGGTAGAGGCAGAAACCCTCATCACATTTAAAAAGTACTTGGATATGCGCTTGAAGTGCTGTAACCTACAGGGCTACGGACCAAGAGCTGGAAAGTGGGATTAGGCTGGATAGATCTTTCTCGGCCGGCACAGACACGATGGGCCGAATGGCCTCCTTCTGTGCGGTAAATTTCTATGATTCTCTGATAAGAAGCAAAGACTACACACAGTGTCTATCTTGCCAGCCCAGCAGAATGAAATGAAAAGTACTTCTGAAGCTGAAAGAGCAGAAATGAGAACTTGTGCCTGTTGACGTCTAACTGCGCAAGGATAATTCATGACCAATCTTTCTCGGCTGCCAGTGACCAGATCTGTCTTCGCCAGCCGGTTGTCTTGTTCATAAATATTCTCGTTACTTCTCTTTGGTGCTTCACTTCCAACAAGCTATTGGCTAATTTCCGAAGAATATTAATCCACTCCATCACCAGGACCACCTGCTTCCACCTCTGTAACATCGCCCGTCTCCGCCCCTGCCTCAGCTCATCCGCTGCTGAAACCCTCATCCATGCCTTTATCACCTCTGGACTTGACTATTCCAACGCATTCCTGGCTGACCTCCCACATTCTACCATATGCAAACTTGAGGTCATTGGGCTGGGTTAGGGGTCGCGATCGCGGAGGGTGGGGGTCCCCAGCGGCCAAGATTAGCACTCCTTCTCCTTCTCCTCCTCCTCAGGGCGACTCACAGAAATAATTCGACATTTAACCTTTTCCGTTCCGTCGTCCGTGGAGCTGGTCGTAGTGAGCACGGCGCAGGCTCCGCCCAAATAAAGGCAACCGGCGCCCTAGTGACATCACAGGACCCCGATTTCCATATTAAAAAGGGGGCCTATCGCCCGAAACAGGCAGGTGCTTTGGAGCCCCTTTCAAAATGGCGCCAGTATTAACGGGACAGTTAAGCGGCCGACCGCAAGAAAGACATGTGGGTGCTCTTGGCAACGTGGAGGCTAATGGAAATGGTGTGGCCATCTTCGAAATGAAGGATAAACAGCCCCATCTGTCAGGAGAAAGGTCCATTATTGGGCGTACACTTGTGGTTCATGAGAAGGAAGATGACTTGGGCAAAGGTGGAAATGACGAGAGCTCTCAGAGCAGGAAATGCTGGAGGACGAATAGCCTGTGGTGTGGTTGGAATCACTAAAGAATGAAATGAATATATCTGTGGGGTGGTGGGGGGGGTGGAGAATTGACATTCTTAAGGCCCCGTTAACACCGTGCAAAGGGGGAGTCAAAATCGACCCCAATTCCAGAGCTCAGAGCTGAAGGAAACCTCAGTGAGAGTTTACTGAGTTAAAGCACTCACAGGAAGCCATTGTACAGGCTCTAACAAATTCACAGTTTCCTTCAGAGTGATGTGGCTGTGAGGCCCCATCAAACCGGGACAAAGGAATGCTGCTTCGGAGGATAATCTAGGCGTATTTGCCAGTACACGGAGACGTACACATGGAGTAAGAGGAGACCCTTTTAGTCGAGGGTTCGTTGCCACTGCACAATCTTAACCGTCGACATTTGGACAATGGCTCTTTCAGATGTGAGAAAATGTCGCCTTTGTCATTTCCATTTTCGCCGGGATCGAGTTCCATTCTCGCACGCACTGATAGGATCTGTGAACAAATGTGATGATGGAACGACTTCCCAGGAAACAATAATGGGCAAAGCCTTTTCCACAAGTAGAAATGTTTCAAGTTCTGATTCATGTGGTTCTCCTGATAAAAAAACCAAAACGCCTCACAATAAAATAACGGTAAATTGTCCTGTATTTCCGAACCAGACTGACTCCCTGTGCAGTGAGCAGACCGACTCCCTGTGCAGTGAGCAGACCGACTCCCTGTGCAGTGAGCGGACCGACTCCCTGTGCAGTGAGCGGACCGACTCCCTGTGCAGTGAGCGGACCGACTCCCTGTGCAGTGAGCGGACCGACTCCCTGTGCAGTGAGCGGACCGACTCCCTGTGCAGTGAGCGGACCGACTCCCTGTGCAGTGAGCGGACCGACTCCCTGTGCAGTGAGCGGACCGACTCCCTGGGCAGTGAGCGGACCGACTCCCTGGGCAGTGAGCGGACCGACTCCCTGTGCAGTGAGCGGACCGACTCCCTGTGCAGTGAGCGGACCGACTCCCTGTGCAGTGAGCGGACCGACTCCCTGTGCAGTGAGCGGACCGACTCCCTGTGCAGTGAGCGGACCGACTCCCTGTGCAGTGAGCGGACCGACTCCCTGTGCAGTGAGCAGTGCACAAGTATGTTATTGAGGGGATCTTTTATATGGTTTGCCTGGTGCTGAATGAGCAGCAAACAATGCAGGACGATGTTGTAGTAGATTGGTTTTATAAAGCGATTCTTTTGACGTGAGAGTTGATGAGGCCACTTTACAGTTTAGTGCTCCCAGCACTGAGCTTCGTGTGACGGGAGTGCCCATCAGGGACATGCGTCTGCAGGTTACTATACCAACGCTCTCCTGGCCGGCCTCTCACCTTCCACCCTCCGTAAACGTCAACCCATCCAAAACTCCGCTGCCCCGTGTCCTAACTCGCACCCAGTCCCGTTCACCCATCACCCCCTGTGCTCGCTGACCGACACTGGCAATCAACAACCCTCCGAGATCTCTGCGCTCCTCCAATTCTGGCCTCTTGCGCAATCACTCCTGTGAAGCGCCTTAGAAACATAGACATAGAAGATAGGAGCAGGAGTAGGCCATTCGGCCCCTCGAGCCTGCTCCGCCATTCAATGAGATCATGGCTGATCATCCAAACTCAGTACCCTGTACCTGCCTTCTCCCCATATCTCTTGATACCTTTATCTTTAAGAAATATATCTAACTCATTCTTGAATATATTTAATGACTTGGCCTCAACTACCTTCTGTGGTAGAGAATTCCACAGGTTCACTACTCTCTGGGTGAAGAAATTCTTCCTCATTTCTGTCCTAAATGGCTTACCCCTTATCCTTAGATTATGACCCCTGGTTCTGGACTCTCCAACCATCGGGAACATTCTTCCTGCATCTAGTTTGTCCAAACCTGTCAGAATTTTATATGTTTCGATGAGATCCCCTCTCATTCTTCTATACTCCAGCGAGTATAAGCCCAATCGACCCAATCTCTCCTCATATGTCATTCCTGCCATCCCAGGTATCAGCCTTGTGAATCTTCGCTGAACTCCTTCCATGGCAAGAACATCCTTCCTCAGATAAGGCGACCAAAACTGCACACAGTACTCAAGGTGTGGTCTCACCTTGGGACATTTTATTACGTTGAAGGTGCTGTATAAAGGCAAGTTGTTACCAATGACAAGAAATGGTGTGGGCTGTGAATTGAGGGCGCTGACCTCTTCACCCAATGCACACTCCTGTCGCACAAATCTTTGTGCCAGGACTAATAGTCATAAAATGTACCCTGATATCTCTAAATCGTAATAAACGCTGCCATTACATTATTGCTACCTCATGAATTAGGTTTCAATTAGGAAAGGGTTTGATAGGGTAGATGTAGAGAAGATATTTCCACTTGTGGGGGAGACCAAAACTTAGAGGCCACAAATATAGATAGTCACGAAGAAATCCAATAGGGAATTCAGGAGAAACTTCTTTCCCCAGAGAGTGGTGAGAATGTGGAACTCGCTGCCACAGGGAGTGGTTGAGGCGAATAGCATAGGCGCATTTAAGGAGAAGCTGGATAAACACGAGGGAGAAAGGAATAGAAGGATATGCTGATCGGGTGAGATGAAGTAGGGTTGGGAGGAGGCTGGTGTGGAGCATAAACACCGGTATGATACCAGTTGGGCCGAATGGCCTGTTTCTGTGCTGTACATTCTATATAATTAAATCAGGGTATAGATATGGTTACACTTTTGTGATTTTCTTTCAGTTAAATTTTTCCTGTCGATGTTAACTTGTTTCCTGCACAGAATGCGCTGCACATACGTTACAACTGGAAGTTTATACTGTCACAGTCCGTTACATTGAAATTCAGTTGATCAACTTATTGGAATTGAGGACTCAGTGAAGTACTGAAGCGATGCGCTTGTTTTAAGTTGTGTCTTTTGCTATCTCTCTGGGCATGCACATTTTGAACACTTTGAACCAATCCGCGAGGTTCACTCGTCTTAATATCTCTTCCAGAGACAACAGTTTTGACTACCTCGAGTTCCGTCTGTGGATTGGCTTGTGGTCTGCCTTCCTCTGTCTCATCCTGGTTGCTACTGATGCCAGTTTCTTGATCCAGTACTTCACTCGCTTCACCGAGGAAGGGTTCTCATCGTTGATCAGCTTCATCTTCATCTACGATGCCTTCAAGAAGATGATTAAGCTGTCCCACCACTACCCCATTAACTCCGACTTCAAGGTGGAGGACGTCACTCTGTTCGGTTGTACATGCTTAGCACCCGACAAAGGTAAGAATAGCCTTGCTCAGATTGCCCTCAAACCAACACAGCAACAGGAGGAGGCCATTCAGCCCCTCGAGCCTGTTCCGCCATTCAATCAGATCATGTCTGATCTGCAGCTTAACTCCATCTACCCGCCTTTGGCCCATATCCCTTAATACCTTTGGTTAACAAAAAGCTATCAATCTCCAATTTAAAATTAACAATTGATCCAGCATCAATTGCCTTTTGTGGAAGAGAGTTCCAAACTTCTACCACCCTTTGTGTGTAAAAGTGTTTCCTAACTTCACTCCTGAAAGGTCTGGCTCTAATTTTTAGACTATGTCCCCTAGTCCTAGAATCCCCAACTAGCGGAAATAGTTTCTCTCTCTCTACCCTATCAGTTCCCATTAATATCTTGAAAACTTCCATCAAATCACCCCTTAACCTTCTAAATTCCAGGGAATACAACCCTAGTTTGTGTAATCGCTCCTCATAACTTAACCCTTGAGTCCAGGGTATCATTCTGGTAAACCTACGCTGCACTCCCTCCAAGGCCAATTTATCCTTCCTAAGGTGTGGTGCTCAGAACTGCTCACAGTGCTCCAGGTGTGGTCGAACCAGGGCTTTGTATAGCTGCAGCATAACTTCTATCCCCTTGTATTCTAGTCCTCTAGATATAAAGGCCAGCATTCCATTAGCCTTTTTGATTATTTTCTGTACCTGTCCATGACATTTTAATGATGGACCAACGTTTTGTGGAGTTACCCAGAGAGAGATTTGCCTACCCCTTGGAGTCTCCAAAATGTCTTTGAAATACTTATTTAAATGTTTTTTTTTAATTCATTCTCGGGATGTAGGCATTGCTGGCAAGGCTGATAATTATTGCTCATCCCTAATTGCCCTCGAGAAGGTGGTGGTGAGCCGCCTTCTTGAACCGCTGCAGTCCGTGTGGTGAAGGTACTCCCACAGCGCTGTTAGGGAGGGAGTTCCAGGATTGCGACCCATCAATAGTTGAGTGATATGTTTGTGTTGACTAATATGATGAGTGACAGTGATGACCACGGATGTACTGTCCTTTTTGCTTCTGGTAACCGCAATCCCAAATCAGGCCAGCGTAAGTCTGGTCGGTGTGAGTCAATCGTGTACTGGTCAGGTCAGTCTGGATCAGTTCATGATGTGGAGATGCCGGCGTTGGACTGGGGTGGACAAAAATGAGAAGTCGCACAACACCAGGTTATAGTCCAACAGATTTATTTAATTTTACAAGCTTTCGGAGCTGTCGCTCCTTCTTCAGGTAGGGTAGCTGTGAGAGAATCTCCCAGAATTCACAATATAAACACAGAAAAAATGTATTCAAATCTTTCCCTACATCAAAGACACACTAAGAGCACAGCCAAGACAATGAGATGTGTCCCAGGGGGTCCAACGTGTCAAAACACCTGCTGGCTGCATATCCTCTCCATTTGTGTTGGTTCTTGTGTTAGTTTTTTTTTAAAAACCTGGAAAGACCGGCCATGATGTCAAGTCACGTTCTGTATCGTGACATGAACCCGATATCGCGATTGAGGCCATCCTCATGGGTGCGGAACTTGGCTATCAGTTTCTGTTCTATGATTTTGCGCTGTCGTGTATCCCGAAGGCCGCCTTGGAGAACGCTTACCCGCAGATCCGAGGCTGAATGCCCCTGACTGCTGAAGTGTTCCCCGACTGGGAGGCAACCCTCCTGCCTGGCGATTGTTGCGCGGTGTCCGTTCATACGTTGTCTCAGTGTCTGCATGGTCTCGCCGATGTACCATGCTCTGGGGCATCCTTTACTGCAACGTATCAGGTAGACAACGTTGGCCGAGTCACATGAGTATGTACCATGTACCTGGTGGGTAGTGTCCTCACGTGTGATGATGGTATCTGTGTCCATGATCTGGCATGTCTTGCAGAGGTTGCCGTGGCAGGGTTGTGTGGTGTCGTGGTTGCTGTTCTCCTGAAAGATGGGTAATCTGCTGCGAACGATGGTACTTTTGAGGTTAGGCAGCTGCTTGAAGGCGAGTAGTGGAGGCGTGGGGATGGCCTTAGCAAGGTGTTCGTCGTCATCGATGACATGTTGAAGGCTGCGAAGAACATGGCGTAGTTTTTCCGCTCCTCTCCCTATCTCTGTAACCTCCTCCAGCCCTACAACCCTCCGAGATCTCTGCGCTCCTCCAATCCTGGCCTCTTGAGCATCCCCGATTTCCATCGCACCACCATTGGCGGCCTTGCCTTCAGCTGCCTGGGCCCGAGCTCTGGAATTCCCTCCCTAAACATCTCCGCCTCTCTTCCTCCTTGAACCTGCCCTAATAACTCCTTATGAGGCTCGGTGTCAAATTTTGTTTGATGACGCTCCTGTGATCCTGCCTTGGGATGTTTTACTATGTTAAAGGCACTATATAAATGCAAGTTGTTGTTGTCTTGTCAGTGTTGCTCACAACTCAATATCTTGAAGGGTAAGGGGAGATTTAATAGAGGTGTTCGAAATTATGAAGGGGGTGCTGCACTGTCGGAGGTGCTGTCTTTCAGATGATGTATCTGCCCTCTCGGGTGGACGTAAAAGATCCCACGGCACTATTTCGAAGAAGAGCAGGGGAGTTCTCCCCGGTGTCCTGGCCAATATTTGTCCCTCAGCCAACATCACTAAAAAACAGATTATCTGGTCATTATCACATTGCTGTTTGTGGGAGCTTGCTGTGCGCAAATTGGCTGCCGCGTTTCCTACATTACAACAGTGACTACACTTCAAAAAGTAATTTATTGGTGGTGAAACACTTTAGTGTGTCCTGAGGATGCAAAAGGAGCTATATAAATGCAAGTTGATAGAAACATACAGCACAGAAGGAGGCCATTCGGCCCATCGTGCCTGTGCCGGCTCTTTGAAAGAGCTCTCCAATTAGTCCCACTCCCCCCCTGCTCTTTCCCCAGAGCCTGGCAAATATTTTCCTTTACAAATATTTATCCAATTCCCTTAGGAAAGTTACTATTGAATCTGCTTCCACCGCCCTTTCAGGCAGCGCATTCCAGATCACAACAACTCGCTGTGTAAAAAAAATTCTCCTAATTTTTCCCCTATTTCCTTTGCCAATTTATTTTAAATCTGTGTCCTCTGGTTACCGACCCTCCTGCCAGTGGAAACAGTTTCTTATTTACTCCATCAAAAACCCCTCGCTCTTTCACTCTTGAGTTGTATTATCCCAGGGCCCTCTGATATAAAAGTGCCCCACACTTAACGAGGCTCTTTCACAGTCTATCCTTGAAGCCTTGCTGGTTTGAGCTGAGAGGAAGTAAGTGTTGAGAAAGTTCTGCTTTACCATTCTTCCATGTGTGAGAGTGCCGGTCTCGAGTGAAGGGAGCTGCCAGTGGCGTTGCAAATGGCCATGGTGTGAATAAATCATCGGGCTTGGAATAAGGGAAATGAATCAGTGCTGTACAGACGGAGGTGGGCCTCTATTTGGCTGGGTTGACTGCAAAGTGGCTTTCTCCGGTGCGGAGCAGTGTAGAAACTAACTGGCTGTTTCATACTGATATCGATCTCCAAAGCACAGTTTCAGAATGCACGGAAACTCCCACAAGCCATTTTTAGCAGGGGAAGGTAATTCATTCTGCCTCCTGGCACTCTTAGATGACACCTTTCAGTTTTAGGGTGGTATTTTTTTGCAGTACTTCAGGAAAGATTAATCACTCGGGTCATCGCAGTCACTTCCCATAACCTTTTCCTACTCTGATTAGCCTCATGCTCCCCTGATACACATTGTTCCAAAAGTGGCAGTCAGGCTGCAAGAACTTCTACGGTTGACTCTGTGTTTCAGCTCTATAGGAACAGGAGGAGACCATTCAGCCTCTCCAGCCTGTTCCGCCATTCAATTAGATCATGGCTGATCTGTATCTCAGTGCTATTTACTCCCTTTAGCTCCATATCCCTTGATTCCCTTACCTAACAAAAGTCTATCAATCCCAGTCTTGAAAGCTCCAATTGAACCCCCAGCCTCGACAGACTTTTGTGGGAGAGAGTTCCAGATTTCCACTACCCTTTGTGTGAAGAAGTGCTTCCTGACATCACCCCTGAACGGCCTGGCTCTAATTTTAAGGTTATGCCTCCCTTGTTCTGGACTCCCCCCACCAGAGGAAATAGTTTCTCTCTATCTACCTTATCAACTCCCTTTATCATTTTAAACACCTTGATCAGATCATCCCTCACTCTCCTATACTCAAGGAAATACAAGCCCAGTCTGTGTAACCTGTCCTCATTATTTAACCCTTTTAGCCCCGGTATCATTCTGGTGAATCTGCGCTGCTCCCCCTCCAAGGCCAATATATCCTTCCTGAGGTGCGGGGCCCAGAACTGAACACAGTGACTCCAGATGGGGTCTAACCAGAGCTCTGTACAACTGAAGCCTCACTTCCTCCCCTTTGTATTCCAGCTTCGTTGTGTGTCAGCTCGGTCTGAGTCAGAAGGTTGTGGGTTCAAGTCCCACTCCAGAGACTCGAGCACAAAAATCCAGGCTGACCCTCCCAGTGCAGTGCTGAGGGAGTGATGCACTGTCGGAGGTGCCGTCTTTTGGTTGAGACGTTAAACCAAGGCCCCGTCTGCCCTCTCAGGTGGACATAAAAGATCCCGTGGCACTATTTCGAAGAAAGGCAGGGGGAGTTCTCCCCGGTGTCCTGGGCCAATATTTATCCCTTAATCAACAAAATTAAAAACAGATGATCTGGTCATTATCACATTGCTGTTTGTGGGAGCTTGCTGTGCGCAACTTGGCTGCCGCGTTTCCTACATTACAACAGTGACTACACTTCGAAAAGTACTTCGTTGGCTGTAGAGCACTTTGGGACGTCCTGAGTCATGAAAGGTGCTGTAGAAATGCAAGTCTTTTTTGAGCTAAATAGTCGGTCAGTCAACATCTGTGGAGAGAACAGATAAGTTATCGCTTCAGAGCGAGACCCTGTTGTGTCCCTCCGGAGATTCTGACTGACCTGCTGAGTGTTTCCAGCAATTTCTGTTTTGGTTTCCGATTACCGCAATTCTTTTGCATTCAGTGTTATTGTGTCCTGAGAGGCACTTTACTGGGATTGTCAACAGAACAACAATGGGTGATACTGATTCAACCTCCCATTATACATTTCTCCTGGTTTTCATTGAAGTCAATAGAAATGATAATTGGGAGATGTTTAATGGGCGGCTGATGTGATATCGCTCGTTTTACACCATCGCCCAAAGTCAAAATAATCCCCCAAAGTCATGATGGAGGCATCACATTTCTAACATCTCAGATATCCACTTTGGACTAAAAAAGTTCACTATCTCCAGGTCATCTACCTCCCATTACTCCTTCAGCCGCCTGTATTGGAACCTTCAGCAACTTCCAGACCTGCTGCCTCATGGCAACTCGGAGACCAAATAGGCACGACCTAGACTTACTCCTGGCCTCTGCTATCAAGCCTAGTTCACCCTGGATTACTAGGCAGATTGTCTCAATTGGAAATGATTTTGAAGCCGGGAAATGGCACCTTGCCTTTTCTCAGAACGGCACGCCTGTTTGAAAATGACCCCTCCCCCCATTTTATTTTCCGTAGCCTCATTTTCTCAAATGTTAGAAGCGCACCATGACACCAACGTTGTCCTTCGTATCTCAAGCATCAAGCGACAAAAGTATTGTAGGAACAAACTGGTGAATAATTACAAGCCACATCATCAATACAAGATGGTCACAAATAAATCCAATAGGGAATTCAGGAGAAACTTCTTTACCCAGAGAGTGGTGAGAATGTGGCGCTCGCTACCACTGAGAGTAGTTGAGGTGAATAGTATAGATACATTTAAGGGGAAGCTGGATAAACACATGAGGGCGAAAGGAATAGAAGGTTATGTTGATGGGGTGAGATGAAGAGGGTGGGAGGAGGCTGGTGTGGAGCAGAAACACCGGCACGGACCTGTGGGGCCGAATGGCCTGTTTCAGTGCTGTACATTCTACGTAATTCTGTGTAATATAAAAACTATCTCACAGCCAGGTGCGGAAAGGAAAAAGATGTAGGCTATAGACAGCAGCTGTCAGCACAGGGTGTGACACGGAATTGGGTGTAGGATTGTTTAGATGGTATTTTCAGCACCTGGTCAGGTGGATGACAGCTTCTCGGTTAAGTGAAGCGTGGTTCCCAGTAATCGTGTCAGGAGCCACATGGCTCTGCATCATGCGGAACTTCCCCACCTCAGATATCGTCAATTCTGCACAGATTCCAACTGAGGTCAAGCCTACAGAACCTAAGAGGTCAACAACAAATAAGACGTCCAGTCAGTCTGGCTCACTCTGTCCTCCAGATCCTGTGTCAGGACCTTTTATTGACTGTTTTACTTCTGGACAGAGAAAACACAACACAAGTAGAAGGTTGTAGCCAAGCTGCTGCTTGTGCCAAGCGCCCTGCCTATAGTTCATTTCCCCTTGTTATCAAAGGTAGTAAATCTTTCACCACCTGCTCTGTTGCTACCCATTAAGCCCAGCAGCCGACTGAATGCAAAGCTTACAAGGCTGTTAGCAAGAAAAGAACTTGCATTTATAAGTAGCATCTTGTCGATCCTCAGGACGTCCCATAAGAACATAAGAAATAGGAGCAGGAGTCGGTCATTCGGCCCCTCGAGCCTGCTCCACCATTCAATAAGATCATGGCTGATCTTCGACCTCAACTCCACCTTCCCGCCCGATCCCCATATCCATCGATTCCCCTAGAGCCCAAAAATCTATCGATCTCAGCCTTGAATATACTCAACGACTGAGCATCCACAGCCCTCTGTGGTGGAGAATTCCAAAGATCCTCAACCCTCTGAGTGAAGAAATTCCTCCTCATCTCAGTCTTAAATGGCCGACCCCTTATCCTGAGACTTGCCCCCTAGTTCTAGACTCTCCAGCCAGGGAGAAACAACCTCGCCGCATCTACCCTGTCAATCCCCCTCAGAATCTTATATGTTTCAATGAGATCACCTCGCACTCTTCTAAACTCCATAGAGTACAGGCCCAATCTACTCAATCTCTCCTCATAGGACAGCCCTCTCATCCCAGGGATCAATCTAGTGAACCTTCGTTGCACCGCCTCTAAGGCAAGTACATCCTTCCTCAGATAAGAAGACCAAAACTGTGCACAGAGCGCTTCACAGCCACTCGGTTACTCTTGAAGTTGTGGTCACTGTTGGTATGTCAGCCAAACACGACATCCGGTTTTGAGCAGGAGGCTGGTGTGGAACATCAACGGGCCAGTTGGGCCGAATGGCCTGTTTCTGTGCTGTACATTGTATGTGATCCTGGTGTTCCGGTTTAGGATTGATCCCGTGACGCAACAACAGCCCTCTCCAAACCTCCAGGCTCACAAAATTCAAACAGGATAAACATAAGAAACAAAAGGACCCAAGGGCCCCAACTCAGCTGCCCCTAGCCAGCACTAATTTGGATTCTCAGTAATATATCCCTTTGATGGTACTACTGATTAGAAATGAGTTAACTAGCGAATGTTCCTGTATGGAGCATAATGAGCAGCGAGTGTGCATATTATTGATAGAGATTGCTTTCATACTGTAGTGTCAGTTGGTAGCACTCTTGTCTCTGAGTCAGAAGGTTGTGGGTTCAAGTCCCACTCCAGGGTCTTGAGCCCATAATCCAGGCTGACACTCCCAGTGCAGTGCTGAGGGAGTGCTGCACTGTCAGAGGTGCCGTCTTTCAGATGAGGCATTAAACCGAGGCCCTGTCTGCTCTCTCAGGTGGACGTAAAAAATCCCATGGCACTATTTCAAAGAAGAGCAGGGGAGTGTGTCCTGGGGCCAATATTTATCCCTCAATCAACATCACTAAAAAAAATAATAATCTGGTCATTAACACATTGCTGTTTGTGGGAGCTTGCTGTGCGCAAATTGGTTGCCGCATTTCCTAAATTACAACAGTGACTACACTTCAAAAAGTACTTCATTGGCTGTAAAGCGCTTTGGGACGTCCTGAGGTCGTGAAAGGCGCTGGAGAAATGCAAGTCTTTCATTTTTCTCTTTTGTTCGTTCTTTCTTTCTTTCGTTTTTTTTCTTTCTTTCCCCTCCTGCCGCTGTAATCAGTTTCTCCCTCTCTACTCTATCAAAACTCTTCATCATTTTTGAACGCCTCTATTAAACCTTAACGCTCTCTGCTCAAAGGACAACAACCCCAGCTGCTGTAGTCTCTCCAAGTCACAGAGTTTCAAGGTGCTGTGTATCTGCAGGTTCGGAGAAGCATTCATTATAGTGCAGAGTTTAAGCAGAGCGGAAGGCGGTGACGGGGGCTGAGGAATCGCATTAGGCATACGGGCAGAAGGTAGAAGTGGGAGGATTGTTAGGCTGAGCTTCTGCAATCCATCACTGATTGTACTGATCTCCTATCTGCCGCTCTGTGAAAGTAATATTAACCTGCCATACAGCCAGGTACACGCGTTATATCACACAATGCTTTTCTTACTCGGAGTTTAATCTTTTCTTTTTTTACTGACAGTGTCTGAACGCAAGGTATCGTTCCCTTTTGTTTCTTGGCATGTCACTTGATCTAAGCGTCGACTTTCTCCCTGCAATCTTGTCAATAATTGATGAATGATTGGAGTGCCTTGGTGAGAGGGTTGCCCATCTGCCGATCAGGGACAGGCACTGCTGCCTCCTCGGAATGGCTCTCACACGGTTGTTAGCAGCTCGTCTCTCAATCACACTCTCTAATTGCTCGATGGTACTTCAAAGGCACTCTCGGGGTGCGTGGGGGCCGGTGGGGGCCGGTGGGGGGTGGGCAGCGGAGAACAGTGCTGAGCACACGCAGGTAAAACCACAGGCCGTACTTCCGCAGCAACTACAGCTCCTTATGGTCTCGGGGGGTGTGCAGTCTGTTGCTCACAACAGGAGTGCAACTGACTCATGGAAAATGTGATAGACCGTGTGAGGGGATGGCTTTAAAGGCCATGGGGCAGCTCAGTTTCTGCCTGCAGGCAAGACCACAATTGTGTGGCATCTCGTTGCAAAAAAACATTCCTTGCTTTTACGGTGCTGTGCACGGTGGAAAGAAGATGGCCTTGAAATAGGGTCGCCAACCCTCCAAGATTGTCCTGGAGTCTCCAAGGAACTAAAGATTAAGCTCCCGGACACTGTTGTGAGCACAAACCCGGGAGAAAAATCATAGGGAGCGTTGTGTTTTATTTTCGCCTTGATCTATTATTCATAAAAATATTGGGAATGGGGGGAGAAAAAGGCTGTTTAACAGACAGTCAACATTCATGCAATGGGGTAACAAAGAGTCTGTTGACAGTCCAACGGGCGCAGGCCTGCTTTCCTGAGTCTAGTGGTACACACAAGACTCCATCCAAGAGGTGGTCTTGTGTGACTCTCGCTGGAAGTGGTGACAGTCAGCTAGATGCCTGCCTTTAATTCACTGCGCTTGCTGACCTCCATTGGCTCCTAGTTAAGCAACGCCTCGATTTTAAAATTCTCATCCTTGTTTTCAAATTCCTCCATGGCCTCGCCCCTCCCTATCTCTGTAACCTCCTCCAGCCCCACAACCCCCCCTGAGATCTCTGCGCTCTGCCTATTCTGGCCTTTTGCACATCCCCGATTTTAAATGCTCCACCAATGGCGGCCGTGCCTTCAGCTGCCTAGGAATTCCCTCTCCACTTCTCTTTCCTCTGTTAAGACACTCCTTAAAACCTACCTCTTCGGCCAAGCTTTTGGTTATCAACCTAACAAAAACAGATGATCTGGTCATTATCACATTGCTGTTTGTGGGAGCTTGCTGTGCGCAAATTGGCTGCTGCATTTCCTACATTACAACAGTGACTACACTTCAAAAAGTACTTCATTGGCTGTAAAGTGCTTTGGGACGTCCAGTGGTCATGAAAGGCGCTATAGAAATGCAAGTCTTTCTTCTAGCATCTCCTTATGTGGCTCGGTGTCAATTTTTTATTTATTTATTTATTTATTTTGATAACGCTCCTGTGAAGCGCCTTGGGATGTTTTATTATGTTAATGGTGCTATGTAAATATAAGTTATTGTTGTTGTTGGTGGAGTTCTGCCCACCCTGCACCTCTTCCCCTTACCCCTAGACCATAGAGGTAACAATAGAGCGCACCCCTCACCTGCACTGCTACACAAATAGTGTTGGCACTTCACTGGCGTCAGCTGTGTGTTAATATTAAAGTGCTGGCGAGGTTTAGTGCGATGTTATTTACTAGTAGTTGCCCACATTAAACTGTGGACTACTCCTCACTCAGCCAGAAAGGCCGGATTGGAAGAAACATAGAAAAATAGGAGCAGGAGTAGGCCATTCGGCCCTTCGAGCCTGCTCCGCCATTCAATATGATCATGGCTGATCCTCTATCTCAATACCATATTCCCGCTCTCTCCCCATACCCCTTGATGTCTTTTGTGTCTAGAAATCTATCTATCTCCTTCTTAAATATATTCAGTGACTTGTCCTCCACAGCCTTCTGTGCTAGAGAATTCCACAGGTTCACCACCCTCTGGGTGTAAAACATACCACAGATAACCTTTTCTAAATGCACCTCCTTTCTCATATCTGCAAGAAGAGGTTGGGTTTCGACAAGCAACACTTCTTTAAACAAATGTAGATAAAAAGGAACCATCCAGAACCTTCTCTGCACAAAAAAAAAATCAAACTTGGCAGGCTGGAAATTCTTTCACGAATTCACCTCAGAATATTTTCATCAAGTATGTACAATGCGACGTCCTGGCTAGGATTAATTATTTCCTAACACACCACACCCTGAACCCGGACCCTCAAACTAGAACATTTTGTAGAAATGATTGAAAGGTATGTGTGAAGGAATCAAAATAATGGCATAAAATGCAACAAAAAAAACTGACGTTGATGCAGAGCAAAGATTCACTTCATAAATCAACCTTAGTCTCTGGAAGTTGCCGATAAGGGGGAATTGGAGACTTTACATTATGTCGATGAGATAGATGAAATCCGTGGTACGCAGTTCGCCCGCTTCACCTTCTGTGGGAGTCGGCTATGTTCCAACTCTTCAACGATAAACACTTTTCCAGGCTATGGTCATCTCCTGCCTGCAACTGTCTCTCTCTCACTCTCACTCTTGGGCCCCTTGTCTCTGAGGATCCAAATCTAAAATTAGAATCATAGAATCTTACAGCACAGGAGGAGGCCATTCGGCCCGTCGTGCCTGTGCCGGCTCTTTGAAAGAGCCGTCGTGCTCAGTCCCACATCCCCCGCTTTTTGTCCGTAACTCTGTCAGTTCCTCGTCCTCAAGAACCCGACCTGACTCCCTTTTAAAATTATTGATGGAATCAGCTTCCACCAGCTTTTCAGGCCGAGCGTTCCCGATCCCCACAACTCTCGGAGTGAAAAAAATTCTCCTCATCGCCCCTCTAGATCGTTTGCCAATGATTTTGAATCTATGACCTCTGGTTATTGACCCACTCGCCAGAGGGTAAGTTTTTTCTCTCTCTACTCCATCGAAACCTCTCATCATCTTGAAGACCTCTATTAGATCGCCTCTTAACCTTCTCCGTTCTAAGGAGAACAGTCCTAACTTTTCCAACTTCTCCTCATAACTGAACTCCCTCATCCCTGGTAACATCCTGGTAAACCTCCTCTCTACCCTTTCTAAGGCCTTTCCATCTTTCCTCAAGTGTGGTGCCCAGAATTGTCCACAACACTCCAGCTGAGGCCTAACCAGTGATTTATAAAGTTCTAGCACGATCTCTTTGCTTTTATATTCTATTCCTCTATTTATAAACCCAAGTAACCCCTATGCTTTATTAACCACTTTATCAACTTGCCCAGCCAACTTTAAGGATTTGTCTATATGCACACCAAGGTCTCTGCTCATCTGCAATTTTCAAAATCATGCCATTTATAGTGTTCTGTCTTTCCATATTAGTCCTCCCAAAGTGGGATGAGAGAGTTGTCCTATGAGGAGAGATTGAATAGATTGGGCCTGTACTCTCTGGAGTTTAGAAGAATGAGTGGTGATCTCATTGAAACATACAAGATTCTGAGGGGGATTGACAGGATAGATGCTGAGAGGTTGTTTCCCCTGGCTGGAGGGTCTAGAACCAGGGGTCACAGTCTCAGGATAAGGGGTCGGCCATTTAGGACTGAGATGAGGAGGAATTTCTTCACTCAGAGGGTTGTGAATCTTTGGAATTCTCTACCTCAGAGGGCTGTAGATGCTCAGTCATTGTATTCAAGGCTGAGATCGATAGATTTTTGGACTCTAGGGGAATCAAGGGATATGGGGATTGGGCTGGAGAGTGGAGTTGAGGTCGAAAATCAGCCATGATCTTATTGAAGGATGGAGCAGGCTCGAGGGGCCGTACGGCCAACTCCTGCTCCTATTTCTTATGTAGTGCATCACTTTACACTTCTCCACATTGAACTCCATCTGCCATGCTGATTCTCTTGCTTTTTCTCTTTTGAATTATTTATCACGCAAAAAAAAACTTGCTTATGTATCAGGTTTATGCAGTTTACGTTGTGTTGCCTGCACTTCAGGCACTGATATCTCATGTGTATTAAATTGTTAGCAGTGTGTGTCCTCAAAACTGAATTAGCCAGAATAAAATCCAACAACAACACAGTTGGAACCTGAATTATTTGCAGTATTCCTTTATTATTTTTTCAGATGGCTTCATTGCATCTTTGGGAACGGGAATGTGATTTTTTTTTCTCAATTTGCATGAAGGTCAGGAAGTTATGCTAAACCTTTATAAGACACTAATTCAGCCCAAGCTGCAGTATTGTGTCCAATTCTGGACACCAGAATTTAGGAAGGACATGAAGGCTTTGGAGCGGGTACAGAAGAGATTTACTAGAATGGTTCCAGGGATGAGGGATTCCAGTCACGTGGAGAGACTGGAGAAGCTGGGGTTGTTCTCCTTGGAGCAGAAAAGGCTAAGAGGAGATTTGAGAGAGTTGTTTAAAATCATGAAGGGTTTAGATGGAGTAAATAAAGAGAAACTGTTTCCAGTGGCTGAAGGGTCGATAACCAGAGGGCACAGATTTAAGGTGATTGGCAAAAGAACCAGAGGTGACATGAGGAACAACTTTTTTACATAACGACTGGTGGTTAGGATTTGGAATGTGCTGCCTGATAGGGCGGTGGATACAGATTCAATAGTAACCTTCAAAAGGGAATTGGATAAATACTTGAAGGGGAGAAAATTGCAGGGATATGGGGAAAGAGCTGGGGGAGTGGGACTGACTGGATTGCTCTTCGAAAGAGCCGGCGCAGACTCGATGGGCCGAATGGCCTCCTTCTGTGCTGTACTGTTCCATGATTCTGTGGAATTACTGGGACCCTTTTATTCCCTTGTATTTTTCCAATAGCGTTTTTTTAACCTCTGCTTTTGAGGAAACCTTCTGGAAGTTTCTAAAATGTAAAATGAACACCAGGAGAGCAATTTTTGAAAAGCAAGTTCCTTGGGGTTTTCTACTTATTATCTGGAGAAATGGGTGTTATGGGAAAGGTTCAATCATTGTGATAGCAGCAAGGATTAGTCAGAGCTAAAATAGTTTAAAAAGCTGATGCCACTGGGTGTGAATTTTTTTAATTCATTCTCAGGATGTGGGCGTCACTGACAAGGCCAGCATTTATTGCCCATCCCTAATTGTCCTCGAGAAGGTGGTGGTGAGCCGCCTTCTTGAACCGCTGCAGTCCATGTGGTGAAGGTGCTCCCACGGTGCTGTTAGGGAGGGAGTTCCAGGATTTTGACCCAGCGACGATGAAGGAACGGCCGATATATTTCCAAGTCAGGATGGTGTGTGACTTGGAGGGGAACTTGGAGGTGGTGGTGTTCCCATGCGCCTGCTGCCCTTGTCCTTCTAGGTGGAAGAGGTCGCAGGTTTGGGAGGGGCTGTTGAAGAAGCCTTGGCGAGTTGCTGCAGTGCATCTTGTAGATGGATGCATGCTCGTCCCTTCTTAGTTAGGACATTTAGGACTGAGATGATGAGAAATGTCTTCACTCAGAGGGTGGTGAACCTGTGGAATTCTCTACCACAGAAGGCTGTGGAGGCCAAGTCATTGAATATACTTAAGAAGGAGATAGATTACATAAATTTAAAACAGAAATAGACAGTTTCCTAGAAGTAATGGGAATTAAGGGTTACGGGGAGTGGGCAGGAATTTGGACATGAGTCTAGGTTCGGATCGGTCATGGCCCTGTGGGTAGCGTAGCGGGCCCAGGGACCGTGTAGCCTGATCCTGCTCCTATTTCGTGTGTCCAATTCTGTTAGGTTCAGGAGATGGTTCTGTGATAGTAGATTGGCGGTTAGGATCAGATCAGCCATGATCTTATTGAATGGCGGAGCAGGCTCGAGGGGCCAATTGGCCTACTCCTGCTCCTATTTCTTATGTTCTTATGTTCTTATAGATAGATTTCTAGACACAAAAGGCATCAAGGGGTATGGGGAGAGAGCGGGAATATGGTATTGAGATAGAGGATCAGCCATGATCATATTGAATGGCGGAGCAGGCTCGAAGGGCCGAATGGCCTACTGCTGCTCCTATTTTTCTATGTTTCTATGTTTCATGTCACGATATTACAAGTGACAGCTGTAGCAGTTTCAGGAATAACTATTGAGGAGGAAAGTCTCTACATTCAGCATCTACCGGCTGTAGAAGGTCACAGTCTGCTCTGGACCTGGTGACGTTTCCCAGCCTTCTTCGCTCTTCGAATTTCTTTAATGGCTTCAGTTGGTTATGGTTTTATTGCGGATGTGGTTTGGATTGGAATGTATTGACATCTTTCTCAGAAGCTGGACTTCACGGTGAGGTTTGTGTGCACAGAGCTCACTCGGGCTGATCACTGAATGCTGTGAAATCGACAGCTGGGTTATCGGGTAGCAGACAGTGCAGAAAAACACATCGTTAAACGCCTAATGGTGGCCCAGCAGGAGGCCGTGGGATCCATGAGGCTGTGCATCTTAACTTAAATTTAAGATCATCGCTAGAAAAACAAAGGGAGAAGTGGAGAGAAAGCGGGGAGTTTCTCGGATATAGAAATAGTGGGGGAATCCATAATATCTTTTGAAAGGGAAGAGGATAAATATTTGACAAAGAATATAAATCTGGAATGCGCTGCCTGAAAGGGCGGTGGAAGCAGATTCAATAGTAACTTTCAATTGGGATAAATACTTGAAAAGGAGAAATTTGCAGGGCTGTGGGGAAAGAGCAGGGGGGAGTGGGACTAATTGGAGAGCTCTTTCAAAGAGCCGGCACAGGCACGATGGGCCGAATGGCCTCCTTCTGTGCTGTGAGATTCTATGATTCTATTCTATGGTTACCAGCCTTGTATCTGTGAGGGCCATTCGGGTCAGAAGGCAGCGAACAATGCCCGTGTCACCGAGGACAGAGAGCAGCGAGTGTGCGACGGTTTAGTATGAAGTCAAGAATGCAGGCGCAGTCTCTCGCACCTTGACGGCCGGTAATAACTTTGCTTTTGTCTCACTCGGACCCGGTGTTGTCAGCTGTAAATGAACCCCTGCACGTACCCAGTTAAAAAGACAAATGGGGCGCGGGCCTTATTCTTCAGACATTTCACACATCCCTGAAAGCTATAAATAAAAACTGCAAATCACGCCAGCTCCATCAGCACCTGTGAAGTGCAAAACCAAGTCAGCATTTCAAGAGGCAGATCGTTGGTTTAAAGGGAACTTGCTCCTCAATCGTCGACACGCCGGTTATTCTGGCGTCTTGCTGTGTGTCTCCAGATCTTTCACTTCGGATTCCCAATATCTGACAAATTTTATTTTCCCCTCTTTATTTTTCCGAAACTTGTCTCTCAAAATCGCCAGGCTGCCCCCCCCCGCCTCCCCCCACCGCAAACTTTTTTTTCAGATAAATGGATACATTCCACGTTTTTTTTAAAACGTCTATCGCGCTGAAGTTCAAAGAGGGGATTGCACCATAAAAAGGGACGAATTTTCATTCCTTTCTCTGTTTGAAGAAATATTTTTTATTTGCGTGCGGTGAATGTTGTCACTGCCAAGGCATGAGCTGGTGAACTGATTGAACTCAGTATATAGGGCGGGAGTGTATTCCCAGGGCACGGCAATAGGCCTTCAAAATCCAGGCAACTCAACTTTAGGCTTAAATTTGTTATTCCCTGGTTTGTCCTGCCCGTACTCTCTGGGCTCGGAGTTTTGAAAAAGGGATCGTTCTTTGCGTTGTTGCCCCATTATTGGATTTAATCAGAACACTTAAAAGGAAGAAAGACTTGCATTTCTACAGCGCCTTTCACAACCTCAAAACCTCCCAAAGCGCTCTACAGCCAATGAAGTACTTTTTAAAGGGTAGTCACTGTTGTAATGTAGGAAACACGGCAGCCAATTTGCGCACAGCAAGCTCCCACAGACAGCAAGGTTCCACAATCAGCTGCCTAGGTCCTAAGCTCTGGCATTCTCTCCCTAAACCGCTCTCTCTTTTAAGATGCTCCTTAAAACCTACCTCTTTGACCAAGCTATTGATCACCTGCCCTCATATCTCCTTATGTGGCTCTTGTGAAGCGCCTTGGGACGTTTTACCACGTTAATGGCGCTGTATAAATACAAGTTGTTGATGTATTGTAACAAGAAATTCAGCGAGGCAGTGATCTGAAGGACTCTTGTCGACAGTGCCCCTTCTTCACACGGTCCAGTATTAAAACGGTTGAGAGAAGTGAAGATTATGCAATCTAATCTCATTCAGGTTGACAAATTATAAAAACATTGGTAAACGATATTGAGGTTCCCAAAAGTGAAAGGAGCGTTTACGATCAGAGTGAACAAAGTCTGGTGTATAATCTTGGTGGTGCCAACTCATTGGACAACGTCCTTCCTGATGATGGATGAGCAGCGCGCTCAGTGTTGCACTATTTGTCCCATATGTCCCAGTGCCAACCCTGTGACTACATTGACCTCTCGCAATCGAAGACCTTGACGGAGTCTGTACACAAGCTTGTTTGTGCTCTTGCTTCTTTGCTAGTTAGTTGATCTCAAGGTTACAAAGTATATACAGCACAGAAACAGACCATTTGGCCCATCTGGTCCGTGCCGGTGTTTATGTTCCACACCAGCCTCCTCCCTCCCCTCTTCATCTCCCCCTATCAGCAAATCCTTCTATTCCTTTCTCCCTCGTGTGTTTATCTAGCTTCCCCTTAAATACTTCTATCCTAGTCCCCTCAACCACTCCCTGTGGTAGCGAGTTCCACATTCTCACCACACTCTGGGTAAAGAAGTTTCTCCTGAATTCCCTATTGGATTTATTAGTGACTGTCTTATATTGATGACCCCTAGTTCTGGCCTCCCCCATAAGTGGAAATATCTTCTCTATGTCTAACCTATCAAACCCTTTCATAATCTTGAAGACCTCAATCAGGTCACCCCTCAGCCTTCTCTTTTCTAGAGAAAAGAGCTCCAGCCTGTTCAATCTTTCCTGATAGGTATAACCTCTCAGTTCTGGTATAATTCTAGTAATTGTGTTTTTGTACCCTCGCCAGTGCCTCTCTATCCTTTTTATAATATGGAGACCGGAACTGGTCACATTGCTCCAAGTGTGGTCCAACCAAGGTTCTGTACAAGTTGGATCTCAACTGGTGTGTTACAAAATGAGAAAAAAATCTACTTGGCCCATTGAGGCTCCAACAGAACTCTCTCCCTGTTGTCTTTCTTCACCTCTCTCTCGCTCACAGAAAATTGTATCTCTCTAAGCCTTCTCATTTTCTCTACCTCTTCACTTTTCAACAATTTCCCCTCCCCACACCCACCTTGAATCACCTACTCTCTACATTTTCTCTCTACCTCTCCAGTCTTACTGTCTCACATTCCCTAATCCCCTCTGGCTTTTATCATAGTTTTGACGGACACGGCAGAACTCTTGGCCTTTGAGTCAGAAGGTCGTGGGTTCGAGCCCCACTCCGGAGACTTGAACGCGTAATCTAAGCTGACGCTCCCAGTGCAGTGCTGAGGGAGTGCTGCACTGTCGGAGGTGCCGTCTTTCGGATGAGTTGTTAAACCGAGGCCCCATCTGCCCTCTCAGGTGGATATAAAAGATCTCATGGCACTGTTTGAAGATGAGCTGGGGGGTTATCCCCGGTGTCCTGGCCAATATTTATTATTATCTGGTAACTTGTCATGTTTGTGGGACTTTGCCGTGCGCGGATTGGCTGCTTGCATTTCCCCACATTACAGCAGTGACCAGACTTCAGAAGGACTTCATTGGCACTTTGGGACATCCTGAGGTTGTGAAAGGCGTGATGGACATATAAGCTCTATCTTTCTTAGCTTCTGTTACTTTTTCTCTTTTCCTTAGAAATCATTCCCTCTTCGTTGTTTAGCTCACGGTGCCTTGCATCGTTCCTAGTTTACAAGCTGCCTACTCCCGCACCTCTGTGAGTGTCACTCTGTAACTTTCTGCTAGGTCAACTTCGACTAAACCTTTTGCTCGCCCCCCTCCCCATATCTCCAGCCCTGGCTCGGTCTCCAGTATTGTTTCTTTAAAAAGAAAGAAAGACTTGCATTTATATAGCACCTTTCACGCCCTCAGGATGTCTCAAGGCGCTTTACAGCCAATGAAGTACTTTTTGAAGTGTAGTCACTGTTATAATTTAGGAAACACAGCAGCCAATTTGCGCACAGCAAGCTCCCACAAACAGCAATGTGATAATGAGCAGATAATCTGTTTTAGTGATGTTGATTGAGGGATAAATACTGGCCCCAGGACACTGGGGAGAACTCCCCTTCTCTTCTTCGAAATATTGCCATGGGATCTTTTACGTCCACCTATCAACTCCTTTAATCATCTTAAACACCTCAATTAGATCGCCCCTTAATCTTCAATACTCAAGGGATGGGCAATAAATGCTGGCCTCGCCAGCGACGCCTACATCTTGCGAATGAATTAAAAAAAGAATACAAGCCTCGTCTATGGAACCTGTCCCCATAAATTAACCCTTTTAGCCCCGGTATTGTTCAGATTAATCACACCTCTGGGAAGCACCTTGGGATGTTAAAGGCGATATGTAAATGCTAGAGTGAGCCAAGGCGAGTGACTCACCGATTTATCGCTCCCCGCCTACAGGGAGTTGCTGTTTGTGGACATTATCTGGTCATTTAATCCATTGCCGTTTGCAAACTAGCTCATTAAATTACACTTCAAAAGTACTCAAATGGCTGTGGAGAACTTTGGACACCTTGAGGATATGAAAGGCGCTATATAAATGCAAGTTTTCTCTTCTACCTAACAGTGCTTAACCTAATCTAAGCCCAGAAATCTCCTCCTGTCAAGCACTGAGATTCTTGATCTTACAGCACAAAGATGTATTAAAACTAATGCATGTTTTGAGGAGGTGCAGATTTACCAGAACAATACCGGGGCTAAAAGAGTCATTCAATGAGGACAGGTTCCATAGACTAGGCTTGTATTCATTCATTCGCGGGATGTGGGTGTCACTGGCAAGGCCAGCATTTATTACTCATCTCTTGAGTGTAGAAGATTGAGGGGTGAACTAATTGAGGTGTTTAAGATGATTAAAGGAGTTGATAGGGTAGATAGAAAGAAACTATTTCCTCTGGTGGGGGGAGTCCAGAACAAGGGAGCGTAACCTTAAAATTAGAGCCAGGCCGTTCAGGGGTGATGTCGGGAAGCACTTCTTCACACACAGGGGAGTGGAAATCGGGAACTCTCTCCCACAAAAAGCTGTTGAGGCTGGAGGTCAACTGAAAATTTCAAAACTGGGATTGATAGATTTTATGTTGGGCAAGGGTCTTAAGGGTTACGGAACAAAGGCGGATGGATGGAGTTAAGATACAGATCAGCCGTGATCTACTTGAATGACGGAACAGGCTCGAGGGGCTGAATGGCCTCCTCCTGTTCCCGTGTTTCTGACAATAAAAATAAAAAGTGGATGCTGGGAATCTGAAACAAAAAGAGTAAAAGCTGAAGAAACACACAGCGGGCCGGTTAGTTTGTGCGGAGAGGACTGGACAGTGACTGACTGACTGTCTGTTCTCTGCACGGATAATGATTGACCCACTGTGTGTCTCAAACTTGTTCTTGATTTAGAGAATAGTGCGAGCAGGTCCTGTACTTGACCCTGAACAGTAAGTGATCTGGAATGAACTAATTGGCCACTCCTTCTTCCTGCCGTTAACCTTCGATGTGGAGTCTCAGTGAGAACAGTTAGCTCAGAGGCTTCTTAATCATTGACTTTATTATACGAGTGTTGGCGCTATGTCCACTCCCTGCAATAAAGATAATTATCGGCTGTGTATCAGTTATCACTGAATGTTCTGTGTCACATGGCACGGTCCAGATCCTGTCTCAAAGTGCGCCCATATGGAAGAGATCGATCCTTGAGCCGGTGATAGCGCGTTAGCGACCTTTCAGACGGACAGGAGCTATTTTACACTGTCAGAGGACACTCCAGTGTCAGCTGTGGCTCAGTCGGTAACACCCTCGCGCTCTGAGTCAGAAGGTTATGAGTTCTAAGCCCCACTACAGAGATTTGAGCACAAATATCTAGCCTGACCCTCCAGTGCAGTACTCATGTCATCTTTCGGATGAGACGTTAAACCGAGGCCCCGTCTGCTCTCTCAGATGCATGTTAAAGATCCCATGGCACTATTTTGAAGAAGAGCAGGGGGAGTTCTCCCTGGTGTCCTGGGGCCAGTATTTCTCCCTCAATCAACATCACTGAAAACAGATGATCTGGTCATTATCACATTGCTGTTTGTGGGAGCTTGCTGTGCGCAAATTGGCTGCCGTGTTTCCTACATTACAACAGTGACTACACTTCAAAAAGTACTTCATTGGCTGTAAAGCGCTTTGGGACGTGCGGTGGTTGTGATGACTTTGTAAAGATAAGTTCGGGCTATATGAGCAGCAGTGGCAACTTTTAATGTAAACAACTCCTTCAAAAAGGGGATCTGTTATTGGGACAAAGTGGATATCGGGGAGAACAGCTGGGACTGAACCCACATCCTTCAGTACAATGAGTTTAGGAGACCTATCACCTAGATCTTTCAATGGTGCCCTTCATGGAACCTAACCTGGGTGCTGTAACCTGAGGGAATTGCCTTTGTAACTTTATCTGAAATGTCTACATGGGAGGAACCATTGTTTTATATTTGGCAGTGCAGGTCCTGTGGGCTGTCAGCATTGAAGTAACTTGCAATTTGCTGCTCACTGTACACAGAGAAAGGATGTCCCATGCCTGTATATTGTTCTGGTATTTCATATTAAAAGTGCCCTTTCTCAACTTTGCGATACCAGGGTGATTAAGCTTCCAACATGGTGTACATAGATTTCTAGCGCAAAATGTACCTCACTACATAACATAGAATCATAGAGTGATACAGCTCCGAAGGAGGAAAGATTGGATAGGCTGGGGTTGTTTTCTTTGGAACAGAGGAGGCTGAGGGGAGATTTAATTGAGGTGTACAAAATGACGAGGGGCCGAGATAGAGTGGATAGGAAGGACCTATTTCCTTAGCAGAGAGGTCAATAACCAGGGGGCAGAGATTTAAAGTAATTGGTAGAAAGATTAGAGGGGAGTTGAGGGGAAATTTCTTCACCCAGAGGGTGGTGGGGGTCTGGAACTCACTGCCTGAAAGGGTGGGAGAGGCAGAGACCCTCATCACATTTAAAAAGTACTTGGATATGCGCTTGAAGTGCTGTAACCTACAGGGCTACGGACCGAGAGCTGGACAGTGGGATTAGGCTGGATTGCTATTTGTCGGCCGGCGCGGACACGATGGGCCGAATGGCCTCCTTCTGTGCCGTAAATTTCTATGATTCTATGCCAAGAGAGCTGGAATACAAAGGGGTGGAAGTTATGTCACAAATAATCTATGTAGTATGTCAGCACACATGAGCAATGGTGACGGTGAATTGCAGCGTGCCATTGCAACCCAAGTTTACAAACCAGGTTTTTCATGCGATGTTGCTACGGCGACTCTTTAAGGTTACGGCACCTCTTCAAGGTTCCAATGATCCTATCAGGCACTTGCGTCTCACTTACAGTCATTGTGGTGTAAGACACTCCCTGCTGACTAGCATGTATATATCACTATATTAAAAATCTCACGCACGCACGCTCTTCCTTTCACCTTCTTCCTCTGTATATTCCTATGTCCACTTTTGCATTGGGAACTGTGTATGTAAACCTGTCATGGCGTAATTACACCTTCCCACCAGCGGAGGTGCTGCAGTGCCGCCACTGGCAGGAGGGTGAAATTACAGCGTGACAGGTTTCCATCGGCAGTTTCTATTCGAGATCTGGAGGTTGGAATTTATAATGAAAACATTAAAAAGAAAGATAATAATGTAAATGATTTTAAAAAGGTCTGTGTGTACTGGTCTATTTATCCCCTGCCCTCTAAGCCTGCTGCACCTGAAGATTGTACTTAGTCTTGACTTCCTGTGTGCCTAGCCAATGGCCATTGGCTCTATAACTCTATAATAAGAAAGATTTGCATTTCCACAGCACCTTTCACAACCACTGGACATCCCAAAGCGCTTTACAGCCACTGAAGTAGTTTTTTGAAGTGTAGTCACTGTTGCAATGTAGGAAACGTGGCAGCCAATTTGGGCACAGCAAGATCCCACAAACAGCAATGTGATGTTGATTGAGGGATAAATATTGGCCAGGTCACTGGGGAGAACTCACCCCTACTCTTCTTCAAAATAGTGTCCGTGGGATCTTTCACGTCCACCTGTGAGGGCAGACGGGGCCTCGGTTTAACGTCTCATCCGAAAAACGGAACTTTGCAATGCTCCGTTCCTGCCTTGGGGCCTCGCACCATGGTGGATGTGTAGCAGAAAGTTGGCCGTTGGAAGTCTGTTAGGCAGCATTCCCAATTTTAATTTTAATGACCAAAAAATGACGTGACGTAGGTGTGGTGACTTCTTATGCCCTTATCGTCTGCCGGGACTCGGCAAAATCTATCCTCGTCCTCTGTCCTCAGGTGACAGTCCTTTCAAAAATGGTTAATTTAAGACAATAATGTTTTATGACAAACTATTGAAAGCTACTGTAACACTTGCGGTATGTGCGGAATCTCGAGAGAGAGAGAGAGAGAGAGAGAGAGAGAGAGAGAGAATCTGGGAGAGGTGGCGTTCTTCCTGTTCCTTTCTAGATGACTGAGCCTTTCTCTCTCTTGCTATTTTACAGGTGCTAATACAAGCCTTCTTTGGAATGACACTGACTCAACGGATTCAATGGTCCTCTGGCTGGGCAATGCCACCACTCAAATGGTAAGTGTCCCTCTGTCGTTCTGCAAAGCACGCCCGTCCTCGGGCAACTTTCGAGAGCGTGACTCTGGGGCTGAGCTCCCATGGGCGCTTTCATGTGCCAGCTCTGTGCTGGTTGTGTTGGAAGCAGTTCTGTTTATGGACACCTCACAGCAGTAGATAAATTTACATATACATGCAGACAGAACCTGTTATTGATTCTTATTTTCCCTGCGATGGCTTTTCTAAGTGTGAGACGTGGGGGGGGTGGGGGGGGGGGGGGGCGCTATTTTAAGTCGCAGGTGGGAATGCAATTACACTGAACAACTTGGGGGTGAAACAGTGCGCTATTCCAATTCTGGCCTCCTGTGCATCCTCGGTTTCCATCGCTCCACCATTGGCGGCCGTGCCTTCAGCCGCCTGGGCCCTAAACTCTGGAATTCCCTCCCTCAACCTCTCCACCTCTCTCTTCTCCTTTAAGACACTCCTTAAAACCTACTTCTTTGACCAAGCTTTTGGTCACCTGTCCCTAATATCTCCTTATGTGGCTCGGTGTCAAATCTTGTTTGATAATCGCTCCTGTGAAGCGCCTTGGGATGTTTTCATAGAATCATAGAATGATGCAGCTCAGAAGGAGGCCATTCGGCCCATCGTGCCTGTGCCGGCTCTTTGAACGAGCTCTCCAATTAGTCCCACTCCCCCCTGCTCTTTCCCCGTAGCCCTGCAATATTTTCTCCTTCAAGTATTTATCCAATTCCCTTTTGAAAGTTACTATTGAATCTGCTTCCACCGCCCTTTCAGGCAGCGCATTCCAGATCACAACAACTCGCTGCATAAAAAAAAATTCCCCTCATCTCCCCTCTGGTTCTTTTGCCAATCACCTTAAATCTGTGTCCTCTGGTTACCGACCCTCCTGCCACTGGAAACAGTTTCTCCTTATTTACTCGATCAAAACCCCTCATGATTTTGAACGCCTCTATTAAATCTCCCCTTAACCTCCACTTATTGTAAACATATTAATGTTTTAATGTGTTAAAGGCGCTATATAAATGCAAGTTCCTGTTGTTGTTGCTACATTTTTGGCTGACCAATCATGACGGAGTCAGCCATTATCATTGTTCTTCTGTCCTGGAGGAGCTAGCTTTAGGGAGAAGCAATGGTAGTTTGGACTGGATACAGTCGGCCTCCCGGCCTTCACATGTGTGTGGATTTGACTGAGATCACAATTTGCCGATGGCCATTTCAAGCTCTACTGAAACCCGCTTCACGAGGTTCTGATCAGACTCTCTCCCCTCTCCTCATTGTTCCCCCCGCCCCGCCCTGCCCCGCCCCACCATTGATACTTGGGAGTAATTCTATTTCAAGGATTCCACCTTTTGAAATATGTACAGATTGTTAATTTGTTTTTAATGACAGCAGTATATTTTACTTCAGGCAGCCTCCGTTCTGGCACTGTCGTTTTTCTTTTATCACTTTCTTGTCAGACTGCTGCGATTGTTTAAAGTTCTAATTGTTTTCCTTCCACAAAGCGAGCTTTGAGCCGGTTGTTGCCTGGGACTGCGTGTCTGTACTCGAACAGGCAGATGTCACACCCACCATTCTCCGCACTGTGACCCACTCCCACCTCGGCTGTGTCATCAGAAGCGGATCCAACGCTTAGAGACAGAGAGAGAGAGAGAGATAAAGAGACAAAAAAACGAGAGGGCAGGTTGCTCCAAAGCAGTCTCTACCAGCCAGTTGCAGAGCAGAATTGAAAGAGGGTTTAGAATAGGTCATTCTGCCCCTCATTTTGGGAAAGGTCACAGCAAAACCTTAATGGAGGGACCTTGGGTGGGACATAAATGTAGGAATTTTATAGGGATGGTTAACATCGGAACAGGAAGAGGCCATTCAGCCCCTCGAGCCCGTTACATTAGGAACTGGAGGAGGCCATTCAGCCTCTCGAGCCTGTTATATAGGAACAGGAGGAGGCCATTCAGCCCCTCAAGCCTGTTATATAGGAACAGAAGGAGGCCATTCAGCCCCTCCAGTCTGTTATATAGGAACAGGAGTAGGCCATTCAACCCCTCGAGCCTGTTATATAGGAACAGGAGGAGGCCATTCAGCCTCTCGAGCCTGTTCCGCCATTCAATGAGATCATGGTTGATCTGTACTTTAACTCCATCCACCTGCCTTGGTTCCGTAACCCTTAATACCATTGCCTAGCAAAAATCTATCAATCTCAGTTTTGAAATTTTCAATCGACCCCCAGCCTCAACAGCTTTTTGGGGGGAGAGAGTTCCAGATTTCCACTCCCCTTTGTGTGAAGAAGTGCTTCCTGACATCACCCCTGAACGGCCGGGCTCTAATTTTAAGGTTCTGCCCCCTTGTTCTGGACTCCCCCCACCAGAGGAAATAGTTTCTCTCTATCTACCCTATCAACTCCTTTAATCATCTTAAACACCTCAATTAGATCACCCCTTAATCTTCTAAACTCGAGGGAATACAAGCCCAGTCCGTGTAACCTGTCCTCGGAATTTAACCCTTTTAGCCCCGGTACCATTCTAGCCACAGGACAGAAATGTTCACCAGCCTCGTTTACCGCGAGATTAAGATGGCTTATACCAGACAGCGGGGAACAGATACTTACTGGCAGCTGAAGTATTTCTTCAGAACAGAAGGGTCTGGGATTATATTTTGTCCTCGTGCGAGGCAGTCGCGTGATATCGGCAGCAGAGGCAGCGGGTGAAGTCAAAGGTCAAGTGTTTAATTACCATCTTGCGTCTACTTGTTGGGTCCAGACGTCTACAGCAGACTGAGGGAGAGATGGAAAACAACAGGCAGCGGTTGGAGGGGGTGGATGTCAGTGGGAATGGGAGGCCGTGACAGTAATCTTAACCTCCGAGACCTGGAACCCAGGCCTCACAGAGAGCCAGTGACGGAAAGGATAGATTTGTGGACTGAGCTACATTGAAACCTGTCTAAACGGAGACCCGCAAAAACACAGACATTTACCGAGAGACCCAAATAAGGCTGGGGTTGTTTTCTTTGGAACAGAGGAGGCGGAGGGGAGATTTAATTGAGGTGTATAAAATTATGAGGGGCCTAGATAGAGTGGATAGGAAGGACCTATTTCCCTTAGCGGAGAGGTCAATAACCAGGGGGCACAGATTTAAAGTAATTGGTAGCAGTATTAGAGGGGAGTTGAGGAGAATTATTTTCACCCAGAGGGTGGTGGGGGTCTGGAACTCACTGCCTGAAAGGGTGATAGAGGCAGAAACCCTCATCACATTTAAAAAGTACTCGGATACGCACTTGAAGTGCCGTAACCTCCAGGGCTACGGACCGAGAGCTGGAGAGTGGGATCAGGCTGGATGGGTCTTTGTCAGCCGCCACAGACACGATGGGCCGAATGGCCTCCTTCTGTGTCGTAAACCTCTACGATTCTATGACAGGTTGTTGCTGGCTGTTGACAGGGTTTCTGCTGCACACCCCCAATTACCTGCTGATATTACTGCGATGCACACAGCATTAAATTACACAATGGAGCCTTGTTTGCAGACGCTCGGCAATAAATGCCAATTACTGCAGATACGGGGGCGTCCACGGAACAAAGATTTAATGTAATCACACAGGAGATCTTTATGTCGATTAGACTAATAATGACAGTTGGAGTATACTTTTGGAAAACCACTCACTGATTGCTAACCTAGAATCATAGAACAGTACAGCACAGAAGGAGGCCATTTGACCCATCGGGCTGGATTTTGTCTTGGGGTCGGGTTGGGGTCATGTAATCCGCATTTCGTGTTTCCCCCCCGACTCCAGATTAATGTGGATGCCTGATGCAATTTTCACTTAATTGGGCAATTGAGTTGCAGCATGTGGGAACCCATGAACTAATTAATGGTTTCAGTCTGAAACCCGCCTCTGATGATGTCATCATTGCTGACTGCCTGCTCTCAGAGATTGTGTGGCTACTGGTGAGAGAGGACCTGTTTGCATTGCTTCTGATGTGAGTGGACCTGGATGTGAGAGAGAGAGAGAGAGAGAGAATTTTTTGCATCCAAGTCCTCTTACACCAAATGCCATGACATTGAATGTAGTAGTATCAGAGGCGACTTTCACACCTGATACTACTACCTTCATCACATCTCCGTTGTAATAGTGGACTTGCAGCTGATAGTCAGCTATCCACTTGTGCTCCCGCCAGGTTTCACTGGCGTGTTTCACACCAGGCGTGCTTCACGTCAAAAAAGGGTTAAACTAGCTACAACGTTTCAAAATAGCATTACAGACCCAATTTAGGGCTTGTTAAGGGCTTTAATGGCCTCTCCCGCCTCTTGGAGGCGGGAGAGAGTCGGGAACCCCGCGACTGATTTTGTCAAAATTGCGTGGAGGCGGGATGGAGTCGGGATGGGGTCGGAAACCCCGACCCCGCAAATTTAACCCCCCACACGCCTCCAAACCCGACTCCATGGGTCATTCAAAATCCAGCCCATCGAGTCTGCGCCAGCTCTTTCGAAGAGCAATCCAGTTAGTCCCACTCCCCCCGCTCTTTCCCCATATCCCTGCAATTTTTTCTCCTTCCAGTATTTATCCAATTTCCTTTTGAAGGCTACTATTGAATCGGTATCCACCGCCCTATCAGGCAGCGCATTCCAAATCCTCACCACTCGATGCGTAAAAATGTTTTTCCTCGTGTCGCCTCTGGTTCTTTTGCCAATCGCCTTAAATCTGTGCCCTCGGGTTATCGAAAGATTTAAGGAAGATCTCAGCGAGACGTTCCCAAGAAAGATTTTTTTAAAACGGTGGAATATTACAGCACAGAATCAGCCCACCGAGTCTGTGCGGGTGGCTTTCTCCACGGGCCACCCAGTCTAATCCCAATCACCCGCCGCCTACTTGTAATGTTCCTCCTTTTCAAGAAACTATCTAATTTAGCAGTGACAGAGTTGATGGACCCTGCTCCAATGACGGTTTGACAGAGGTTTACAGAGGAGCTGACTTAGTGACGTGACTTGAACTGTGTCCAACTTGGAAGAGTGCCGAAAGACCCAAGAATTACACAGGCATTAGCTTCAGATTGATTTGCTTGCAGAGCACGCAGCTGGGGCCTCTTTGTCTCTGAGGGAGCTCGCATTTGACGAGAGGAGGGGGGGAGGGGAGAAAGAGAAAAGGAGGATCCCTCAGTTTCCTGTTCCAAACGTTTTGTCGGCAGGTGGAAGTTTTCAGAGTTTGCCTGAAGAGGCCAACCTCCGGAGGACGCACAGCTGGTGGGGGGGACCTCAGTCGGGACCTCAATCGCAGGCGAGAGGCTCAATCTGAGTTCAGGCCGTGTAGGTTCTGCTACAGCTCGAAGGGATTTGGATAGCGCGGTGAATTAACGCACTGTCCTTTTAGCTCTGAGATCCGGGCTTGAAACCACTCCACATTGAAGAGATGAACTGTGGGTGGTGAGTTGGGTTAGCACACTGTCCTTTCAGCCCTGGGTTTAAAACCAGCCCACATTAACGAGAAGAAAGCCGACTTGTTCAGATGCCAACGTAAAGAACTTGCATTTCTGTAGCGCCTTTCACATCCTCAGGACGTGCCAAAGCGCTTTACAGCCAATGAAGTACTTTTGAAATGTAGTCACTGTTGTAATGTGGGAAATGTGGCAGTCCCTTTGCGCACAGCAAGCTCCCACAAACTTTTTTTAATCAGTATTTTTAGCTGTTGGTTGAGGGATAAAAATTGTCCCAGGACACCGGGTAGAACTCCCCAGCCCTTCTTCGAAATAGTGTCATGGCATCTCTTACGTCCACCTGAGAGGGCAGACGGGGCCTCGGTTTAACATCTCATCTGAAAGACGGCACCTCCGACAGTGTAGCACTCCCTCAGTCCTGCCCCTCCAACAGTGCAGCGCTCCCTCGGCACTGACCCTCCGACAGTGCAACGCTCCCTCAGTACTGACCCTCCGACAGTGTGGCGCTCCCTCAGTACTGCCCCTCCGACAGTGCGCCGCTCCCTCAGTACTGCCCCTCCGACAGTGCAGCGCTCCCTCAGTACTGGCCCTCCGACAGTGCAGCGCTCCCTCAGTACCGCCCCTCCGACAGTGCAGCGCTCCCTCAGTACTGGCCCTCCGACAGTGCAGCGCTCCCTCAGTACCGCCCCTCCGACAGTGCGGCGCTCCCTCAGTACTGGCCCTCCGACAGTGCGGCGCTCCCTCAGTACTGCCCCTCCGACAGTGCAGCCCTCCCTCAGTACTGCCCCTCCGACAGTGCAGCCCTCCCTCAGTACTGCCCCTCCGACAGTGCAGCCCTCCCTCAGTACTGCCCCTCCGACAGTGCAGCCCTCCCTCAGTACCGCCCCTCCGACAGTGCGGCGTTCCCTCAGTACTGCCCCTCCAACAGTGCAGCCCTCCCTCAGTACTGCCCCTCCGACAGTGCAGCGCTCCTTCAGTACTGACCCTCCGACAGTGCGGCACTCCCTCAGTACTAGCAATGGGAGTGTCAGCCGGCCCAAGTCTCTGGAGTGGGACGTGAACTCACGACCTTCTGACTCAGAGGTGAGAGTGCAACCCACTGAGCCACAGGTGACACTTTGTCACGTTGTTCCAGTAAGGAGTGCTCTCTGAGTTCGGGGTTAAAGCACGGTTTCAGTGTTTTCAAATTTCAAGTGCGTTGTATCTGACCCGAAAGCACTTGTTGCTGAAACTTGACGTGAAATGTAGAAAGACGCCCAATTTTTCACCGCTAATAGGGGAGATTTTCCACTTTGAGGCTCCCATCAAATACCCGGGGAGCAGATCGAAGAACTGCCAACCTCAACCAGAACAACAACTTGCATTTATATAGCGCCTTTAATGTAGTAAAACGTCTCAAGGCGCTTCACCGGAGCGATTATCAGACAAAATTTGACACCGAGCCACATAAGGAGATATTAGAACAGGTGACCAAAAACTTGGTCAAAGAGGTCGGTTTTAAGGAGCATCTTAAAGGAGGAGAGAGAGGCGGAGAGGTTTAGGGAGAGAATTCCAGAGCTGGGGACCTGGTCAGCTGAAGGTACGGCCACCAATGGTGGAGCGATGGAAAACGGGGATGCTCAAGAGGCCAGAATTGGAGGAGCGCAGAGATCTCGGAGGGTTGTGGGGCTGGAGGAGATTAAAGAGGTCAGGAGGGGCAACTTCGTTTACCTTGACAAGTGCAGAAACAGCGAGATATTTGGCAAAAAAGAAAGTACCTTGTGAGTCGATGGTTGACAACAGAAGTGCTGTGAGTCGACAGTGATGGGAAAGGCCAGTGTTAGTGTCGTACGACACAGGCACAACTGACCGCGCCTCATTTTGTAGAATGTTTCTTGCCTCGCGTCGGTAGCGGTTTATATTGAGGCTCTTCACACCTGCGCCCAGTTGAATTCCGTTTCTGGTTTTTGTGCTTTCTGCTCATCTTTAAACCTGATAAACCGTAATGTATCCAGGTACATTTAAAGGAGTGGCGATTTGCATTTCATTTGCTTGGGAGGCACAGCACTAGTCAAAACTGCTGGGCACTAATTGAGAGGCTCGGCAGGGGAAGAGGGAGTAGAGGAATTCTTGCACTCTCTTATCTGCCGAACCTGTTGCCAAACAACTACTGGGGATTGGTTAAGTGATATATATTCCCAACACTTCAGTCAATGGCTCTTCCCATTTTATTTTTGTTACTTTGGAAGGTACAGCTCAAAATAGCGAACCTGGAATACTGCATACAGTTTTGGTGTCCATACTTAAGAAAAGACATACTTGCTCTCGAGGCAGTACAAAGAAGGTTCACTCGGTTAATTCCGGGGATGAGGGGGTGGACATACGAGGAGAGGTTGAGTAGATTGGGACTCTACTCATTGGAGTTCAGAAGAATGAGAGGCGATCTTATTGAAACATATAAGATTGTGAAGGGGCTTGATCGGGTGGACGCGGTGAGGATGTTCCCAATGATGGGTGAAACTAGAACTAGGGGACATAATCTTAGAATAAGGGGCTGCTCTTTCAAAACTGAGATGAGGAGAAACTTCTTCACTCAGAGGGTAGTGGGTCTGTGGAATTTGCTGCCCCAGGAAGCTGTGGAAGCTACATCATTAAATAAATTTAAAACAGAAATAGACCGTTTCCTAGAAGTAAAGGGAATTAGGGGTTACGGGGAGCGGGCTGGAAATTCGACATGAGTTTGAGTTCGGATCGGTCAAGGCCCTGTGGGTGGCGGAGCGGGCCCAGGGGCCGAGTGGCCTGGTCCTGCTCCTACTTCTTGTGTACTTTAGAGTTGAGGTTGGATCAGATCAGCCATGATCTCATTGAATGGCGGAGCAGGCTCGAGGGGCCGATTGGTCTACTCCTGCTCCTATTTCTTATGTTCTTATGTTCTTATGTAATAACTTCAGATGTCCATTCCTTGTTCTTTGGCCTACTGCTGATGTCCAAGCTGTCTCTTACAGTGATCTTTCAGTTCAACAGCACTAAAGTAGGGCCGGATGAGCTTAGTCCCATGGGGTTACAATCAAGGGTGTCTCTTAAAAGATTGACACTACTTGTATTTAGCACAAACTTTGGCCTACCTAAAACTCAATTTTTCGCATAAAATAACTAATATTAAAAAGGATATAATGACATTTCAGATAGCAGGGAAGGGGGGAGATAATTGATAAATTAATCAAACTTAGAGAGGATAAAAGGTCTTTAAAATTACGAAGGGGTTTGACAGGGTAGGCGTAGAGAAGGTGGGCTAGAAATTCATCGCAGGTGGTGGTGCAAAGCGGGCGGTATCGGGTCGGTCGGCTGCCCGTTACACGCAGTGTCTGATATTCACTTGCATTGACTGCAATGGGCCTGAATATCAGGGGCTGTGTATAACGGGCAGCCGATCCGATACTGCCCGCTTTGCGCCACCGCCTGCGACGAATTTCTACCCCGATGTCTCCACTTGTGGGAAAGTCCAACTCTCGGGGGCCATAAATAAAAGATAGTCACTAATAAATCCAATCGGGGATTCAGGAGAAACTTCTTTACTCCGAGAGTGGTGAGAATGTGGAACTCGCTACCACAGGGAGTGGTTGAGGAGAATAGCAGAGATACATTTAAGCACATGAGGGAGAAAGGAATAGAAGGATATACTGATGGGGTGAGATGAAGTAGGGGTGGGAGGAGGCTGGTGTGGAGCAGAAACACCGGCACGGACCAGTTGGCCTGTTTCTGCGCTGTTAATTCTATGTAATTCTATGTAAAGCCCCTGGTCTGGATGGATTGTATCCATGCATAGGTAAATGATAGCAGAGACACTATTACACATATATATAAAAATTCATTAGAAAATTGAATAGTGCCAGAGGACTGGCGAACAGCCAATGTGATTCATATCTATAAAAGGGGCGACAGAACAAGCCCAGGGAACAATAGACCAGTTAGCTTAATGTCAGCAGTAGGGAAGATAATGGCATCTTTACTCAAAGGTTTAATAGAAAAACATCTAGAAGCTGAAAATATAATAAAGGGTTGTCAGCACGGATTCCAAAAGAGAAGGTCCTGCTTGACCAACCTTATTGAATTATTTGAAGAAGTAACAGAAAGAGTAGACAAGTGTAATGCAGTAGATGTAATATATTTGGATTTCCAAAAAGCCTTCGATAAGGTACCGCATGGTAGACTCATGACTAAGGTCAGAGCATGTGGAGTCAGGGGACAAGTAGCAGAATGGATAGCAAGCTGGCCACAAAACAGAAAACAGAGAGTAGGGGTTAAGGGTGGCTACTTAGGCTGGTGGAAGGTGGGAAGTGGTGTTCCGTAGGGATCGGTGCTGGGACCACTGTCGTTCACCATTTACATAAACGATTTGGACTCGGGAATCGGAAGTACAAGATGACACCAAATTGGAGGGTATAGTTAATACTGAGGAAGGCTGCGACAAAATACAAGAAGACGTTAATAAACTTGCAGAATGGGTCTGTAAATGGAAAACGAATTTCAATGTAGATAAATATGAGGTGATGTATTTTGGTAGGAAGAATCAGGAGGCCACGTACTGCTTGGATAATAAGAGTCTAAATGGGGTAGAGGAGCAGAGGGATCTGGCGGTATAGATACACATCACTATAAGTAGCAACGCAGGTTAATAAGGCCGTAAACACAAACCAAGCACTGGGTTCATTGCTAGAGGGATAGAACTGAAAAGCAGAGAAGTTATGTTCAACTTGTATCGAACCTTGGTTGGACCACACTCGGAGTATTGTGAACGGTGCTGGTCTCTATATTATTAAAAGGATATAGAGGCACTGGAGAAAGTGCAAAATAATGGTCACACTTCTTAGTAGCGATGTAGAGTTCCAGAAAAGTGATTCTCTTTCTCTTCTCTGCCCAGAACACAAGCATGGACTGGTCGTCGCTGTCAAGGGAGGATTGCCTGACGTACGGAGGCAGCATGGTTGGTGCCAGTTGTGACTATGTTCCAGATGTCACCTTGATGTCATTCATCCTCTTCCTCGGTACTTACACCTGTTCGATGACACTGAAGAATTTCAAAACCAGCCCGTACTTCCCAACCACAGTAAGTCGGAAGGATTAACACTTGATGTCTTTCTATCAGTGACTGTTTGGCTTGTTTAACTTGTATTCATAGAAACTTACAGCACAGGAGGAGGCCATTCGGCCCGTCGTGCCTGTGCTGGCTCTTTGAAAGAGCAGTCGTGCTCAGTCCCACACCCCCTGCTTTTTGTCCGTAACCCTGTGAGCTCCTCATCCTCCAGAACCCGTCTGACTCCCTTTTAAAATTATTGATGGAATCGGCTTCCACCAGATCCCGACAACTCTCTGAGTGAAAACATTTCTCCTCATCTCCCCTCTAGATCTTTTGCCAATGATGTTGAATTGATGACCTCTGGTTATTGACCCACTCGCCAGAGGGAATAGTTTTTCTCTCAAAACCTCTCATCATCTTGAGAACCTCCATTAGGTCACCTCTTAACCTTCTCTGTTCCAAGGAGAGCAGTCCCAACTTTTCCAACCTCTCCTCATAACTGAAGTCCCTCATCCCTGGTGACATCCTGGTAAACCTCCTCTCTACGCTCTCTAAGGCCTTTACTTCTTTCTGCAAGTGTGGTGCCCAGAATTGTCCACAATACTCCAGCTGAGGCCTAACCAATTCTAACAGCAGACAAATATATGGTGTTGCCTCCGGATGTTGGCCAGTGATGTTCAGCACTTGTCCAATAGGCAGTTGAATCTGTTTGTGACCCCCCTGACCTGTATCAAACTGTGCTCTTTAATCTCAGTGTCAGTCATATTTTGCATATTAATGCTTCAAACATATTGGGTGGCGTAGTGAGTTAGCGTACTGTCCTTTCACCTCTATATTTCAGCCGTGGCTCAGTGGGTAGCGAGTGCTGCACTGTCGGAGGTGCCGTCTTTCGGATGAGACGTTAAACCGAGGCCCCGTCTGCTCTCTCGGGTGGATGTAAAAGACCCACGGCACTATTTCGAAGAAGAGCAGGGGGAGTTATCGCCGGTGTCCTGGGCCAATATTTATCCCGCAACCAACATCACTAAAAACAGATTACCTGGTCATTATCACATTGCTGTTTGTGGGAGCTTGCTGTGCGCAAATTGGCTGCCGCGTTTCCTACATTACAACAGTGACTACACTTCAAAAAGTGCTTCATTGGCTGTAAAGCACTTTGGGACGTCCTGAGGTTGTGAAAGGCGCTATAGAAATGCAAGTCTTTCTATTTTTATTTGAACCGCTGACTGATTGGATGGTAGTCTTCTTGGTGTCTTGGCTGTAAGGATCCTATCTGGAGTGCATTTGGGCAGTCTCAATGTAAAGGTGGCCTCAGACCATTACACCAGGCAGAATTTGGTTAGACCACACTTGGAGTACTGTGCATAGTTCTAGTCTTCATATTACAAAAAGGATGTAGAGGCACTGGAGAAGGTGCAAAAAAGATTTACAAGGATGATACCAGAACTGAGAGGTTATAACCATCAGGAAAGACCGAACAGGCTGGGGCTCTTTTCTTTAGAAAAGAGAAGGCCGGGGGGTGACCTGAGAGAGGTCTTTAAAATTATGAAGGGATTTGATAGGGTAGACGTAGAGAAGATGTTTCCACTTGCGGGGGAGACCAGAACTAGGGGCCGTCAATATAAGATAGTCACTAATAAATCCAATAGGGAATTCAGGAGAAACTTCTTCACCCAGAGAGTTGGTGAGAATGTGGAACTCGCTACCACAGGGAGTGGTTGAGGCGAATAGTATAGATGCATTTAAGGGGAAGCTAGATAAACACACGAGGGAGAAAGGAATAGAAGGATATGCTGATAGGGTGAGATGAAGTAGGGTGAGAGGAGGCTGGTGTGGAGCATAAACACCGGCACGGCCTAGTTAGGCCGAATGGCCTGTTTCTGTGCTGTACATTCGGTGTAATTTGAACAACTTGCCATGACATTGAGCTGGTCACTCCGAGAGACCACTAGGTGGGATAATTTTACAATACGGATGGAAAACTGCGAGATGCTGACCCGCAGTTTCCCGACATGCGAGGCTGCGAGGAGGGTGATTCCATAAAGTTGGCCTTTTGGTGTGGGGAACGTTGAACAAACTCTGCAGTCAGGTAAGGGGTGGATTGGGATAGTGTGCTCCACTGTTGCATTTCATTAAGGTGGAGAAGAGGGAGCTTTACTCCATATCAACCTGACCTGAGAGATCTCGGTGCTGATGTTGGCGGTCCAACACGGGAAAGTCATTTGTTCCCAGTGCCGACCTCCCTCACCTCAACCAGCAAAAACAATTCAACCAAAAATCGAAACCGTTCCAGATAAAAGTAGTGGTTTTTCAACAACAACAACTTGTATTTATATAGCGCCTTTAACATATTAAAACGTCCCAAGGTGCATCACAGGAGCGATTATCAAATAAAATTTGACACCGAGCCACATGAGGAGATATTAGGGACAGGTGACCAAAAGCTGGGTCAAAGAGGGAAGTTTTAAGGAGCGTTTTAAAGGAGGAGAGAGAGGCGGAGAGGTTTAGGGAGGGAATTCCAGAGTTTAGGGCCCAGGTAGCTGAAGGCACGGCCGCCAATGGTGGAGCGATTAAAATCGGGGATGCTCAAGAGGCCAGAATTAGAGGAGCGCAGAGATCTCGGGGGGTTGTGGGGCTGGAGCAGATTACAGAGATAGGGAGGGGCGAGGCCATGGAGGGATTTGAAAACAAGGATGAAGATTTTAAAATCGAGGCTTTGCCGGACCGGGAGCCAATGTAGGTCAGCGAGCACAGGGGGTGATGGGTGAACGGGACTTGGTGCGAGTTAGGACACGGGCAGTCGAGTTTCGGTTGACCTCAAGTTGACAGAAGGTGGAAGGTGGGAAGCCGGCGAGGAGAGCCAGATTGTAAATGTGGTAAATCAGAGAAACATCCTTATCATGCAGCTCCTCCCGGCCCACAAGGATTGCTCCCCGAGCCTGTCCTGGCCTCGCTGCAGCAGTCGGGAATCCCCAGGCCTGGGAACCTCGGCCACAGTTAAACTTTCAAAGCAGGTTAAATTCGAGGCTTCCATATTTAAAGTGCCAAGCCGCCTCCTGGGAGCAGGTTGACTGCCCGCACCGCCCCCCCACTCCCCCACCACCCCCCTGTCCCACCTCCGTTAAACCCGGACGTGGGCGGGTTGGGGGGTCGTGATTCTGATTTTTAACACTTTAACCTCTCATCCGACCCAAACAGGCCCTTTTTTGGGGGGGTAGGGGGGTTAAAATTCCCCTCGTAGTTGCCCTATTTAAAAAAAACTAGGCGGGAGCTCCTCTGCAGCGCCCCCCCCCCCAAGCACTGTGAGATGAAAGCTGGCTGGAAAAGGACTGATTTTCCCCCCAACGCCCGATTTTAAAACAGGCTGCGCACCTGTGTGATACAATCTGACCGCTCATGTGCAATACGAGGAGCCGCCCATGTCCGTGCGCTCGCACTGCTCCTGTTTTGTGCATATTTATTTAGCCATGTGTCGATCACCCTGGCACCCTCTTAACCAGCTTGGCCTGGCACTGTCCGCTGGCTGAAAGGTAGCCACCCTATTAAGAAAGAAAGGACTCACATAGATGCAGCCTCTTTCATAAGAACATTAGAACATAAGAATTAGGAGCAGGAGTCGGCCATTCGGCCCCTCGAGCCTGCTCCGCCATTCAATAAGATCATGGCCGATCTTCTACCTCAACTCCACTTTCCTGCCCGATCTCCATATCCCTCGAGTCCAAAGGGGCCTCACAACCTCAGGACGTTCCAAAGTGCTTCACAACCGATGAAGTCGTTTTTTTTTTTGGGAACGTTGTCACTGTTGCGATGTGGGGAAACACGGCAGCCAATTTACTTGGACTCTAAAGGGGAGGGGCCGGGGCCCAGCTGGACCACCAGGGATCGGGGTGCCGGCAAATGAGCCCGGCGCTCAGGGGGAATGCCGGGCTGACGGAGGGCAATCAGCCCTCCGCGGGGCGGGGGGGGGGGGGGGCGGTGTGCGGGGGCTGCAGAGGAGGCAGAGGGGGCAGGTGCCCAATGGCCGCCCAGCACCTCTTAGGGCGCTAACGGGAGGGCAAAGCAGCCAAGTTTTGCCCCCTCGGGGAATCAAGGGATATGGAGGTCGGGCGGGAAAGTGGAGTTGAGGTCGAAGATCAGCCATGATCTTACTGAATGGCAGAGCAGGCTCGAGGGGCCGAATGGCCGACTCCTGTTCCTGATTCTTATGTTCTTCTGTTTGTGCACAGCAAGATCCCACAAACAGCAGTGTTTTGATCGCACGCTCACTTTAAAAAAAAAAATGACCTGATCCTGTGCAGCAGGCAAAAAGTGTCCACCCTAAACCTAATTCATCGCTGTGCTAAATTATGAAGAAGGGGCCAAGACTGATACTAAGGTTACGGGAATAAGGACTGACCTAGATGATCGAATATTTTATGTATCTCCAGGGTTTGAGTGCTGCTAAGTCCATGGATGTCGCTCTCTGTCAGCAGCTGGTGAGAGTTAAGGGCTTTTTTAGGCTGGATTAATGTTGCAGTGTTTTGCTTGATTGCTTTTGGAAATTAGGAGAGATATTTCACAGAGGTTTATATGCCTGGAGGTCAATGATAAGGCAGTTGTTCCTGGCCTGCAGAGAGAATGGGCTTGATCAGCTGAATTGCCTTTCCATTCTTCCGCTGTCCCCTGTGGCCGCTGTCCCCTGTGACCGCTGTTCCCTGTGACCGCTGTCCCCTGTGACCGCTGTCCCCTGTGATCGCTGTCCCCTGTGACCGCTGTTCCCTGTGACCGCTGTCCCCTGTGACCGCTGTCCCCTGTGACCGCTGTCCCCTGTGATTGCTGTCCCCTGTGACCGCTGTCCCCTGTGACCGCTGTCCCCTGTGACCCCTGTCCCCTGTGACCCCTGTCCCCAGGTCTCCCCCTGTGCTGTTCTATAACCGGCCACTAGGCGGAGCACAGAGGGGATCGGAAGGGCCCGGCCTCCAATTTGTGGCCTGGTCACACTGCTGGAGCCTGGAGCTCGCTCGCCAGGCAGTCATAGACACGCCCTCCACACACACACACACACACACACTCCCTCACACACTTACACTCTTCACACTCTCACACTCACTCTCACACACTCACATTCACTCAGACACACATACACACTCACTCACACTGTCTCACATACACACACTCGCACACTCACTCACACTCAGACACACACACTCACTCACACTCACTCTCACACACACACACACTCACTCACACATACTGTCTCACATACACACACTCACACTCACTCACACACACACACTCAGACACACACACACTCACTCTCACTCACATTCTCACACACACACACTCACTCATACACGCGTGCACACGCACACTCACATGCTCACTCTCACTCACATTCTCACACGTACACACACTCACACACACACACTCACACACACACACACACTCAGACACACACACACCGCGTCTCTCTGTGTATATGTGTGCCTGTCAGTCTGTGAGCATCTGTATCCCTCTGTGTGAGTGAGAGAGAGATAGTGAGCGAACATTTCTCTTCCATTTCCGCTTCTAAAGCGAGTGCAGGAGACCTGGGAGCATTCTCAGACGCTCTGACTGGAACAAAACACGGGGTGATTGCCCTGGTGAACGGGTCTCTTTGGTTATTGTTTTGAACATGTCGTTCTTGGCTTGAAGTCGAGCTGGGCGAGTTACTGAGCTCCTGTACTGTGTTGTAGCGGGCCGTGCAAGCAGTCAACTTAAAGAAAATGCTTTGAAATTTGAGCACGGAACTTTCACACTGACTGAGCACAGAAATCCATCAAACCCTGCACCTAATGCCAGTAAAGCCTCTGGGCAGCTTTGTGAAGCTGCTCACTCCGAGTTTGCCAAAGTAAATGTTCGTTTGCCTGTTGCCTTATCACCAGCGAGGGGCTGGGTCACTCTGTCATTGTTCCCCGGGCTTTGTGCTTTACTTTAGCAGCTTGGAAGCTGCTGTCAGCCAACGCGTTAAAGGGCAATCGAAGCGCAAGCGGGGTTCGCATTACAGGACCGGCGTTGGGAAATCGGCCAGAAGCGCGGGGTTGAGAAATTGCGGCCGTGCTTCTCACGGTTTTCTGCCCCCATAATTTTAATGGCCGCAAAAATCGCGGAAAGTGCAGCCACGGTACGGGCTGGCAGCGGGCGAGGCTCCATGTCAGGACAAACCTTCATAATACGTCCCCCCCACCACTGAAATAACAATAACTTGCATTTATATAGCGCCTTTAACGTAGTAAAACGTCCCAAGGTGCTTCACAGGAGCGATTATAAACCTCAGGACGTCTCAAAGAACTTTACAGCCAATGAAATACTTTTTTTGAAGTGTAGTCACTGTTGTAATGTGGGAGACGCAGCAGCCAATTTGCGCACAGCAAGCTCCCACAAACAGCAATGTGATAATGACCAGATAATCTGTTTTTTAGTGATGTTGGTTGCGGGATAAATATTGGCCCCAGGACACCGGGGAGAACTCCCCCTGCTCTTCTTCAAAAATAGTGGCTGCGGGATCTTTTAGGTCCACCTATCCGCCCCGTGACCAGTCCGGATGATTGGCGGCTCTGCGGTGAGCTTGCTGTGCCGATCCTCGGGCTCTGTCTCTGCTGCTCTTGAGCGACGGGGATGAGTATGGCACACACGCGGCGTGTGAAACCAGAGACTCTGAGCGAGGGATGGTCAGACGAGATGGAGAAGAAAAAAAAAATAATCAACTGATTGCATCGAGGCAGGAGCTGCCTGTAACTCGAACCCTGAGTGGAAATTCCATTTGCAGTCAGATATACGTTACACGGGTGAGAGGTCGGTGCCACGGCGAACAGGAGCTCTGTTATTAGGGTCTGTCTTTTCAGGTGGGTTCTTACGATGCCCACCCACCTCACTCGTAAACCTTCCATAGCGCTGGAAGAGGATTAGAAGAGGAGCTATAGAAACTTCTCACCTCAAGAAACCACTTCAGGCCCATTGAATTATTTTTGAAGCATAATCAACTGTTGTTATGTAAACAAATGGAGGCAGAAAGATTTCACACAGCAAGACTTCAGCTGCGGAGTTGAATGACCTGTTTTTGACTAAAGGAGGAGACTTGGTCAGCCCGGCACTGTTAGCTGAGGCTGGTTACACAGTAATAAAGACTTGCATTTAAATACAGCGCCATTCACAACCTCAGGACATCCCAAAGCGCTTTATAGCCAATGAAGTACTTTTGAAGTTGTTGTAATGGGTGAAACTGTTGTAATGTAGGAAATGCGGCAGGTAATTTGCACACAGCAAGATCCCACAAACAGCAACATGATAATGACCATATAATTATTTTAGTGATGTTGATCGAGGGATAAATATTGGCCCCAGACACTGAGGAGAACTCCTCTGCTGCCCTTCTTCAAAAATAGTGGCCATGGGATCTGTGACATGCACTCGAGGGGGCAGATGGGTCCTCGGTTTAGCGTCTGCATCTGACAGTGCGGCATTCCCTCAGCACTGCCCTGGGAGTGTCAGCCTGGATTTTGTGCTCAAGTCTCTGGAGTGGGACCTGAACCCAAAACCTTCTGACTCAGAGACGAGAGTGGGTGCTAAGCACTGAGCCACAGCATTGTTAGCTGTAGGTATAACCTGTTGATCTCGCATTGTGATTTGATTTAACTGTCTGAAAAAAAGAAAGACTTGCATTTATACGGCGCCTTTCACGACCACCGGACGTCTCAAAGCGCTTTACAACCAATGAAGTACTTTTGAAGTGTGGTCACTGTTGTAATGTAGGAAACGTGGCAGCCAATTTGTGCACAGCAAGCTCCCACAAACAGCAATGTGATAATGACCAGATCATCTGTTTTAGTGATGTTGGTTGAGGGATAAATATTGGCCCAGGACACCGGGGAAAACTCCCCTGCTCTTCTTCGAAATAGTGGCCGTGGGATCTTTTACGTCCACCTGAGAAATCAGACAGGACCTCGGTTTAACGTCTCATCTGAACAAGGCACCTCTGACAGTGCAGCACTCCCTCAGCACTGCACTGATAGTGTCAGCCTAGCGGAACTTGAACACGGATCTGAGACCTGCAGGAGTATCTCACCACCAGTACAAAGTGTGGCCAGATGTAGTTTAAAAGTGTGGGGGCTTGATCTAAGAATCTCAGAAATTAAGGACTGTTCGGTCGTTCCATTGAGATTTCTGTAATTCTGCCTAGCAACAGAAACTCACCGAAAGGTAAATCACTTCTCATAACTTACGATTGAGAAGAGTGTCGGGCGCCTCGAAAGCTGAGTAGGCCTCTCACCGGCCGGAAAACCCACTCAGCAAATGACCTGTATTGTTGGCAGAAGACGAGATGTTGGCTGGAGTTGGGTTGCCCTCCTGTTGGGCATGTGGGGTCCTCGATCATTCATTGCACTTTTGTTTCTCTCCCCATCAGATCCGCAAGCTGATTAGCGACTTTGCCATCATCCTGGCCATTCTGATCTTCTGCGGACTCGACGCTCTAGTTGGAGTAGATACACCAAAACTTATTGTGCCAAGTGAGTTCAAGGTATGGCTGTTTACTTTCTTGTTCCTTACAAATACCAGGCTTTTCCTCCCCTCTGCGTTCCTTCTTTGGTTTCGTAGTCCAGTTGAAACCGTATTGATTTCCCTCAATAAACCGCTCCCTTTGAAATATGTTGTTTATAATTATGTCTAATAGTTCCTTTCTGGTGTATTCATTACACAGCATGACTAGGGGAAAATCCTGCTCCAAGATAGGCGATTGGATATAATGCACGTTCCCATCTGTTCCAGTCTGGTACATGCTGCAGTGGAGTGTTGATGTGCGCAATTCTTTAATCAGAGCAGCCTAACTATTAACAGTAGGAGCTAGAGCCAGTGTGAGTCGACAGTTTCAAACAACTTGGACTGGACTGCATTAGATTCCAGCCTGTTCTTCAAATCAGAGAATCAGAGAAGTTTACGGCACAGAAGGAGGCCATTCGGCCCATCATGCCTGTCTCGGCTCTTTGTAAGAGCTCTCCAATTTTCTATCCTGCAATATTTTCCTTTTCAAGTATTTATCCAATTCCATTTTGAAAGTTATTATTGAATCTGCTTCCATTGCCCTTTCAGGCAGCGCGTTCCAGATCACAACAACTCGCTGCGTTAAAACATTTCTCCTCATCTCTCCCCTCTGGTTCTTTTGCCAATTATCTTAAATCTGTGTCCTCTGGTTACCGACCCTCCTGCCACTGGAAACAGTTTCTCCTTATTTACTCCATCAAAACCCCTCATGATTTTGAACTGTTGAGGTTTGTTCTATTATGCCAATGAGAAAACTGACAGGAAGGTTCCCCCTTTTGGCCATGGCTCAGTGGGTACCACTCTTGCATCTGAGGCAGAAGGTCATGGGTTCAAGCCCCACTCCATGGAACTTGATGTATATAATCTCGGTTGGCACACCCAGTGCAGTACTGAGGGAGTGCTGCACTGTCGGAGGTGCTGTCTTTCGGAACTGAGGTTGTGAAAGGCACTATATAAATGCAAGTTCCTTCTTTTCTTCTTTACTCCTGGAGTTGGATCCGGTTGGATCTGCGCACAACATGAACTAGCCCCTGGTTGCTTAGCCTAGAGTGATGAGATGAGAAGCTCCAGGCCCTCCTCCAATGCGGATTGGAGCTGGTGATCATTAGGGGCGGCCTCTTCCAGTGGAGAGTGACCAGGGGGTGTGTTCATGCATTAGGAGCAGGAGGAGGCCCTTCAGCCCCTCGAGCCTGTTCCGCCATTCAATGAGATCATGGCTGATCTACAACCTAAATCCATATACCCGCCTTTGGCCCCATATCCCTTAATACCTTTGGTTAACAGAAATCTATCAATCTCAGATTTAAAATTAACAATTGATCTAGCACCAATTGCCATTTACGGAAGAGAGTTCCAAAATTCTACCGTCCTTTGTGTGTAGAAGTGTTTCCTAATTTCACTCCTGAAAGGTCTGGCTCTAATTTTTAGACTATGCCCCCTAGTCCTAGACTCCCCAACCAGCGGAAATAGTTTCTCTCTATCTACCCTATCTGTTCCCCTTAATATCCTGAAAACTTCGATCAAATCACCCCTTAACCTTCTAACTTCCAGGGAACACAAACCCTAGTTTGTGTAATCTCTCCTCGTAATTAAACCCTTGGAGTCCGGGTATGATTCTGGTAAACCTACGCTGCACTCCCTCCAAGGCCAATATATCCTTCCTAAGGTGTGGTGCCCAGAACTGCTCACAGTGCTCCAGGCGTGGGCTAACCATTCCTGAGCCTGGGCGCATTGGAAGGCCTGGGTTCAGTAAATAGAGAAAGATCAGGCGCAGGAGGCCCAAAAGGGAACTCCACGCCTCCCGCAACTATCCGTCTGTTAATGTAAACAAATGGGAAAAAATCAGGTGGGTTCCCTTATATTGGCCTTGGAGGGGCTGCAACGCAGATTCACCAGAACAATACCAGGACTAAAATTATGAGGACCGGTTACTAGACTGGGCTTGTGTTCCCTCGAGTGTAGAAGATTAGGGGGTGATCTAATTGAGGTGTTTAAGATGATTAAAGGAGTTGAGAGAAACTATTTTCTCCGGTGGGGGAAGAGTCCAGAACAAGGGGGCAGAACCTTAAAATTAGAGCCAGGCTGTTCAGGGGTGATGTCAGGAAGCACTTCTTCACACAAAGGGTGGTGGAAATCTGGAACTCTCTCCCCCCAAAAAGCTGTTGAGGCTGGGGGGGTCAATTGAAAATTCCAAAACTGAGATCGAGAGATTTTTGTTAGGTAAGGGTATTAAGGGATACGGAACCAAGGCGGATAGATGGAATTAAGGTGCAGATCAAGAACTGATTGAATGGAGGAACAGGCGCGACAGGCTGAATGGTCTCCTCCTGTTCCTATGTTCCTTCAGGGCTTGCGTTCCTCCCCATCTGATTTCCCTCCATTTGCTGCCTCCAGGGTATCCCAGGTACCCAGGCTGAAGATCAGGGAGATGCAACCCCCCCGCTCCCTGATCGCCACTGTGAATGTCCTAAGACCAGGAACACAGAACGAACGAGTGGAGACTTGCAGGCTGGAATCTGTGGCCCGCCCTGCTGATATCCCAATGTGCCGTCTCATTTGGCGTGACCCTTCACCCTTGTTGCATTGAAAAAAGGGGGAATTCCGCTCCGGTGTTTCGGGCGGGCATTTCTTTTTCTGTCGGACCAGCAAGTCACATGATCCTGCCTGCTTGGAAACCTTGCACACACAAGGGCTGTTTTTTTTTCCCCAGCACTGTTCAATCGCCATTTAATACAGGGCAATTGAGAGAATTACCACCATGTCGACCATTCGCACGCTCCCTTGCTATAATCTGTTGCTAATACACTGCTAAAATGCACACTGTCTGTCGTCACCTGCTTTAACATCCCTCCAAAGTGGGGGCGTGGGGTGGGGGGGGCAGAAATCTCAGGAAGAAAACCAGTATAGAATCATTCAGCACAGAAGGAGGCCATTCGGCCTATTGTGTCTGTGCCGGCTCTTTGAAAGAGCTCTCCAATTAGTCGCACGCAATGTTCCCCCAATTTTATTTGGGGCCGCGTGGACCCTTTAACAGGCTGCGCGGCCCATTCAAAAGTCCGGCTCACCGGCTGCGCGGGTCTCCTGGAGCGCTGCATGGCCACGCAGCTTAAAGGGAACATTGGCCCCACTCGCCTGCTCTTCCCCCATAGCCCTGCAATTCTTTCCCTTTCCTGTATTTATCCAATTTCATTTTGAACCTGCTTCCCCCGCCCTCTCGGGCAATACGTTCCCAATCACAACAGTTCGCTGAGTAAAAAATGTCAGGTGGTCGTGCTCCTGGTTTAGCGATCCTTCGATCGGTGAGCTGCCCTGTAACTCACTCCTCGTCGCGCGCTCCTCTCCGTAAGAGCTTATCCCTCCCTCCCTCCCTCCCTCCCTCCCTCGCTGCCATCTGTCCAGCAGCGACAGCTGAAAAACAGGTCTGTAAGTACAGTGCACAAAAGACTCGGCTAAACAGCTGTCAGATCAAAGCAACGTTCGTGGATAAAAAGAAAGCTTAAACTGCGGGCTTTTCCTTCAATGCAGAGCCTGCGATCTTGCACAGATACAATCAGAATTAAAATAAACAGGGAACCCACTTCGGAGCTGCAAGCCCTTGTGCCAGGTTACAATGATGATGTTTAAAATGCTGCCCCAGTGTCGTTGAGTATATTCAAGGCTGAGATTGATAGATTTTTGGACTCTCGGGGAATCAAGGGATATGGGGATCGGGCGGGAAAGTGGAGTTGAGGTAGAAGATCAGCCATGATCTTATTGAATGGCAGAGCAGGCTCGAGGGGTCGTATGGCCGACTCCTCCTTCTATTTCTTATGTTCTTAAAAGTTAAACGGGCGTATAAGGAGTGGAATATAACAAATGATGGAATGTGAGATAATTTCAGCAGAAACTCTAGGTTATGGTGTGAATGGTTTGCAATCCCAGTGTGGACCTCACCAGACTAGGACCTGTGAAAGAAAGAACTTGCATTTCTATAGCGCCTTTCACCACCTCAGGACGTCCCAAAATGCTTTACAGCCAATTAAGTATTTTTGAAGTGTAGTCACTGTTGTAATGTAGGAAACGCAGCAGCCAATATGCGCACAGCAAGCTCCCACAAACAGCAATGTGATAATGACCAGATCATCTGTTTATTGGTGATGTTGGTTGAGGGATAAATATTGGCCAGGACACCGGGGAGAACTCCCCTGCTCTTCTTCAAAATAGTACTGTGGGATCTTTTATGTCCATCTGAGAGAGCAGACGGGGCCTCGGTTTAACATCTCATCCGAAAGACGGCACCTCCGACAGTGCGGCGCTCCCTCAGCACTGCACTGGGAGTGTCAGCCTGGATTTTGTGCTCAAGTCTCTGGAGTGGGACTTGAACCCACAACCTTCTGACTCAGAGGCAAGAGAGAGAGAGAGTGCTACCCACTGAGCCACGGCTGACAATGAAGTACTTTTGAAGTGTAGTCACTGTTGCAATTGTGGAAATGGTGTTGTGGTGATATCGGGAATCCTTGGTTCATGTCCAGTGAGGGTGCGGGCGCGACCCTATTATGGCTTTGTGCATTCACATGACATTCCGCCGTCCACTATTTATCGGAGGTTTAGACCTATTTAAAGCTGATCTGCTCTACGTGAGGAGTGCCGCAGAAATGAACTTGTTGGCGGCGGCTATCGCTTTGCCTGCTGTCTGGTTCAACTTGCTGCTTTGCCATTCTTTCTCTAGCCGACCAGCCCGGACCGAGGCTGGATTGTGCCGCCGTTCGGGGGCAACCCATGGTGGGTGTGTCTCGCCTCTGGCCTCCCTGCCCTGCTCATCACCATCCTGATCTTCATGGACCAGCAAGTCACCGCCGTAATTGTCAACAGGAAGGAGCACAAGTTGAAGGTCAGTGTTAAGCGTTTATCGGAAGTGCATTGTAGCATTGTAGCGCACAGAAGGAGGCCATTCGGCCCATCGTGCCTGTGCCGGCTCTTTGAAAATTCTACCCTATTAGTCCCGCTCCCCCCCCCCTGCTTTTTTCCCCCATTGCCCTGCAATTTTTTTTCCTTTTCAAGTATACATCATGAGGTCTGCGCTTGCGTATGAGGAGAGATTGGGTCGATTGGGCTTATACTCGCTGGAGTATAGAAGAATGAGAGGGGATCTCATCGAAACATATAAAATTCTGACAGGTCTGGACAAACTAGATGCAGGAAGAATGTTCCCGATGGTCGGAGAGTCCAGAACCAGGGGTCATAATCTAAGGATAAGGGGTAAGCCATTTAAGACAGAAATGAGGAAGAATTTCTTCACCCAGAGAGTAGTGAACCTGTGGAATTCTCTACCACAGAAGGTAGTTGAGGCCAAGTCATTAAATATATTCAAGAATTAGTTAGATATATTTCTTAAAGCTAAAGGTATCAAGGGATATGGGGAGAAGGCAGGGACAGGGTTCTGAGTTTGGATGATCAGCCATGATCTCATCGAATGGCGGAGCAGGCTCGAGGGGCCGAATGGCCTACTCCTGCTCCTATCTTCTATGTTTCTATGTTTCTATGCGATTGCTCGCACCGATTTGACGCCTCCTCGTGATTGGGCAGCTAGTCTGAGCTGTGCCATCATAGAGAGGCTTCAAGACGAGGCAAAGCACCAACAGCAGAGGGAGGAAGTGAAAATCAAACAGCCAGTCCTGAAGGGATAATTACTAGTCCGAGCCCCTTTAGGGCTACCCTGGATCAGGCGTACTCCCCAGACGTTTACCTTCAACTAAAGCTTGAGGTAGCCGAATCCTAAAGACGCTTAATTGGGTCTAAAGGTCCGGGCTATCTCTCCCTAAAGGAAAGGAACAACCTGAAGATGTTACCGTCCTCCAGATAGCACTTTTAATAAGTTTAGCTAGACTGTAACGTTCCGGATATTATGAGGGTCTGGAAAACTCCCTCAGAATTCTGCAACTCCTCACCAAAGAGCGTACAGAGATTGAGTTCGCGAGTTTGATACAGAAGTCTTATGTGAGACAATTCTAAAAATATATAGATTTATTAAAGAACCGACATGTAATTTACAGTTGGTGATTCAATCGCAACATTAACAGTTCCAAAAACAGAAATCTTACAATTCTATTATCAGAGATCCTTATTCTCAAATCCTAACTTCGCTAGTTTTACAGTTCTTAGTTTATTCCAGGATATCCACCAAAATCAAATACCTTTGATACCTTTGATCCCCGAGGTACAAAGAGTTGTAGATTTACAGAGCTTGCCTCTGAAGCCGAGAATCGCTTTGCCCCTTTACAGCGAGACTATCATCCCATTTGAAAGTTAAATTTTTATACCCTTTCTCAGTGGTATTTCCTTTGAAGTTTTCTGCTGATGTAAGCTAATTATCTCTAGTCATTTTTCTGTTGACCCCTGCTATTCTTAAAGTCAGTTCAGCTGGAAGCATTAAGAATTATGTTTCTACCCTAGGTGTTCGAAGCTTATCATAAAAACGATGTGACCAGCAGGTGCATCTATTTGATGTCATTCTTACCAAGGTCTTCTATGCAATTCTTAAGTCACCTCAGCTGGTTGCAACACAGAATCGTGTCTCCTAGGTGTTCCAAGTTCAACACAAAAACAATGTGACGGCTGGTGCCTCCCCCACTTGATGCCATTCCCACGAAGGCATATGTTTCTTAATTTTCTGTGTTTGTTTACAAAGTGTACTTTAAAACACCTTAACTGGGTGTACCATTGTCTTTTTTCCAAAGACTCAGACGTCAGGAGCCTCCAACCTTCTGTTTCAACAAGGCTATTGATTCAGTGTCAACAACTTATCTTATCTCAATAGCCTGTATGCTGTTTACAGCTTCTCCATTGTTGAGGCTTCCAGATTTTCAAGCCCAGTTTGTCATGTTACAAAGGCCAGAATATTTCATAGAATGGTGTATTTTTCTGAATATGGCTTATTCCTTCACAGTCCCACCGGGCTGTGCGCACTCACATCCGAGTAGCTGCTTATAGATTGGCATTGGATTGGTATTTTTCAAATGGTGAGAAGCTGGGAACTGTGGAGGAGCTGAGAGATTTAAGGGTCCAAGTACAGAAATCACTAAAAGCTGGAGGGCAGGTACAAAAAACCAATTTTTTTAATTCATTCACGGGATGTGGGCGTCGCTGGCAAGGCCAGCATTTATTGCCCACCCCCAGTTACCCTTGAGAAGGTGATGCTGAGCCACCTTCTTGAACCGCTGCAGTCCCTGTGGTGAAGGTACTCCCACAGTGCTGTTAGGGAGGGAGTTCCAGGATTTTGACCCAGCGACGATGAAGGAACGGCCGATATATTTCCAAGTCAGGATGGTGTGTGACTTGGAGGGGAACTTGGAGGTGGTGGTGTTCCCATGCGCCTGCTGCCCAATTAAAAAGGCTGATGGAATGTTGGCCTTTATCTTGAGGGGGGCTGGAATACAAAGGGGTGGAAGTTATGTTACAGCTGTACAGAGCTCTGGTTAGACTCCATTTAGAATAACTGCGTTCAGTTCTGGGCCCCGCACCTCAGGAAGGATATATTGGCCTTGGAGGGGGAGCAGCGCAGATTCACCAGAATTATACCGGGAATAAAGGTTTAAATTATGAGGACAGGTTGCACAGACTAGGCTTGTATTCCCTCGAGTATAGAAGATTAAGGGGTGATCGAATTGAAGTGTTTAAGATGATTAAAGGAGTCGATAGGGTAGATAGAGAGAAACTATTTCCTCTGGTGGGGGGAGTCCAGAACAAGGGGGCATAACCTTAAAATTAGAGCCCGGCCGTTCAGAGGTGATGTCAGGAAGCACTTCTTCACACAAAGGGGAGTGGAAATCTGGAACTCTCTCCCCGAAAAAGCTGTTGAGGCTGGGGGTCAAATGAAAATTTCAAAACTGAGATTGATAGATTTTTGTTGGGTAAGGGTATTAAGGGTTATGGAACCGAGGCGGGTAGATGGAGTTAAGATACAGATCAACCATGATCTCATTGAATGGCGGAACAGGCTCAAGGGGCTGAATGGCCTCCACCTGTTCCTATGTTCGTATTGGTAAAGGGCTCAGGTGTGACCAGGTAGCCATCATTAGAAAGACCTGTGGAGAGCTGAAAATCTCCCTTAAAGGGAAAGAGCATCCAACTGAATTACTCCAGACAGTTATGCTGAACCTTTATAAAGCGCTGGTTAGGCCACAACTGGAGTATTGTGTCCAGTTCTGGTCACCACACTTTAGGAAGGATGTGAAGGCCTTTGAGAGGGTGCAGAGGAGATTTACCAGAATGGTTCTGGGGATGGGGGATCTTAGCTACAAGGACAGGTTGGAGAAGCTGGATTTGTTTTCATTAGAGCAAACGAGGTTGAGGGGTGATTTGCTAGAGGTGTACAAGATTATGATGGGTTTGGATAGGCTAGACGGGGAAAGGCTGTTCCCACTAGTTGATGGTACAAGGACTAGGGGACACAGATTTAAGGTTTTGGGCAAGAGATACAGGAGGGATGTGAGGAAAAACTTTTTTACGCAGCGAGTGGTGAGGACCTGGAACTCTCTGCGGACGGAAGTGGTGGAAGCGGAGACACTGAATGTTTTCAAGGGGAGACTGGATAGGCACTTGAGGGAAATAAACTTACAGGGCTACGGGGATAGAGCGGGGGGAATGGGACTGACTGGATTGCTCCACAGAGAGCCGGTTGCGGACTCAATGGGGCCGAATGGCCTCCTTCTGTGCCGTTATGACTCTATGGCATCTCCTGGTTGTCCCTTGCTCTAGTGTTTTGTGTATGTATATACTTTTCTGGAAAGAGGAAGTGTAGGAAACAACATTTTGTGTTGAACTTCTCCTCAACTTAATAACAATCCACTGCAGTGACATCATGGACAAGAACTGTGCGAGCACTGGGTGAGTGATTGAAAGGCGTCAGTAGTTGTGCAGGTATCTTTCATAGGAAAGAAAGAACTTGCATTTCTACAGCACCTTTCAGGACGTCCCAAAGTGCTTTACAACCAATGAAGTACTTTGGAAACACAGCCACTGTTGTAGTGTAGGAAAGCTGGAGGGACTGTAGGGCAGTCCCCTCTAAGTAGCAGCAAGGTCCTGGTTGTTGCTGAATTAACATTCGGAGCTTCTTTAGCCCCCCTGTCCCTTGAGCGGAATAATGATTCCAAAGCGAGAGCTCCCTTTTAAACACGTTGCCAGTTTAAGACACTTCTGCCTTTTGTACTAAACAATGAGGTGATCAGGGAGGTAGCACAGCAGCTGTGTATCCAAGGGCAACCAGAGCGATTACAGTCAGATAAAAGAATGGGACTGTAGAGGCCGAAGACTTAAAAAACAAACCACCAAGTACCAGAGTGAAGGAAAACATAAATAAAAATAGATGGGAAAGTGTTGAATACTCCATTTCTCATTAATCAGAAAGCTTACCCCTCAAATCAAAGAATCTGAGGGGGATTGAAAGATTCTGAGGGGGATTGACAGGGTAGATGCTGAGAGGCTGTTTCCCCCTGGCTGGGGAGTCTCGAACTAGGGGGCACAGTCTCAGAATAAGGGGTCGGCCTTTTAAGGCTGAGATGAGGAGGAATTTCTTCACTCAGAGGGTGGTGAATCTTTGGAATTCTCTACCCCAAAGGGCTGTGGATGTTGAATCGTTGAGTATATTCAAGGCTGAGAGCGATAGATTTTTGGATATTAAGGGAATCGAGGGATATGGGGATCGGGCAGGAAAGTGGAGTTGAGGTCAAAGATCAGCCATGGTCTTATTGAATGGCGGAGCAGGCTCGAGGGGCCGAATGGCCGACTCGAGCTCCTAATTCTTATGTTCAAAGGTGAGTGCTACCATCAGAATCCTTTTCTATACAAAATTGGTTACAAAAGATTTATCACTAAGCTTCTTTTTTTCCCCTCCTGTTAACTTGTTCTTTTTTTATATTTTAGTTAAATTTCAATTCAGCGCCCCTGTCATCTTGGGTTTCAGTGTTCGTGATTTTCAACTTCCCCACTCGCGGGGGATAGATCTTGACTTTGTCCGACAGTGTAAAATGGGCGATAGCGAGTCGGCAGCCCCTTTTACATCTCAACAACAACAACTTCTATTTATACAGCGCCTTTAACATAGTAAAACGTCCCAAGGTGCTTCACAGGAGCGATTATCAAACAAAATTTAACACCAAGCCACATAAGGAGATATTAGGCCAGATGACCAAACACTTGGTCAAAGTGGTAGATTTAAAAAAGAAAAGAAAGAAAGACTTACATTTATATAGCGCCTTTCACGTCCTCAGGACATCCCAAAGTGCTGTACAGCCAAAGAAGTACTTTTGAAGTGACTTTTGAAGTGTAGTCACTGTTGTAATGTAAGGAGCTTCTTAAAAGAGGAGAGAGAGACGGAGAGGCTTACGGAGAGAATTCCAGAGATTAAGACCATGACAGCTGAAGGCACGGCCGTCGATGGTGGGGCGAAGGAAATCGGGGATGTGCAAGAGGCTGGAATTGGAGGAGCGCAGAGATCTCGGAGGGTTGTGGGGCTAGAGGAGCCAAAACAGCTGGCTACAAGGCAGAGGAAGTCTTGCTCATTGCTCTGGTCAGACTGCACCGTCCAGTTTTGGTCACTGAGTCACTAGCCTTGGAGACAGTGCAGAGAAGAGCCATGAGACTGATGTCTGGTGACAAAAGACTTGAGTTATGAGAAAAGACTGCGGAAACATAAGCTTTTCAATCTTGGAAAGCAGGTGAATGAGAGGTGACCTTGTAGAGGCAAATGAGATAGTAATTGGCATTAAAAAAAGGTAGACATGGAACATTACTTCAAATGATTCCATTGGGCATACCACGTGTTCGTGTTAGTGGCGCCCTTCTTGTTGGAGGGGGCACTTGCAGATGCTCATGGTGCTTTTGGGCATGTCTCACTGGTCTATGCAAAACAGGAATCTTAGGAACAGGAGAAGACCATTTAGCACCTCGAGCCTGTTCCACCATTCAATGAGATCATGTCTGATCTGTGACCTAACTCCACATACCCGCCTTTGCCCCATATCCCTTAATAGCTTTGATTAACAGAAATCTATCATTCTCAGATTTAAAATTAACAATTGACCCAGCATCAATTGCCGTTTGCGGAGGAGAGTTCCAAACTTCTACCACCCTGTGTGTGTAAAAGTGTTTCCTAATTTCACTCCTGAAAGGTCTGGCTCTAATTTTTAGACCATGCCCCCTAGTCCCAGACTCTCCAACCAGCGGAAATAGTTTCTCTCTATCTACCCTATCTGTTCCACTTAATATCTTGAAAACTTCGATCAGATCACCCCTTAACCTTCTAAATTCCAGGGAATACAGCCCTAATTTGTGTAAATCTCTCGCCTTGTGATTTAACATTGACTGAAGTAAAGGAATCCTATAGATGTTTACACCACGATCATTGCACCTTCTCCCCTTCAAAACAAAGAAGCATAAAAAATAGAAAGTAAGACACAAGGTTGACCGGCAAATTGAGGTCTAACGTCAGGAAGTTCTTCACGTGAAGAATGATCAACACATGAAACCTGTCGGGAGTTGGAGGCTGTGATGGAGGGGAGCAGGGGACAGGTTGGATGAGCTGTGAATAGTCTTCCTCATCTGTATTCTGTAAAACAAGCATATATATATATACTGACCTGAGATTAGGATACTCTGTCTAGAATGGGCCTGTACTCTCTGGAGTTTAGAAGATTGAGAGGTGATCTCATTGAAGCATAATAAGATTCTGAGGGGGATTGACAGGGTAGATGCTGAGAAGCTGTTTCCCCCTGGCTGGAAAGTCCAGAACTAGTGGCCACAGTCTCAGGATAAGGGGTCGGCCATTTAAGACTAAGATGAGGAGGAATTTCTTCACTCAGAGGGTGGTGAATCTTTGGAATTCTCTACCCCAGAGGGCTGTGGATGCTCAGTCGTTGAGTATATTCAAGGCTGAGATCAATAGACTTTTGGATTTTAGGGGAATCCAGGGATATGGGGATCGGGCGGGAAAGTGGAGTTGATGTCGATGATCAGCCATGATCTTATTGAATGGTGGAGCAGGCTCGAGAGGCCGTTTGGCCGACTCCTGCTCCTAATTCTTGTGTTCTCTTATGTTCTTATGTCTCAGCAGGCCTCAAACCCGAGTCAAGGTTCATGAGCTTAAACAACGTGACCATGGGTTGTACCAATTATGCCCGGCAATTGAATATCCATGAGTAGAACTATTTCATGGATTTTCTTTCTTGCGTGGTGGCGACATATCTTAATTCACAATTAATTTCATTTTTGTGTCGCATATCGTTGGCAGACTGACTTTAAAGCCGTTCTTGGCAGTCAGCACCTGTTTCGTGTGACTCCAATCAGTGGAGCCAAATCTGCAGTCTGTCACTGGAAATCTCAAGGATGGCTTGGCAGGGCCCTGCAAGTGCATTGAGTTCATGGGAAATGGAAGAGAACAAAGTATTCTGCTTAAGCAGGATGATGGAAGGTCTTAATCGAATGCCGTGACAGGCCGTATATTTTCCTGCTAAAGGCATGAAGTCACTGGTGAGGAAGATGAGACAATGCTGGAGCTGATCTTCTGATTTCCCCCCCCACAGTATATTTTTTTGGAGCTAATTCTTTTAATATAAATTGTTTTACCGGATTGTTTGCTTGCCTATGACCTCCATCTATCTTCCTTTCAACAGAAGGGTGGGTGAGTTGGCCACATACTCCTCTGTAGCTCTTGGTACAGTTCCTGCTTCATGATGAGCGAATAGTTCGGTTTAGGTCACAAAGTCTTGTTTCCAGAAGGTGGGTCGTCTGGTACCTTGGCTGGGAATAAATGAGTGAAGTTGGAACAGGCCCGAGGTAGAGTTAGCACAATAAATGACTGAAGTTGGAACAGGCCCGAGGTAGAGTTAGCACAATAAATGTTTGCCCAATGCCTTTAAGAGTTAAAGTCATCACTTGTGTTAGAAAGAAAAACTTACATTTCTATAGCGCCTTTCACGAACTCCCAAAGAGCTTTACAGCCAATGAAGTACTTTTGAAGTGTAAGTCCCTGTTGTAATGTAGGAAACGCGGCAGTCAAGTTGCACACAGCAAGCTCCCACAAATAGCAATGAACTAAGTTATCATTTTTTTTAGGTACTGGCTGAGGGATAAATATTTGTCAGGACATCAGGAGAACTCCCCCTGCTCTTCTTCCAAATAGTGGCCGTGGGATCTTTTACATCCACCCGAGAGGGCAGATAGGGGCCTCGGTTTGACGTCTTATCCAAAAAACGGCACCTCAGTACTGCCCCTCCGACAGTGCAGGCGCTCCCTCAGTACTGCCCCTCCGACAGTGCGGCGCTCCCTCAGTACTGCCCCTCCGACAGTGCGGCGCTCCCTCAGTACTGCCCCTCCGACAGTGCGGTGCTCCCTCAGTACTGCCCCTCCGACAGTGCGGCGCCCCCTCAGTACTGCCCCTCCGACAGTGCAGCGCTCCCTCAGTACTGCCCCTCCGACAGTGCGGCACTCCCTCAGTACTGCCCCTCCGACAGTGCGGCGCTCCCTCAGTACTGCCCCTCCGACAGTGCGCGCTCCCTCAGTACTGCCCCTCCGACAGTGCGGCGCTCCCTCAGTACTGCCCCTCCGACAGTGCGGCGCTCCCTCAGTACTGCCCCTCCGACTGTGCGGCACTCCCTCTGTGCTGCCCCTCCGACTGTGCGGCACTCCCTCAGTACTGCCCCTCCGACAGTGCGGCACTCCCTCAGTACTGCCCCTCCGACTGTGCGGCGCTCCCTCAGTACTGCCCCTCCGACTGTGCGGCACTCCCTCTGTGCTGCCCCTCCGACTGTGCGGCACTCCCTCAGTACTGCCCCTCCGACGTGCGGCACTCCCTCAGTACTGCCCCTCCGACTGTGCGGTGCTCCCTCAGTACTGCCCCTCCGACTGTGCGGTGCTCCCTCAGTACTGCCCCTCCGACTGTGCGGTGCTCCCTCAGTACTGCCCCTCCGACTGTGCGGTGCTCCCTCAGTACTGCCCCTCCGACAGTGCGGCGCTCCCTCAGTACTGCCCCTCCGACAGTGCGGCGCTCCCTCAGTACTGCCCCTCCGACTGTGCGGCACTCCCTCAGTACTGCCCCTCCGACTGTGCGGCACTCCCTCTGTGCTGCCCCTCCGACTGTGCGGCACTCCCTCAGTACTGCCCCTCCGACAGTGCGGCACTCCCTCAGTACTGCCCCTTCGACTGTGCGGCGCTCCCTCAGTACTGCCCCTCCGACTGTGCGGCACTCCCTCTGTGCTGCCCCTCCGACTGTGCGGCACTCCCTCAGTACTGCCCCTCCGACTGTGCGGTGCTCCCTCAGTACTGCCCCTCCGACTGTGCGGTGCTCCCTCAGTACTGCCCCTCCGACTGTGCGGTGCTCCCTCAGTACTGCCCCTCCGACTGTGCGGCGCTCCCTCAGTACTGCACTGGAGTGTCAGCCTAGATTTTGTGCTCAAGTCTCTGGACTGAGTCTTGAACCCACAACCTTCTGATTCAGCGGCGAGAGAGTGCTGCCCACCGAGTCACGGCTAACACTGTAATGTCAGATTGGCCTGGAATTTCCTGGCAGCTGTTCCCGCTTCACCACCAGAACTTTGGTGGAAGTTACCCGGGCGCAGCTCCAAGGAAATCATTCCCTGATATGAACGTTCCTTAGATTGTACAGCACAGAAACAGGCCAATCGGCCCAACTAGCACATGCCAGGGTTCCTGGGATGCGGGCGTCGCTGGCAAGGCCGGCATTTATGGTCCATCCCTAGTTGCCCCTTGAGAAGGTGGTGGTGAGCCGCCTTTTTGAACCGCTGCAGTCCGTGTGGTGAAGGTACTTCCACAGTGCTGTTAGGGAGGGAGTTCCAGGATTTTGACCCAGCGACGATGAATGAACGGCCGATATACTTCCAAGTCAGGATGGTGTGTGACTTGGAGGGGAACTTGGAGGTGGTGGTGTTCACATGCGCCTGCTGCCCTTGTCCTTCTAGGCGGAAGAGGTCGCGGGTTTGCGAGGTGCTGCCGAAGGAGCCTTGGCGAGTTGCTGCAGTGCATCTTGTAGATAGGTACACACTGCAGCCACGGTACGCCGGTGGTGGAGGGAATGAATGTTTAAGGTGGTGGATGGGATGCCAATCAAGTGGGCTGCTTTGTCCTGGATGGTGTCGAGCTTCTTGAGTGTTGTTGGAGCTGCACTCATCCAGGCAAGTGGAGAGCATTCCATCACACTCCTGACTTATGCGCCACACAAGCCTCCTCCCACCCTACTTCATCTCCTCCCATCAGCATAACCTCTATTCCTTTCTCCCTCATAGAATAGTACAGCACAGAAGGAGGCCATTCGGCCCATCGAGTCTGCGCCGGCTCTTTCGAAGAGCAATCCAGTTAGTCCCACTCCCCCGCTCGTTCCCCATATCCCCGCAATTTTTTTCCTTCCAGTATTTATCCATTTCCCTTTTGAAAGCTACTATTGAATCTGTGTCCACCACCCTATCAGGTAGCACATTCCAAATCCTAACCACTCGCTGCATAAAAAAGGTTCTCCTCATGTCGCCTCTGGTTATTTTGCCAATCACCTTCAATCTGTGCCCTCTGGTTATCGACCCTTCAGCCACTGGAAACAGTTTCTCTTTATTTACTCCATCTAAACCCTTCATGATTTTAAACACCTCTATCAAATCTCCCCTTAGCCTTCGCTGCTCCAAGGAGAACAACCCCAGCTTCTCCACGTGACTGTAATCCCTCATCCCTGGAACCATTCTAGTAAATCTCTTCTGCACCCTCTCCAAAACCTTCAGGTCCTTCCTAAAGTGTGGTGCCCAGAATTGGACACAATACTCCAGCTGGGGCCAAACTAGAGTTTTATAAAGGTTTAGCAATAACTTCCTCTTAAATGCAACGGTAGTGAACTGGAACCCTGTTTCTCCTTTTTTGCAGAAAGGGGCTGGCTATCACCTGGATCTCTTTTTGGTGGCTATCCTAATGGCTCTTTGCTCGTTCATGGGATTGCCCTGGTATGTGGCTGCCACTGTCATCTCCATCGCGCACATCGACAGCTTGAAGATGGAGACTGAGACATCGGCCCCTGGGGAACTCCCCAAGTTCCTGGGAGTCAGGTAGGAAGCTTCTCACTTGATGACATGCGGCTGATTCCGTGAGCTTGTGGGCAGTGTTTTCAATCATTGACATTTGTACAGAGTTTGAGTAACACAATCTTATTGGCACTGACTCTCAGTAAGAACATTAAAAAGTAAGAAATAGGAGCAGGAGCCGGCCATTTCGGCCCCTCGAGCCTGCTCCGCCATTTAATGAGATCATGGCTGATCATCGACTCAACTCCACTTTCCCGCCCGATCCCCATATCCCTTGATTCCCTTAAGGGTATCTTAAGAGTGAGGGTCCGGCATTCTAAGAACTTTACAGAAATTTTGGATGCACTTTAATTTCTTTGACCATCATCGAACCGGCATGTTCCAGAAGCCCATCTTCAAAATCACGAAGAGGGTGGAGAGGGAAACACGGAGGGAACACGGAGAGAACACGGAGTGGGTGGAGAGCGAAACACGGAGGGAACACGGAGAGAACACGGAGAGGGTGGAGAGGGAAACACGGTGAGACCCGCCCCGCGCCTGCTCTCCCGCCATTGGTCGGCCAACACGTCCACCCTCATGGCGGCCCGCCTTCCCTCAGCCAATCGGAAAGCGAAGGACCGATTGGTTGATTCTTGTCTGTCGGTCAAACAGCCCTTCTTATTCCCATCTCAGATATTTTTTTATTACTAATAACCAAAGTGTTCAAAGAAAGTTTTTTTTTTAAGAACACTATTTTTTTTTCATGCCCCAGTGATCTTCTCCCTGGGGTTTCTGCTCACAGTGGTGTCCTGGAGATGAATTCCTGGAGACTCCAGGGCAATCCTGGCGGGGTTGGGAACCCTACATTTACGCCCAAGCCCAGGAGGAGGCAGGTCGGGCCTACACAGTCCGTCAGAAGCATAGCTGTCCGTGTTCCCCGTGTTGAGGGTTCAAGTCCCACTCCAGGGACTTGAGCACAACAATCTAGGCTGACACACCCAGTGCAGTACTGAGGGAGTGCAGCACTGTCGGATGTTAAACCGAGCCCCCGTCTGCTCTGTCAGGTGGATGTAAAAGGATCCCACAACACTATTTCGAAGAAGAGCAGGGGGAGTTCTCCCCAGTGTCCTGGCCAATATTTATCCCTCAATCAGCATCACTAAAAACAGATGATCCGGTCATTATCACATTGCTGTTTGTGGGAGCTTGCTGTGCGCAAATTGGCTGCAGCGTTTCCTACATTACAACAGTGACCACACTTCAAAAAGTACTTCATTGGCAGTGAAGCGCTTTGAGACGTCCGGCAGTCATGAAAGGCGCTGGAGAAATGCAAGTCTTCCTTTCTTTTTTCTCAGTGGGAGTAATCAAATGCGTCACAGCTCACTGGAGCGATTACTCAGTCCCGAGCCACACGCACAAAGTCTCATGTGACGGTTGGCATAGCTCACTTAAAGGCTGCATGACTATTGTTATTACAGAGCAACTTCCCCCATTGTCCCCTCCCCCAGCCCCAACCAGTGATTGAACCCATGTTTTTGAATCCACAAAGCTGGATTTAATCACACAGGGCCCGTAACAAATGATGTCGGGTTCAGTGTTACAAAGACGTGAAGCGAAAGTCCCGGTGTTTGGGCTGACTGCCGGCCCCGGTGTTTGGGCTGACTGCCGGCCCCGGTGTATGGACTGACTGCCGGCCCCGGTGTTTGGGCTGACTGCCGGCCCTGGTGTTTGGGCTGACTGCCGGCCCCGGTGTTTGGACTGACTGCCTGCCCCCGGTGTATGGACTGACTGCCTGCCCCCGGTGTATGGACTGACTGCCGGCCCTGGTGTTTGGGCTGACTGCCGGCCCTGGTGTATGGACTGACTGCCGGCCCCGGTGTTTGGGCTGACTGCCGGCCCCGGTGTTTGGGCTGACTGCCAGCCCCGGTGTTTGGGCTGACTGCCGGCCCCGGTGTATGGACTGACTGCCTGTCCCGGTGTTTGGACTGACTGCCTGCCCCCGGTGTATGGACTGCCTGCCTGCCTACGGTGTATGGACTGACTGCCGGCCCCGGTGTTTGGGCTGACTGCCGGCCCCGGTGTTTGGGCTGACTGCCTGCCCCCGGTGTATGGGCTGACTGGCTGCCCCGGTGTTTGGGCTGACTGCCGGCCCTGGTGTTTGGGCTGACTGCCGGCCCCGGTGTATGGACTGACTGCCTGTCCCGGTGTTTGGACTGACTGCCTGCCCCCGGTGTATGGACTGACTGCCGGCCCCAGTGTTTGGGCTGACTGCCTGCCCCCGGTGAATGGACTGACTGCCGGCCCCGGTGTATGGACTGACTGCCGGTCCCGGTGTATGGACTGACTGCCGGCCCCAGTGTTTGGGCTGACTGCCTGCCCCCGGTGTATGGACTGACTGCCGGCCCCGGTGTATGGACTGACTGCCGGTCCCGGTGTATGGACTGACTGCCGGCCCCGGTGTATGGACTGCCTGTCCCGGTGTATGGACTGACTGCCTGTCCCGGTGTATGGGCTGCCTGTCCCGGTGTTTGGGCTGCCTGTCCCGGTGTATGGACTGACTGCCTGTCCCGGTGTTTGGGCTGCCTGTCCCGGTGTATGGGCTGACTGCCTGTCCCGGTGTTTGGGCTGACTGCCGGCCCCGGTGTATGGGCTGCCTGTCCCGGTGTTTGGGCTGACTGCCGGCCCTGGTGTATGGACTGCCTGTCCCGGTGTATGGACTGACTGCCTGTCCCGGTGTATGGGCTGCCTGTCCCGGTGTTTGGGCTGCCTGTCCCAGTGTATGGACTGACTGCCTGTCCCGGTGTTTGGGCTGCCTGTCCCGGTGTATGGGCTGACTGCCTGTCCCGGTGTATGGGCTGCCTGTCCCGGTGTTTGGGCTGACTGCCGGCCCCGGTGTATGGGCTGCCTGTCCCGGTGTATGGGCTGACTGCCTGTCCCGGTGTTTGGGCTGACTGCCCCGGTGTTTGGGCTGCCTGTCCCGGTGTTTGGGCTGACTGCCGGCCCCGGTGTTTGGGCTGAGTGCTGGCCCCGGTGTATGGGCTGACTGCCGGCCCCGGTGTTTGGGCTGACTGCCGGCCCCGGTGTTTGGGCTGACTGCCGGCCCCGGTGTTTGGGCTGACTGCCTGCCCCCGGTGTTTGGGCTGACTGTCGGCCCCGGTGTTTGGGCTGACTGCCGGCCCCGGTGTTTGGGCTGACTGCCGGCCCCGGTGTTTGGGCTGACTGCCGGCCCCGGTGTTTGGGCTGACTGCCTGCCCCGGTGTATGGGCTGACTGCCGGCCCCGGTGTTTGGGCTGACTGCCTGCCCCCGGTGTTTGGGCTGACTGCCGGCCCCGGTGTTTGGGCTGACTGCCGGCCCCGGTGTTTTGGGCTGACTGCCGGCCCCGGTTTAGTTGTCGCCCCAGGTAGGGGGCGGTTACCAGGCCCCAGCGTAGGGGTAATTAACGGCTCCTTTTCCCCCAGAATGAGGCAGCGGATGTCAGGCTAGCGCTTCCTGCTCGGTCGGCCGAGCTGATTCTGGAGGTGGGTCCGTTACTGTGGCTGGAGTGAAGAACTCGGGGACTTTTTGCAACACCATCGAGTCAGCTGCCAGTACACAAAACAGAAAGACTTGCGTGCGGCACTTCAGGACGTCCCAAAGGGCTTTACAGCCAATGAAGTCATTTAGAACTGTTGTAATGTGGGAAACGCGGCAGCCATTTTGCGCACAGCAAGCTCCCACAAACAGCAACGTGATAATGACCAGATCATCTGTTTTTTAGTGATGTTGGTTGGGGGATAAATATTGGCCCCAGGACACCGGGGAGAACTCCCCCCTGCTCTTCTTCGAAATACTGCAGTGGGATCTTTACCATCCACCTTTACCAGTCACTGAATATATTTAAGAAGGAGATAGATAGATTTCTAGACGCAAAAGTCGTATGGGGAGATGAGATAGAGGATCAGCCATGATCATATTGAATGGCGGAGCAGGCACGAAGGGCCGAATGGCCGACTCCTGCTCCTATGTTTCTATGAGAAGGCAGACGGGGCCTCAGTTTAACGTCTCACCAAGAAGATGGCACCTCTGACCAATGTGCCCATTAATATTTTTTGGGTGCACGGCCCTTTTAACGAGCTACGCAGCCCATTCAATTTCTCGCGCATGCGCGGTTATTTCAATTGCAAAGCCGTTGCGTGGCACCTCCAGATCGCTGGGCGGCCGCACAGCTTAACGGGAACACGGTTAAGAAGGCAAATGGTATGTTGGCCTTCGTAGCGAGAGGGTTTGAGTACAGGAACAAGGATGTCTTGCTGCTGTTGTACAGGGCCTTGGTGAGACCACATCTTGAGTATTGTGTGCAGTTTTGGTCGCCTTATCTGAGGAAGGATGTTCTTGCCATGGAAGGAGTTCAGCGAAGATTTACCAGACTGATACCTGGGATGGCAGGAATGACGTATGAGGAGAGATTGGGTCGATTGGGCTTATACTCGCTGGAGTTTAGAAGAATGAGAGGGGATCTCATTGAAACTTATAAAATTCTAACAGGACTAGACAGACTAGATGCAGGAAGGATGTTCCCGATGGTCGGGGAGTCCAGAACCAGGGGTCACAGTCTAAGGATAAGGGGTAAGCCATTTAGGACTGAGATGAGGAGGAATTTCTTCACCCAGAGAGTGGTGAACCTGTGGAATTCTCTACCACAGAAGGCAGTAGAGGCCAATTCATTAAATATATTCAAGAAGGAGTTGGATATATTTCTTAAGGCTAAAGGGATCAAGGGATATGGGGAGAAAGCAGGGACAGGGTACTGAATCTGGATGATCAGCCATGATCTCATTGAATGGCGGAGCAGGCTCGAGGGGCCGAATGGCCTACTCCTGCTCCTATCTTCTATGTTTCCCTCTGACAGTGCAACAATTCCTCAGAGGAGAGTCAGCCTAGCTTTTGTGCTCAAGTCCTTGGAGTGAGACTCAAACCCACAACCTTCATGACTCCAGAGGCAAGAGTGCTACCCCCTGAGCCACAGCCGACACCGGTTTGGTTTTTAATAATGGGAGGAGGATACCCTCAGTGCAGTCAACAGAGACTGCGAGTAATGTTCTCGTTTTATCTTAAGTCTCACTTCCCTGTTCCAGCGTGCTCGTGATGCTGACTTGCTTAATGCTCTTTTGCTTTGGCTCCAGGGAACAGCGAGTGACTGGTATTATTGTCTTCATCCTAACCGGTGTATCCGTCTTCATGGCTCCCATACTAAAGGTACCTCATTTAAGCATTTATTAATAATAAACAATCGCACATTTTTCAGGGGGTGTAATTAACTGCACAAATGGTCACTTTTAGCCTGTCTCGTGTCTCTATTCTAAGCTCTGTCACTAGCCAAAATCCAGCTACTGATTAACAGCGTTTGCGTTTCATTGTGGTTTTTTTCTCTCCTGTGCAATCAAATTAAAACTACTAACAGGAGCGCGCGCGCACAGATACACACACACACACACACACACACAAGGCTGGACATGCCTGAAATGGTGCACCGCACAAACCTTGCTGAGATGCTGCAGGACTCTCCTGCCTCCTAGTGGTAGTCACTCGCCAGTGCCTCTGAGAACATAAGAACACAAGAATTAGGAGCAGGAGTCGGCCATATGGCCCCTCGAGCCTGCTCCGCCATTCAATAGGATCACGGCTGATCATCGACCTCAACTCCACTTTCCCGCCCGATCCCCATATCCCTTGATTCCCCGAGAGTCCAAAAATCTATCGATCTCAGTCTTGAATATACTCAACGACTGAGCATCCACAGCCCTCTGGGGCAGAGAATTCCAAAGATTCACAACCCACCGAATGAAGAAATTTCTCCTCATCTCAGTCTTAAATGGCCGACCCCTTATTCTGAGACTATGTCCCCTAGTTCTAGACTCTCCAGCCAGGGGAAACATCCTCCCTGCATCTACCCTGTCAATCCCCTTCAGAATCTTGTATGTTTCAATGAGATCACCTCTCATTCTTCTAAACTCCAGAGAGTATAGGCCCATTCTACACAATCTCTCATCATAGGACAACCCACTCACCCCAGGAATCAATCTAGTGAACTGAGGCTGTGTTGTGCGAGAACAAATGACTTTTGCTAGTTTGCGAGTGAGCAAGGCACATCCTTAATGATCCAATTTTAAAGGGGGTGCAAGAACAGAGAGACCTGGGGGTGTGCGTACACAAACCTTTGAAGGTGGCAGGGCAAGTTAATAAAGCATACGGAATCCTTGGCTTTATAAACAGAGGCAGAGAGGACTAAAGCCAGGAAGTTATGCTGACCCTTTATAAATCACTGGTTCGGCCTCAGCTGGAGTATTGTGGCCAATTCTGGGCACCGCACTTTAGGAAGGATGTCAAGGCCTTGGAGAGGGTGTGGAGGAGATTTACCAGAATGGTTCCAGGGATGGGGGACTTCAGTTACGTGGAGAGACTGGAGAAGCTGGGGTTGTTCGCCTTGGAGCAGAGAAGGTTAAGAGGAGAACCAGAGGCAACATGAGGAGAAACCTTTTTTACACAACGAGTGGTTAGGATTTGGAATGCACTGCCTGATAGGGTGGTGGATACAGATTCAATAGCAGCCTTCAAAAGGGAATTGGATAAATACTTGAAGGAGAAAAAAATAGCAGGGATATGGGGAAAGAACGGGGGAGTGGGACTAACTGGATTGCTCTTCGAAAGAGCCGGCGCAGACTCGATGGGCCGAATGGCCTCCTTCTGTGCTGGAGTATTT